>VXBW01001073.1:392697-404409 GCA_013400375.1 Thinocorus orbignyianus | reverse complement strand
TAGGGAGAGGTGTCCCTGCCCATGGCAGGAGGGTTGGAACTTGATGATCTTTAAGGTCCTTTCCAACTCTGACCGTTCTATGAAATTTAAACAGCTTTCCAGTGCAAGCTTTGCATCTTTGTAGTGATAAAAGGAAGAGGAGTGAGATTGAGAGGTTCCTGGAAGCTCTGAAGCTCAAAAAGGAGCAAGTGGCTCTTCAGCAAGGAAAGGTTTGCTGTGGGAATTGATGATACTCTGGTCTTATTTGTTGTAGGGATTTATCTTCAGGAAAAATGACTCGTCAGATATCAGGAGAAGAAAGTGAGTGCAGTGGTGAGGTGGAGTCTTCTGCAGTGGAGGCAGACCAGGGCACCCTGGCTGAGGACAGCTGGTAAATGCTACTATTTTACTTCTCTTAGTTTTTTCTTAAAATATGGGTTTTAAATGTTTGATCTTGTGTAAATTCTGACCAGCTGAGGAGTTCAGCAGTTTATTGCACGTCTCAGCATCTATCCCATGTTTCAGAAAGGCCTTTGGGATAGATGTTTTTTGGATATGGACTAAGTGAGATGTTGCACAAGCTTTGTAAACGTTTTGTGGGTTGCAGGCCTGAAGTGACTGTGAAGGATCCTGTCAGCTGGCATTTGACAAAGCTCATTGCTCTGTTGTTGCAGCTCAGATAAAGAGATCCACCAGGCTTGCTGGAGTGGCTCTTTGGCTGAAAGTTCTGTCCCAGAAATTGAAGTGGCTGAAGTAGCATACACTGCTGATGAAGAGGAATAGAGGGAAAAGGTTCCTGGCTGGGTCCCTGTGGGCAGGGATGTGTAGCAGCTGCCAAGGATTCCCAGCAAGGAGCAAGAATGCACAGGTTGGATGTTTACATAAACCCTTACAAGTTGTTAACATAAGAAATACACCCAGTGCTGCTTTGATTTCAATTTTTAGCTGGCCTTTATATATTTAATATATGAAAAGTCTAAGAAGGGCTAAAATCAGCTCAAGTTTGGATGTGTACACGTGGAATCTGGCTGACTTCCCGAGCGGAGTGAGTAAAACTTCCCACGAAATCACCCCACACGTCACATGTTGCCACTGGCAGGACACCTTTGATGTGCTCATCTGGTTGGTATCTGTGTTTTCACGTTCTTAGAGCCATCAAACAGTGCTTGTAGGAGTGCAAACAGGCACATCTTATGTTTAGTCAGAGTGCAGAAGGCCTTGGTTTTAAGTTGTAAAGTTTGGAGCAGATTCCTCTGGAAATTTTAATGCGATGCAATAGGAGAACTTCCAGTACCAAGAGCAAAATACTTACAAAATGGGATTATAGTTGGATATTTTTTAAAAAATAAGTAATATAAAGTTGTTCTTTGCTGAAGGAGCTAATGGGACCCCCCAAAACACTGTGTGTTTTCATCCCAAGTTGGCGTGCTGGAATACTTTGGTTTGGCAGTGTGGCTTTTACAATCTGGGATAGCTTTGCTAGAGACCCACATAACAGCAAAATCAGTGAGTTTGCCTTTTACCTGGAATGCTACCTCTTACAATCCTGCCAACACCTTTGTGTTTGTTGAAAAATAGTCCAGATGATGTGGAAATGATGGAAAGACTTGGGAAGAAGCCATATTTTTTTCCTGCACAGTTCAGAACTAGATTGACTCTAGTTGCAATGGAATTTTTCTTTCAATATATGGGACAGGTGGGCATATTGCTCCAGATGTTCCAGAGCCTATTTTTCAAGATGTATTCAGACAGGAGATGCACTTTATAATGAAGATTCCATTGTGCCAAGTTGAGTTGGCTAATTAGTTGAGGAACAGAGTTGCAGGGAGAGGTTTGTGTAGTGCCTTTGTGGATTTTACTTGTTCCTTACTGTCAGGTTTTGTTCCAGTGCTCAGGGTGAGCTCTGTGCAACCTTTGATGCAGCTTCTTTCTGTTCTTTGCTTATTTACTCCCAAGTGCCTTGTTTTATCCTGCTTTTCCAATAGGAAGAAGATTGTTTTGTTTTAATCTCTTTGGGTTTTTTCCTTCCCCCCCCCCCCCCAAACCACCCACATGGTTGGTTGATGTTGTCAAGACGCTGTGTCTTTGTGCTGGAGTTTCCAAAGGGAGCTTTGTCCTGGCTTGGGATACAATGACCTTGATTGCAAAACTGGATAAACCTTCCTCCTTCCATAAAAGTATGGAGAAATGGAGAAAACACCTGCCTTCTCTTCTGCAATATAAGGGGGGGAAAAAATGTTCACCATCATGTCTAGTAGAAGGCTAAAAATACAATTAGAGACCTTTCTTACCTCAGTGACTTCCTGCAGTTACTCAGCTTTTGCTCTGAGTTCTCTTTGTACCAAAAATTGTCTGCATGGGAATGAGAATGCTGTAATGAGACATAAAAAACCCACCTCACTGTTCTGCTGGGGAAGATGAAAATAAAAAATGAACTTTTTTTTTTTTGTATTTCACATGAATCCTCACAGATGTTGAGTAAACTCTAAATTTTGACACTTTATTGAAAATTCATCTGTCCAGTTGTCACGAATTTGAAAAGAAGGTTGAACTTTGAACACAGAATCACAGAATGGTCAGAGTTGGAAGGGACCTTAAGGATCATCCAGTTCCAACCCCCCTGCCCTGGGCAGGGACACCTCTCCCTAGAGCAGCCCCAGCTCCCTCAGCCTGTCCTCACAGCAGAGCTGCTCCAGCCCTCTGAGCATCTTGGTGGCCCTGCGCTGGACCTGTTCCAACAGTTCCATGTCCTTTCTGTGTTGAGGACTCCAGAGCTGGACACAGGACTCCAGGGGGGGGCTCAGGAGCACAGAGCAGAGGGGGAAGCGCCGTTTCCTGCCTGTTATGAGGACCATCCAGCTGCTCTCCAAATAAAGGATCTGTCCCCGCTTTGTTCCTGAGGGATGAGGATTGTATTTCCCTCTGCTTTGCAAATAGGAACAAGGGGGAAGGAAGCAATTATGTGATTCACCTTAATTGCACAGTAAGCCACTTGGTGTAGTCCTAGTGTTACTGTTGATCCCATAGACTTGTCAGCAAGTTAAAAACTTGCTGATGCAGGGAGAGTCCTGTCTGTGTAATACAGGAACTGTGTCTTGGGATATCTCACTTGAGTTTCAAGTAGGTCTGAATATCCTTGCTCATAAATTATTACCTTCTTCTGGATTTCAGATTTCTAGATTTTAGAGGGATGGAGCACCTCTCCTATGAGGACAGGCTGAGAGAGCTGGGGCTGTTCAGCCTGGAGAAGAGAAGGCTCCGGGGAGACCTGAGAGCAGCCTTCCAGGATCTGAAGGGAGCTCCAGGAGAGCTGGGGAGGGACTCTTGGTCAGGAAGTCTAGTGACAGGACGAGGGGTAATGGTTTTAAGTTGGAAGAGGGGAGATTTAGATGAGATCTTAGGAAGAAGTTCTTTGCTGTGAGGGTGGTGAGGCACTGGAACAGGTTGCCCAGGGAAGCTGTTGATGCCCCATCCCTGGAAGTGTTTAAGGCCAGGCTGGATGGGGCTTGGAGCAACCTGCTCTAGGGAGAGGTGTCCCTGCCCAGGGCAGGGGGGTTGGAACTTGATGATCTTGAAGGTCCCTTCCAACTCTGACCATTCTGTGATTAGGGTTAATGTAGAAACCTTGCAGCGTGGCCTGTAGGATAATGTAATAAAAGCACCATGTGATTCCTCTCAGCTTTCAGTTGGGCAAGGGAATAATGATTTGTGTGGGAGGAGGGAGATGAGAAAACGGTCTTATTCTGTGGAATCTTCTGGAAAGCTTTCCCACCAGCCAGGCAGCAGGATGGTGCTGTGCCTACGGAGGTGGTGTTTCTGCTGACCCCCACAAGAAGAGCCCGGCTCAGGTGGCTCCTTGTGGAGATCATCACTTTTTAATCTCCCAAACCAGTCCGGTGGGAATAACCCATCCCTGCTTAAACAGGCAATGGAAAAAAGCAAGTTAAGGGTGTTGCAAAACTATTGTGGAAACTCACCTCTTTTGAAGGGGTGTTAAATGATGAAAAACTAAGCTGTGAGTTAACCTG
Organism: Thinocorus orbignyianus; assembly: GCA_013400375.1. Lineage (NCBI taxonomy): Eukaryota > Metazoa > Chordata > Aves > Ciconiiformes > Thinocoridae > Thinocorus > Thinocorus orbignyianus. The sequence continues at coordinate 400,402 of VXBW01001073.1, read as the reverse complement.
AGAACCAGAAGATGCCAACCAGGACCTGCAGCTCCCTCTGTTCTGGGCAGAGTGTGTTTCAGTTCTTCCAGAAAACTACAAAAAGGCCAAATTCCTTTAATTCTCAAGGGACAGGAGCTGCACAGCACTCAGGAGTGGCCAAAGCTCAGAGCTTGAACTCTCTCTGCTCTGCTGAAGCAGCTCTGGGCTCAGATTTCGGTTTGCTCAGACATAATTTGCCCTCAGGTCAATGCTATCCCTAAACCTTTTCCTGAATTTCTTGATCTGTGCAGGAGGATTTTTTCCCCAGCTCAGGAAACTGTATTCCCCCTACATACCCCCAGCAGCTGGGAATGCAGCACGTGCTGCAGCAGCTCCTGGCCAGTTGGTGATGAAGCTTTTGGGCTTCAGGAAAGAGAAAACACCTTCTTTTATTTGCCTAAATCAGTGCCGTTGCCTGCAGTGATTTTTCTTTATCATCTTTAAAAGACCCAGCCATTCCTTCTTTCAGGAAGCCTGGGAAGTGAAATACACACAGTTCTGAAACAATGAAGAGAAAAAAGTGAAAAAAGTAGGGATTTTGGACACATTAAGAGAAAAAAGGAGGGAGTTTGGACACATTAAAAGCGAAAACGGAGGGAGGTTGGAGACATTGAAAGCAAAAAGGAGAGATTTTGGACACGTTAAGAGGAAGAAGGAGGGATTTTGGACACGTTGAAAGGAAAAAGTGGGGATTTTGGACACGTTAAAAGGAAAAAGTGGGGATTTTGGACACGTTAGAAGGAAAAAAGGAGGGATTTTGGACACGTTAAAAGAAAGGAGGGATTTTGGACACATTGAAAGCAAAAACTGGGAAATTTTGGAGACGTTAAAAGCAAAAAGGAGGGATTTTGGACACATTAAAAGCAAAGAACCTTTTGCAACCCAACTGTTCGGTGCAAAGGAACACAGCCCAAACACCACAGCACACACTGGTGGCTTGGTTTCTGTTTTCTTTTCTTAAAACCAAACTGACTTTGAAGAATTCTTGATACTTGAAAGACTGATACATCAACAAGTTTTTCCAAACACCCTCGTATCCTCCAAATAGCACCGTATCCCAAAGGCAGGGTTAGGAGAGCACTTAGAGTTTTGCCCAGTAGAAAAATAAATCTAATAGCATCATGTAGCACAAACAGGACCCCAAAATATTTATTTACAGCACAGATATATATATATATATAGTCATTCTTTTAACTTTTTATAAATAGATTTTAAAGTTATCCAGATTTAAAATGTCCAAGACTGTTAAGAGAAGAGAACACTCTCAAAGTAGGTAAGAAAGAAGAAAGGAATCATAGAATGGTCGGAGTTGGAAGGGACCTTAGAGATCATCAAGTTCCAACCCCCCTGCCATGGGCAGGGACACCTCTCCCTAGAGCAGGTTGCTCCAAGCCCCATCCAGCCTGGCCTTAAACACTTCCAGGGATGGGGCAGCCACAGCTTCCCTGGATTTCTGACAGGGTTAGAGGATATCAGGTTTGTTTGGCAGGGATCTAGAACATCCTGGCAGGGGGGTTGGAACGTGATGATCTTTAAGGTCCCTTCTAACTCTGACCATTCCGTGATTCTATGATATTTTAATTTTTAGGACTGGGCTTTGAGAGCTCACTGAACTTCTTCATTTCAACAATGAATCCAGCACGACACAGTGAGACACCACCTAATAAAAACTGATACCAATAACAAAATGCCACCCTGGCCAAGGCTGAAAAGATAAAAACCCCCAACTTTGATGCTTGGAGGTTTTGGCAACTCTTGCAATTTCCGTTTGTTTTGAAACTAGTTCTGTAACATGGCAATTAAACTCTTCTTACTGAGGTTAATCATAAAACAAACCCCAAGAAACCAGCCTGGACGAGATGCAATCACACTCAATCAGGAGGGTTATAAACCAGCATTTACAGCCCCAAGAGTCAGGGTTGTAACAAGCCCCCGCTCTTCTTACGAAGCCCAGGCAGCCAGCTGCTTCATTTCATCTTCATCCTCCGTCCTCTTCCTCATCGAGGCTGCAGAGAAAGAGAGATTAATTAGAATCACAGAATGGTCAGAGTTGGAAGGGACCTTCAAGATCATCCAGTTCCAACCCCCCTGCCATGGGCAGGGACACCTCTCCCTAGAGCAGGTTGCTCCAAGCCCCATCAGCCTGGCCTTGAACCCCTCTAGGGATGGGGCATCAACAACTTCCCTGGGCAACCTGTTCCAGTACCTCACCACCCTCACAGGGAAGAACTTCTTCCTAAGATCTCATCTAAATCTCCCCTCTTCCAATTTAAAACCATTCCCCCTCGTCCTGTCACTAGACTTCCTGACCAAGAGTCCCTCTCCAGCTCTCCTGGAGCTCCCTTCAGATCCTGGAAGGCTGCTCTCAGGTCTCCCCGGAGCCTTCCCTTCTCCAGGCTGAACAGTCCCAGCTCTCTCAGCCTGTCCTCACAGCAGAGGGGCTCCATCCCATAACCCAGGTTAACAATATAAACTCCTACCTCAAAACTACCACAGAAAATACATCTAACTTCTAAAAGCTGTCAGGGAGAGCACGCAATGCAGCAGGATGCTGAAGTTCTCTCACCACCACCTGAGGAGGGACAAGTGACCTGTCCCCGGCCAGCTGTGCATCCAGCTGCCTTCCCAAAGGGTGCTGAGAGGTTCTGCACGTGCAAGTCCAGCTTCCAAACAGACTCACCCCGTTTAATGAAAGGTGTTATTTATTAAAACTATAAATTCCTGAACTTATCTTTCCTCAGGAGACAACATGGTGTCAACAGCAGCAATCCCCAGCTGTTCATGAGGTCCTCCCCACACTCCCTCTGTCCTTCTCTTGCCCAGATCTCTTATCACACATCTTTCACTTTCCCTGAGCTGAAACCTCACCCAAATAAACCTCACCTCCATCCTACATGCCCTGCAGCCCAGGGTTCAACCTCAGGCTGTCTCCCTCAGGATCTGCATTCCTCCAACCATCAGTGGAAGGCTGTTACTGAGCACAACACCCTCACCTGTACATGTACAGCAGCCGGGTGACTCCCACCTGTGGCAGACACTGTCTTAAGAGGGGCTGCAGCTTCCACCTCTGAGGTCTGAAGCTGGGAGATGGACACAGGAGCCCTGGCCCAGCCCCAGTTCTAGGGACAAGTATCACCAGCTCACTGTGAGACAAGGGAAAGCCTTATTCCATCTCTGAAACTGGGAGGGTAACCTGCATCTCCAGTTAGAGCCATTAACTGTTGTTCTTTCTTATTTTGTCGCTGCTGTGGGAAAGTTAAGCATCAAGTTTCATCAAAAAGAAGCCAACTTTGCAGCCCTTAAACTGTATAAAGTCATACAGACAGGTGAAGCAGCAGTGAGAACCCCATGGAGATGGCCTGGCTTTAACAAGAACCTCAGCTGGCACAGCCAGAGCTGGACAAAGCTGCAGCAACAAGCCTTAAATCATAGAATGGTCAGAGTTGGAAAGGACCTTAAAGATCATCCAGTTCCAACCCCCCTGCCATGNGTCCATGTCCTTTAAATGCCTACACTGCAATTTGCACTTGGTTTTCCTAAATCCATTCTTTTTTTTTTACTGAAGTTCTGCAGTTGACTTCAGTAAATGAGGCCCCAGCCCCAGTTTGAAGGTTTTAAAGTGCTTCTCAGGGGTTTAAGTGCCCTCTGCCGAACACAGAGGAGTCTCAGAGCTGAACTGGTCCAGAGTGCACCATCAATAATGACCTGTCCCACCCGTGTGCTGCCCCTGCCACCAAATATTGCTCTCTTTTACAAGCATTAGCACACAGCAAGTCTTCCAGCTGACAGAAGTTAACAGGGACATGGAAAAGTTGTACTTAAAAGGACTATTTCTGGCTTAATTCAAAATCAACAGCATAGAACTACAGGAAAATAAGATTACTGCTTAATGCCAGGAGAAAGGAAACAAAGGGATGACAGTATTTAAGTGTGTATTTCCAGCTACTTCCTTAATTTCTCATTAAAATACCAGTGGCAAATAGCAAGCTGGATCCTTGTGATGCAAACACTTCGAATCTAGGTCAGACTAATTAAAAAAGACTAAAGATTTAATTGCCAAAAAGAGAATAAAGTCTTTTCATTGCTCAGGGATCTCACTGCATTTCAGCAGGAGCTGCATTATTACACGTGCAAGGTCAAACTCCCTTAGTTTCTCTCTCCAAATTCACAGAATTTGAGCCTAAATGCTTTCATACAGCAAACCAGGGTCCCATTCTCCTTTTTTCTGATAAACAGATACTAAAAGAGGGAAAGGAAAACCAGTTAAACACATGTCTGGGGCTCTCTCTTCCTCTCCTCCTACTCACAGCAGGCTTTAATCATGAGAAACGTAGAACAGTGAGCAGTTTACCAGGGTGAGCAGGCAGGGATGTGGATGGAACACTTGGCAATTTGATGTTTCTCATCCCCTTGTTCAGTTCTTCTTGCTCCAGTTCTTCTAGTTCTGCCATCAACTCATCCTAAATACAAGCAAAACATCCTTTATGAATTCATTGTTCCGACAGGGATCTCAGGCACATTAAACTACCATGAAGCACTACTGAAAAAACAGTTTAGACCTGGAAACAAAGATATATCTTTGCTGCTCTCAGGTCTCCCCGGAGCCTTCTCTTCTCCAGGCTGAACAGCCCCAGCTCCCTCAGCCTGTCCTCACAGCAGAGCTGCTCCAGCCCTCTGATCATCTTGGTGGCCCTGCGCTGGACCTGTTCCAACAGTTCCATGTCCTTTCTGTGTTGAGGACTCCAGAGCTGGACACAGGACTCCAGGGGGGGTCTCACAAGCGCAGAGCAGAGGGGGAGAATCCCCTCCCTGGCCCTGCTGCTCACGCTGCTTTTGATGCAGCCCAGGATACATCCACACCTTTTCAGAAAGAAAACACTAGAACAAGCCACCTGTCCTGGTTTCCAAACCACGACACCACCACACAACTAAATAACTATGGAATTATTCAACAGGTAAAAACTCCGAGGCTTTAGTGAAGTACTGACCTCATCAAACTCCTCACCAAAGCCAGCTCGGTTTGAAATAGCGTCTGAAATCTCCTGGGCAACATCTTGCTGTTCAGTGATATCTTGCATCAAGTCATCAATTTTGTTCAGGTCCCTGGCAAGATAAAAAGGAAACTTTTTTTAAAGATGTGTCATTCAAACCCTACGGAAGAGACTCCAAAACCCTTGAACAGTCTGTTTTCTTTTTATACCTGCATAAACAGTAGAGCTCACAGGGAATAATCTCCCTCACCTACACCTTGATGTTCCTTGGCAAGCTTCTGTCTCTTTTAGCCAGTCCAATTTCTTCCACTTTGGGTTGATAACAACAGTCAAACTACAGCATTCTGCATCTCCCTCCCTCTCTGTGCTTCTCACACCTCTGCCAGACAACAGTCCCATTCCCTGGGCAGATCCCATCTCCTTCCTGAGCTCAGCATGGTTCTAGATGGATATTAAGCTTTCACCAGCAGTGGGGAGGGGGAGAGGGAAGGAGGAACTTAACAGGACTATATCCCGTTGAAAAGAAGCTTCCCCTTACTGTTAACTTCAGTATTGTTTCAGTTTAACAACCTTTCTGATTTAACTCTGGCAGGAAAACACCTCATGAAACAATACAGGCCATACAAAAATAGTACACACACACACAAAAAAAACCCACAACCACCCCACCCTCCCTTTTCTTCACGTCTAATTAGTACTTTGAATCATATGGAAATGAGGAAAAGAGTCCACTTAGTGACTTCAACTAAGTTTTCTGGAAAACCTGACAGCAGTACCACACTGAGCTCTCTAGTTAGCTGGCTTGCTGTTAAGAAAAGGTACTTTTCTTCCAAATATATCACTCCAGCACCAACAGCATCCCTGCCATTCCGTGTCGGGACCAAAAATTAGGTCAAAACTGTCTGATTTGATACAATAGATTGTCATGATTAGTTTGAAAGGGGTTGGTAAGCTCAACTGGGAAGCTCTTAGCAAGTACTTACATGTTTTCATGGACTTTCTTCATCGCTTGTGCAGCATAACCCATGTTCCTGAGCACTTCTGTGTTGGTGTGGGAGTTTTCCAAGGCCTCCCTCTGGAACTCAATGGTGGAAAGCGTCCCATCAATTTGACTCAACTGCTTCTCGTATCTCTTTTTCCTCTTCAGTGCTTGCAAGGCAGCTGGAATGGGAAGAGGCAAAGCACACCGGGTGTTTTCATAGCAAAATGCAAGGACAAGGAGCTCAGCACCAAGCTGACCTGTGAAATTTGTAATTCTCACCCTCTCCTACCTTACTAATAGGGAGAAAAAGTTTCCCCACACCAGCTCAGCAGCCTGTTTATCACCAAAATGCTCTTGCATGAACATGCTGGGAGGACTCTCTTAGATTAACTCCTTTTAGCACCACAGGGAAAAGCAGCTTCTTTCTCCACTGCAGATCATCTCGAGCTCCATCCTGTGCACACGGGCAAAGCAGGAAAAACAAGGAGGAAAAAGCAAAATGTCAGAGAAAAGCCAGAAAGGAGGGGAAGCAAGGAGGGGAAGCAAGGAGGGGAAGCAAGGAGGGGAAGCAAGGAGGGGAAGCAAGGAGGAAGAGGTTGCAAATTATAAGTAGAAACTAAAGAAGACAGAATAAGAAGATCTGTCATGATAACCAGGCCTCTAAACTTTGCCTTCTAAACTTTGTCCAGCAGCAGAAAGGGAAAGCCCAAAAGGCCTAAGCAAGCAGGTGGGTTGGATCAGAACTTACATTTCTCTGGGTTTCAGCTGCAAAAGTTTCTTACAATGGCTTAGGAGCACAAACTTTAAACCTTAAAACTTGAAAACCAACTTGAAAGCCACAGTCAAATCCAGCTACTCCCCATTATCACTGTAAATTGTTGAGATCAGATATTTGCTTAATTATAAACATCATACTTTCCCCAGAGTAAATAATTACCAGAATAAATGCACGTGACAAGCAGGAGGAGAAAAGGGCTTGCTCTCAGCCCCTGGGTGTGGAACACACATAATCTTGCCACAAACATTTCCTGAGCATGGTCTTTTCCAAACTCCACATGTGCCAGGCAGGAAAAATAAGATTAACAACCAGCCAACAAACAAAAAAACCAAAAAACCAACAACAAAAAAACCCAATCAATGAAAAAACAAAACAACAAGAAAACCAAAAACCCAAGAAAAACCCAAAAGAGACTGAGTTAACACATTGAAAAGAACAATGTCATTAATACCCAGGTCATTTCCCTTAGTTCTTACATTTAATTTTGAAACCTCAGAGCCAGCAAGCAACTGCAGCACCCCCAAACTCAGGAAAACAACAACAGTGCTCACTGCTGGTGTCCTGCTCAAATAACTGCACTCATGCAGTGACACTGAACCTTGACACTGGGCTAAACACGTTTTCAAATCAAGCTGGGATCCCTCCAAAGAGGGGGTACAGATTTATGGTGTGTACACACTAAAAAAATTAGCACTTTGCTGCCCAATCCCTGAATGAACGTGGTCAAAATCGTTCACCACTGGCTGAACGAGGACCAGCATCCACCCAGGCTGAGATACTCAATGCCTTCTGGTATCTGCAGTAAAGCATTTCAGGACAGGAATCACAACAGATTGATCACATTATTCAAATTCAAGATTTTCCCTGCATGTATTTGGGCAGAGAATGGCTGGAGAGCAGCCCTGAGGAGAAGGACTGGGGAGTGCTCATGGA
>VXBW01001073.1:365253-385218 GCA_013400375.1 Thinocorus orbignyianus | reverse complement strand
AGCTGGGGCAGCACTGCGGGGTGGCTGACTGCCGCCAGCTCGGTACGGGAGGGTGCGGAGGGTCCTCTGCCAGCGTCGCGGAGGCGAAGCCCGGCTTCCCGAGGGGCAGAGGCGGGGACGTTGAGCCGGGGGCGGCGCTGAGAGGAGGCGGCCGGCGCTGAGGGGGCCGGGGCCTAGTGGGCCGGCGCTGAGGGGGCCNTGGAAGGGATAGCACCTCCTCCAGTTGGCAATCCATATAATAAAAATGTAAATTGCCCGGTGCTCCAGCAGTCAGTAAATAGTTTTCTGAGTGGTCTCGCAATAAATTCCATTTTTAATGTAACTGGTAAGTCTGGTGACTAGCCAAGTATTCTAGTTTCAAAGTTTGATACTGAAAAAACTCAAACTTAAAACCTAATTCCAGCTTTTGGAATGCACCTAAATAAAATTGTATGGTTTTTTTTAACTAGTGTAACTGTGTTACAAAAGCCACTTCTGGGTACAGTGTAAATGCAGTTGCTCAGTGTCCTTGTAAAGATACTTATCCCATGATACAAGTAAAAGTTAATAATGTAAAAGTTAGGCTAAAAAGTATTAGTGAAGCAGCAAAACTGTTGTGTAATTGAAAACAAATCTTTTTGTTTCAGATTTTCTCCCCTTTGTATGTGATGGCTGTTCAGGTATCTTCTGGTAAGTTCATAGAATGTATCTGAAGTTGGAAGGGACCCATGAGGATCATGAAGTCCAGCTCCCTGCTCCTCACAGGACTACCTAAAGCTAAACCATATCCCTAAGAGCATCATCCAGGCACTCCTTGAACTCTGGCAGGCTTTGTGCCCTGACCTCTTCCCTGGGGAGCCTGTTTTAGTGACCAACCATGCCTTTTTCTCATGTCCCATCTGAACTTCCACTAACAGCTTCGTTCCATGTCCTCATGTCCTGTCGCTGGTTACCAGAGAGAATTCAGCATCTCCTCCTCCTCTGTCCCCCTCGAGGAAGTTGAGGTCACCCCTCAGCCTTCCCTTCTGCAAGCTGAATAAACCAAGTGACCTCAGTTACTCCTCCTAAGTTTTGCCTTCCAGAGCATCTTGCTCACCTTCCCCTGTACGTGATGTCCTTCTATTGGGGCACCCAGGTGCCTTGAGGTGGGGCCACACCTTGAGGTGACAGTGGGACTGTCCCCTCCTTTGGTTAGCTATGCTCTGCTTTATGTTCTCCAGGACTTGGTGGCCCCTTTGGCTGCCAGGACACACTGTTGACTCACGTTCACCTTATCGTCAAGCCGTGCCCCCACACAGCTTTCTGCAGGGCTGCTCTCCAGCCTCTCATCCCCCAATTTTTGTGTGTAACCAAGACTGCCCCATTCCAGGTGAAGAATCTGGCACTTCTTGGTAAATTTCATACAGTTGGTGATTGCTCAGCTTTCTTCTCTATCTAGATCTCTCTCTTTAAGGCCTTTATACCCCCAAAAGAATCCACAGCTCCTCCTAGTTTAGTATTGTCAACAAGCTTACTGAATGTACCTTCAGTTCCTGCATCCAGATTGTTTATAAAAAGAGCATTAAAGAGCACTGGCCCTAATACTGAGCCCTGGGGAACCCCACTGGTGCTTCCCCACTCGTGTAACCCCACTTACTGGAACCCTTTGAGCCCGTCCTGTCAGCCAGTTGTTCAGCCAATGTGCTATGGACCTGTCTAGCTGTGTGCTGGACACTTTATCCAGAAGGATACTGTGAGAGTCAATATCAAAAGCTTTGCTAAGATCCCCAAACCCCACATCCCTAGGCTTCCCTGGGCTAACTGCATGAGGTTCCAAGGTTCGTATCAGGGCCTGCACTTTGATTTACACTCTGGATTAGCAGAGGGCAGCTGAGATAAGCTCAGGTAAATTGAAAGCAGATTCCACTTTAACATGTTAGAAGCCTTTCAGGGATTTCTGCTGTTGTGGAATGTGGTTCAAAATCCATTAAAACAGACAAACTCCCGTTGCTTTTAGCTGAATTCTTAAGCGTGCTTATGTTCTTATTCTCTTGGAAAGGTTTGTTATCTTGGGGCATGAGTTCCAAGAGCTAAATGTTCAGGAAGAACAATCCATTCAAGACATGAAATGCATAGATTAGAACAAATTTTGGAGAAGATTCATTGTGTCATTGAAGTGTTCCTGTGATAAAATTTGTCAGATACTCTTTAAACACAAATGTTTAAACACATGAAGTTTTCTTTTCCTGGAATGTTGGTAACAGTCTGGTATTTTCTTCTTTTGCACAAAGCCTTCAGCACAGGATCCGGGATGCTCATGGATGTTCTGAGGTAATCTGATAATATATGGCTACCTTAAGACTAAAATTCTGTACAATTTAACTGTTTGTTTTCAGATTAGATGTATATACATAGTATGTAAGTATGAATTATTTAACTGAGAATGAGACAAGCTCAAAAAAATGAATCTACTCCTTTTCTGCCTCTCCAGAGTAAACTGAGTTTGAGTAGGATGACGGTTCTTTTTTTAANAGATCTTAGGAAGAAGTTCTTTGCTGTGAGGGTGGTGAGGCACTGGAACAGGTTGCCCAGGGAAGTTGTTGATGCCCCATCCCTGGAAGTGTTTAAGGCCAGGCTGGATGGGGCTTGGAGCAACCTGCTCTAGGGAGAGGTGTCCCTGCCCAGGGCAGGGGGGTTGGAACTTGATGATCTTTAAGGTCCCTTCCAACTCTGACCATTCTATGATTCTATGATTTTTCCTGTAGAATGGAGAGCTAAGCACAGTTCTTTAGGAAGGCTGGGGTGGTGACTTGTATCTGAAATATCTGTTCATTTATACTAAATATTTTGCACTAATGCCCAGGTGAACATAAGAAACAGTTCTGTGAAAACAGATCAGCACAGATCTTACCCGTGCTCATACAAGGACTGCAGCAGAAAGGAGCTTTTGCCAGTTTTATGTCCCTACTGTGAAAAACATTTTTGTCTGGGGTGAGTGTAACATCATGTTTAAACATCAATACTCATTCATTAGTGTATGGAGAAGGTAATGAAGTTTTTAAACTGTTGTTTACAGGCACCGGCATCAGTCAGACCATGAATGTGAGAAACTGGACACACCAAAACCTCGAATGGCTGCCACCCAGGAGCTGGTTAAGCATATTTTAGGCAAGTACAGTAGGATATATATTCTACAATTCTCTTCAGAAGGCTGTTTGAGCTTTTGACCTCTTCTGAGGGTGTAGATTTCACCAAATGAGAAGAAAGGATGGGGCTTCCTTCTTTAAACAGCCCCAAACTCACATGTCAGCACGTAATCCCATCCATCTAGACTGAGAAAACAGTGGCAAATATCTCTAAAGAGAATCTTTAAAGATTAAATAGGGCTCACGTGTTTCAGAATTACTGCCTTGTTCTCATTCTACAAGTACTGTAATGAAATTAATTGTACCTAGCTAATATTATTTGCATATTAATTCCCATGCACGTAATGTAATTGGATGCACACGCCTGTCTGCTGGGATTATACCTACAGAACCAGGATGGCAAAGAACTGCGATTTTCCCATGTCATGTTTTGCAGCTTTTAAACAAGCTCTAAGACAGGAAAGGGAATAAACAGGAAAGAATAAACACTGCCTAACTGGACAGTCCAATTTGTGTGTAGAAAGGAGGACCTGAAACTGTTGCCAGATGAATCCTGTGATGGCCACAGGTGGAGAAATTTAGGAATTTGTGTCTATTTGACTTTTGCAATCTGTATAGTATTCCTTATAGTAATCATGATAGTATTCCTCTACTTTACAGTTCTAGCAGGATTCCTTTGCACTGCAACAATTCCAAATATTCCGGAATAGTACTGATATCATGATCTCCAGAGGATATGAAAAGGGATGGGAACTTTGGAGATATAATGAGGCCAAATAGGCTAATTCCAAGATATGTTCAGGACACAGTCTGAATCATCACACTGACAGGAATAATATTGTTTGCAGATTCTAAAAAGAACGAGGAAGCAAAAAGCAAAAAACGTAAAGGAGCAAAAAACAGTGAAACAGCAGCAAAAGTGGCTTTAATGAAACTGAAGATGCATGCGTGTGGGGACCAGTCCTTGCCTCAGGTCAGTCATGGTTGTTTTCAATAACTGAATTCTCAAAGTAAATGGGAAGTTTTCAAAATTTCTTGTTCTTTACTTAGTTCCATCAGTTTGGTTTTGGATTTAATCCTCAAGCTCACAATCATTTATACATGCCTGGTACCAAAAAGCCATCGCATTGGTCTAATGTCTGTTCTAAGGTCTGTGTGGAGTGAGGAGCACCAGGTCAAATTCCTTTGGTTTACAGCAGAAATGCAATTTCCCTGCCACACAACTGCCACCCAGCACTGAGGGGACCTTGGGGGCTCCTTGGCAGAATGGTGACAGCTCTAAGTTGTAGTTACAATTAAAGCTTCGTTATTTTAACAGAATATGATGATCAGCATAGCCTAGAATCAGAATTAGTGTAGGGCAATTTTATAGGTAGTGTAGCACAACATTTTGTAGCACAGCTTGCATTATGATTGCATACATTATGGTTGCAGCAAAAGAAGTGTGAGCAGCAGGGCCAGGGAGGGGATTTATCCCCCTCTGCTCTGTGCTCCTGAGACCCCACCTGGAGTCCTGTGTCCAGCTCTGGAGTTCTCAACACAGAAAGGACATGGAACTGTTGGAACAGGTCCAGCACAGGGCCACCAAGATGATCAGAGGGATGGAGCAGCTCTGCTGTGAGGACAGGCTGAGAGAGCTGGGGCTGTTCGGCCTGGAGAAGAGAAGGCTCCGGGGAGACCTGAGAGCAGCCTTCCAGGATCTGAAGGGAGCTCCAGGAGAGCTGGAGAGGGACTCTTGGTCAGGAAGTCTAGTGACAGGACGAGGGGGAATGGTTTTAAATTGGAAGAGGGGAGATTTAGATGAGATCTTAGGAAGAAGTTCTTTGGTGTGAGGGTGGTGAGGCACTGGAACAGGTTGCCCAGGGAAGTTGTTGATGCCCCATCCCTGGAAGTGTTGAAGGCCAGGCTGGATGGGGCTTGGAGCAACCTGCTGTAGGGAGAGGTGTCCCTGCCCATGGCAGGGGGGTTGGAACTTGATGATCTTTAAGGTCCCTTCCAACTCTAACCATTCTATGATTCCTCATCACCTGGACCCTCTCCCTGTCGGGTCAAATCTTGATTCTTAGCTTGCAGTATCGATGTCAACAGTCATCATCTAAACTTGAAACCTGTAAAAGAGTACAAGTCCCTCAGTCTTCAGAGGAAGGAGGTGATGGAGGTGTCCCTGGCCACTGGGGGAATGCAGGTTTTGCAGTCCAGGAGCAGTTCTGGTCCAAGTCCCTCATGGGGCTTGTAACTACTTGATTTTGTGGACAGTGCTCTGTGTGCTACAGGGCTTCCCTGTTCTGTGACAGGGTCATCACCACCAGGACCTTCAAGACAGGGGAGTGGTTGCCCTGGCACCCAGGGACCTTGAAGATGATAGGGAGGAGGAGAAGAAATGTGCCTGATGTGCAGGAGGTTCAGGGAGGAGGGGAGTGGGGACTGATACATGACCAGTTCAGGAACAGAGAATGGCCCTTAGGGTTATAAACTAGCATTAATTATGCTAATTAGCAGGGGTCAAGGGCAGGGGGTACCAATCACAAACGGCAAACCCATTTCAAAAAGATTGTTTTCATGCTGGGTACCAAAAGCCTTCTGACAGAGACAGGACACAGTTTGCACAACTCCATACCCATCAGATTGAACCCGTCTCATACGAATCTGAGTTCTGTGCTCTGCAAAGCTCCATTCTTATTTCTGCTACTCAGCTTTAATAGACATTTATTACATTTCTAGATGAGGTATGAAGGGCCTGAGGTCAGTTGTTCTTGACTTTGGGTTGGAAAAGGGTTTTGAAAGTTGCTTTATATTTCTCTCAGCCCTTAATTTCTTGCATTCTTGAAGTATTTCACAGATCCCTTCTGTTTTACCACAGCCAGGCAACCCTGGTGTTCAAGTCTTTTCCACAGATCAGGACTATGTGGGGTTTAGAAACACCTTGATTCTTTCATTTAGGGTTTCAATTTAGATCTGGACTCATGTATCTTCTTAGAAGAACAGCATTTAAAGTACTTGTCACTACATTGTTTGTGTTGGAGTGTGCCAAGTTTAGGCCTGTTATATATTGATTTTATATTACTGGAAACGTTCTTTGTGATAGTCTTATTTTCCATGGTTTTTTTAGACAGAAAGAATTTACTTTCAAGTCTTTTTACCAAAGGGGAACAAAGAGAAGAGCAAGCCCATGTTCTTTTGCAGTAAGTGGAGTATTGGCAAAGTAGTAGATTTTGCAGCTTCCTTAGCAAGCCTTAAAAATGACAACAACAAATCAACATCCCAGGTAAATCAGTAATACTGATTCTTTTATCTTGTTTTTCCTTTGTACTCTCTTGTCCCTACCCCACCTCACTTCTTGCATCTCAGACGGGCAAATCTTGATGTTAATTTCTGTGCTCTTTATCTTACAGAAATTGAGATTGTGCCACAGTGCCTCTGGAGAAGCCTTGCCATTTGAGCACACATTGGAAATGTGGCTGTCTGATAAAGACTGTCCGTTGTACAATGGTGGGAATATAATTCTGGAGTACCTTGATAATGATGTTCTATTTATAGAAGACGCAGAGCTGTACTTTAGTTAATCAATAAATTATGACAAACAAACAAAAAAGTCAACGTGTTTTTTTTTTAAAGTATGGTATATTCAAACCAAGTCCAGTTTTCTTTTAAAATCACTGCTGTGCCAGAATCTGTCCTCAGTTACAAAGACACAGTTCCCATCAATTTCTCAATTGCTTAACTGATAGAAGAACTATGTCCCGAAAGGAAAATTAGTTACTATAATAACTAATATTACAGATACCTTCTAGAATAAATTCTTGGCTTATTTACTACTATAATGTCAATAATGTTTTCTTGAATCTTACATTTATTTTTGTGTAAATGATGGGAAAAGTGCTTTTATTTTCATGGGTTTCTCTTTTTGAAGACAGAAAAGTACGTGCCCTGCAGTGTCATCAGTCTGGTTTGAAAACTCTTATCACCAGATCAGCTCTGTTCATCTTGCTTATCAGGTGTCACATAAAAATACACCTCTGTGCATCCAAGTTCTCCTATAGCAGCCTCTTACATGAAACACAAACTTCCTTTCACATGGAATGGACATTATGGTTTGGATTAGGGAAATTATATACTTACAAGGACAGAATTTCAGGCATTTGTTTGTTTTACTTCTGCTGATTTTAGGATAAATGCAGAATTTGAAACCCCCTCATAGAGCCTGGAAAACACTTGCTGTAATGTTCAGTAAACTATTAACGATGTCAAAGAACCCATTTTCCATAGTAACTGTGCAGCTTGGCAGCTTGCCTTAACAAAAAATGAACTACAGCCCAAGTGTCTCTTTCAACTGGCTGCACGCTTTTAGAATAACCTTGTACAGAATGACTCCCAAAATAATCAAAACACCTTTCCATCTCTGCAGCTCTTCAATGACTGTGAAGACTTTAAAAAGCACCGGCATTGAGGAAACAGGGTAAGGCTGCTTCTGGTGATGGAGACGTTTTGTGATTCTAAATCATAAAACAAACTACAACCCTTGTCGTGCTCACAGTAGATCATCATCTCATATCTGACAGTAAGTTGCATCAGTAGCCATTTGTGAATACAACAGAACACCTCGGTGTTTTACCTGTAGTTGATGAAAGGCAATAGGGTCAAAAGACCACAGAAAACCAATTAAATTGGTTATAAGGTCTCCCGGAGCCACCTCTTCTCCAGGCTGAACAATCCCAACTCCCTCAGCCTCTCCTCACAGCAGGAGGGGCTCCAGCCCTTTGATGATCTTGGTGGCCTTCCTCTGGATCTGCTCCAACAAGTCCACGTCCTTCTTTTCCTTCTGAGTGATGTTCACGTTCTTTCTTTTATGGACCTTCATCATTCTTTTCCACACGTTGAGTAACACTGTCTCATTCCGGACAGTGTCACCCTCAAGCAGCAAAAAGCCCAGGAAAACGCCAGCCTCGCCAACACGGGAAAGCACTTTTGGAATCTTCTGACCCGGGGATGGTGAGGAACAAACTCCAAACTCACGAGTTCTGGGGAGGTGTGTTTATTCAGCGCTGGGAACACGGGGGATCACTCCACCCAACGTGTTCGCCTGTCCATGGCACAGCTGGGCTTTTTGTACATTACAGATTATGCATATTAAAATCTAGCTAATACATATGTATTAGTTCATACACAACACTCTTCACAGGTGGCTGACTCCTTTCCATGGATGTTTAGCCATTTCCCGTGGAGACCCGGCATCTGTGGTGGGGGCTTGTTTTGTTCTCTCTTCTCCGGCTCCTGTAATCACTAAAAATCACCTTGATAACATTATTCTTAGGTTAAACAATCACAAAAATCATCTAGAAACTACGTTCTGGTCTGTAGGCCAGCAGAATAAGCTCATGGCATTGAGTTAAAACTGCCAAACTGTGCTTTAGCCGGAGAATCCCAGCTCCGGTGAGCACACACAGCGCTTCGACTGAAGCATCAGAGTTTCGACGTGCCCACCGCTTCACTTCACCCTGCCACCTCTAATTAGGAAAACAAAGGCGGCACTAAAGGCTTAATTTATTTAAGAGCTTGGCAGTCATTACCTCAGCGCAGGCGCTGAGAGGATTTCCCGCCTTCCGCGCAGGCGCGGCGGTGGCGGTTAACGGCCTCTCACCCGGTGCCTGAGGACTGTGGCGGCTGCGGGCCTCGGTAGGGGGAGAGGCGGCGGCGGGGGTGAGAGCGGAGAGGTGCGGTGAGCCGAGCCGAGCCCCCTGTTCCTTCCTCAGCCCTCTAGTTCAGGCTGTCGTGAGGGGAAGGCGCTGCGGGGTTGCGGGGCCCTGTCAGGTGGAAGGTGGGTTCCCCCCCGCGGGGCGGGGCGGGCCGCCCCTTCAGCCCAAGGCCCAGACCTCTCCTCAGGGCCCGTGGCCTGGGCTTGCGGGACCAACTCGCCACGGGGCATCCAGAGAGGACAAAGCTAAGCTGGGGCAATAAACCCACTGTTTTTTTTTTTCCACGCAGCTGGTATTTAGCTGGAAGTTCTTGCTTAGTGAGGTTTTGAGTGTAAGTGATGTTTTTGGCTCTGCTGTGCGAGGCTCAGCCCTTGCTCTGGGGGTCAGTGCGCTTAAGGCTTCTCTAGTTCTACTAATTGTTTATGGGTAGCAGTAGCTTTTGTCTAGTGCCAGTTCTGATTCTGTCTGTAAACATCTATCTGTGTCTGTTCTGTCAGTATCCAGTTCTGTGTTCTGACAAATTATTTCTGTGTGTATAACAGAACCTATACTTAAATGCTGTGATATGTAAAGAACATTATCAAGATAACTTTGCATTTTACCTAGATTTTGTAGCCCCCTCCACCTTTCTAGGATCAAGGCTGAAAGAGGCAAGGACTGTTAGATCACGATAATTGGACTGGGGAATTGGGGATCATGTTAATTGCACAGTTTGGGGTTTTTTTTTGTGTGTATGCTATTTTAGTACTGGGTTTTTTAATAATAATTTATCTAATATTTGTGAATAGGCAAGTGTTGCAATACTGTTACCCTGGTCATCACTTAAAGACTGGATCGTTTAAGTAGGAAGTACCCAGAAGGCTTCTGAGAGGGTTAGGTCTCAAAAATTAAACAGGCTTCCCGAATTGGGAATATCATTGAATGAATCTGTGGTCTGTTGAGGGTGTATCAGAAATAATGTATGATATGCTGACTTGTATTTCACATTGCTCACAAAATTAGAGGTGCTAGTAGAAGAGGAAAGGTAGCTAGTACTGCTTCATAATTCTTAAGAATATAGATATTAAATACACATAAATGACTGGGATCTTCTAACTGTTTCATGTAGAGTTAAAGTAATTTCATATTTGTATTTAGAATAATCCCTTAGAACAAAGCATGGGGGACTAAAATACAGAAGGGACAGACTGGGGGGTTTAAGATTCTAATCTTCTAATTTAAGATATTCAAAGTCATTTAAACTAGACTTAAAAATAGTCTAAGCTGTGTGTCAGCAGTCTTCTGCAATAAATTGTAGAGAAGATTCTAGTATTTTTAAGCAAAAAGGCCCTGAGCTGTACACTACATTTGAGAATGTGCCTGTGTGTAACCACTCAATTAGTTATTTTAAGCCTTCGTGTGCATTGAGGTTAGTGTCTAAACGTAGGCTCTGTGTACAAGACTTAAGTCTCTGTACATGTTAATGTTTTTATGTTACACCTTTTGGGTAGCCACAAAACGTGGGGAAAATATCTGGTAACTTAGGCTAAGCTTTTAATAGCTTTAAATTTATTTTTTTCAGAGGAAAGGATAGGAAAAACTTCAATATTCCAGCAAGGAGAGGGCTCTGCAGTCCAGACAAGAGGAGCAGAAAATTAGAATTCATTAACACAAACATTACAGCTATTTTTTTTAATCTACCCTTTCGATAGGCTGTATATCTAAGCAAAGATGGCAGACCCTTGGCAAGAATGCATGGATTATGCAGTTACTTTAGCAAGGAAAGCTGGAGACGTAAGTATAAGCTATTTATTAACAATAACATTATTTATTGAGTCTAGTCTGTATAGAGTTCTTGAAGGAGCTTTGATGTTAGATATTCTTCTGAGGAGTATTTTGTCAAACACATAAAATGACCAGATTCAAGATTGGAGTTTACAGCTTCATTAATTTAAGAAAACGACTTTGCACCTTTCTTTGGACCAGAGTCTGATGAAAGAATAAAGGTTATCTTTTGTTCCTTAGTTTTGATTAAAACAAATAAATAAATTCTTAATTGTGAGCATCCTTTATGATGACTGCTTTACTTCTATAAATACAAAGCATTTCTTCAAGTGGCTGCACTTTGCCTGTTTGTGATCTAAGAAGGCTTTAAACACGAAAGAGTCTGCACATCTTGGCAGAGCCTCAGCATAGGAGTGGTTACTTAATGTTCAGTTCTTGGTAGTTCTCCTTGGTGCGTTGGAATGCTGTTGCAGCCAGACAAGATGGCACATGTATGAATTCTGTCCCCTGGAGCTGCAGAATCTGCAGAACGTTGTCCCTGCAGTGACCTCGTTGAAGTCTTCCTGCAAAATCTTTCTAAGTAATAGTAAAGTGAGGCATGGATTCTTGCTTATGCTGACTCTGATTCTTTTAAGATCATAAATGCAGGATCTGGCTAAAAACAACTGACTTCAGAGTCGTTCAGCTCTGGTATTTAAACTTATAAATCTAAAACTTGGCCTATCAAAATATAGCTCAGTTTTATGTAACAGGGCATCTTGTAGTCCTTGGATTTAAGGTCGTGTAAAAGTGTGTACTGAGTAGGGTCTGGAGATAGATGCAAGGGTAAGGCCCAGCTCCTGCAGTTAGGTCCAGGTTTTGTCATTGCTTATGTTTGTATTTTATATGTGCAGTACAGAAAACTACAGGAAAAATTATGCTTAATTTTTTGGGAAAACTACTGTTTTCCATGCTGATAATGGAGAAACCTGTTTTTCCCCCCCTTTTGTTAACAGATAATCCGTGGAGCGCTCAAAGAAGAAATATCTGTTATGACTAAAAGTTCACCGGTAGATCTGGTGACAGAAACTGATCAAAAAGTAGAAAACTTCATTATTTCTTTGATAAAGGAAAAGTATCCTTCTCACAGGTACGGATTTTTATCAATACACTTTTGATAGGGCAAGTGATCGGGAGTCATGACTGGATGAAGAACATGGAAAGTTTGTGATTTTCTTGGTAAAATTTCACTATAGTTGGCATGCTGGAGAGTGACACCATTCTCCCTTACCCTCAGGATATCAAATATTTTAGAGTAGTAGTGGGTTGAAGTTTTGCCCAGGGCTGGAGTAACAAAACAAGGTGTCCCTGGGTTCTACTGACATGAGTTTAGCCTTGCTCAGGACTTACACTGAGGATCAAAGATAGTCCCAAGATAATCCAGAACCCAAATTTCTTGTCTGCTTTTGGCTGTTGAAACTAGTATGCCTTCACTGCCTGTGCTGGATGTGTCCCATGGTACTGAGTGTGCACAGTTTAAGAACAGCAAACATCCTTAAAAGAAGACAGAATCTTCTGATTCTACATAACTGAAAGCCTGTCATACAAAATACAGACTTTTTATTGGTCTTCCTTTTTTTTTTTTTTCTTACTCCTGCCTCCCTCTGAAATAAATTTATTCTTGATATGCAGTCTATATAGAGACTTAGGAAATGACCTTGAAGTAACAGTTTCTGTGACACAGATGATAATTTTAGACTATTTTAGCTTCTTTTTATATTAGATAATTCTTATCACATTAGACCTACTGGTGTTGAATTTCTCTTCGTAACAAGTTGCACATCCACATAAATAACTGCAGTCTGTCTTCTTTTTGTGAAGATCAGCTGCTTTTTGGAAACAAAACTTTCTTTCTTAGCAATCACTTTCACTTCTATAGTTAATCATAAAACCTTACTTGCTTAAGCAGTTCTCATTTTACATGTTTGTGGAGGAAAGCATGTATTTGAGCTCTGATTTGGTTTTCATCCCTTTACCACGTTACAAGCATTTTTGTAATGCTTGTAAAACTGAACAGTTTTGAGACTAACAACTTGTTGTCATATTTGGATTGAAATCAGACTGCAAATTTAACAGTTACTGTGGTCTAACCAGATGCATTTGACAACAAGGGCTTTCTTCATCTCAAACACAAGCTATAAAGTCCTGGTTTATAGTACAAATAAACTGAAAGGTATAAATAACTACAAGAATTCTGACTAAAATTTGATGATGCTTTTACTGGAGAAAAAAAATGACAAAAGCTTCAATGTTAAATAAAGTTCTTTTCCACACATACTGTGCTTATCTCTGATATCATAAATATCAGTACAAGGTTGATCAATGTGGTTGGTGCTTTCCAGATTAATTGTGTATTTCTCAACTTTTTCCATATGATTGCTGGTGGCACAAAACCCTACATCTCACTTGAAGAATTTTAGTTTCAAGGGCAATATTGTAATTCAGAACTCTTAAACAATTTCTTTCTGTCTTTTAAATGTTTGCTACTCTAGCTTCATTGGAGAGGAATCTGTTGCAGCTGGAGAGGGCAGCATTTTGACAGATAACCCCACATGGATTATTGACCCTGTTGATGGAACTACCAACTTCGTACACAGGTCCTCCTTTCATTTTTTTAACATTAGCAACTTCAACTGATTGCCTTTTTTCTTTCTCCTGTTCCATGGAAGTAAGGTTTTTTCTCTTTTAAGTTGCTTTAAAAGAGATACTATGAACTTGTAAATAGTTTCAAACGGTTATTTGCAGTTATTGAGAGCTCTAAGGTAATTTTTGTAGTAATTTTGGTATTTCTGTATTATAATAGTCCCACTGTAACCAACAGCAGTTGTTCCATGAGAGGCCCCTAGTACATAGCAGGAGCCAGCAGCTTTTAGCACAGATGCCAAAGATAGGTAGGCAGATTTTAATAGGAAAGTAGGAAAGATTTTAGTAGGACTCAGAATTTGGAGTTGCAGCATCTTCAGAGAGGCAGCAACAGCTCCAAGTGCTGATAGCAGCCTTCCAGGATCTGAAGCGAGCTCCAGGAGAGCTGGGGAGGGACTCTTGGTCAGGAAGTCTAGTGACAGGACGAGGGGGAATGGTTTGAAATTGGAAGAGGGGAGATTTAGATGAGATATTAGGAAGAAGTTCTTTGGTGTGAGGGTGATGAGGCAGTGGAACAGGTTGCCCAGGGAAGTTGTTGATGCCCTATCCCTGGAAGTGTTGAAGGCCAGGCTGGATGGGGCTTGGAGCAACCTGCTCTAGGGAGATGTGTCCCTGCCCAGGCCAGCGGGGTTGGAACTGGATGATCTTGAAAGTCCCTTCCAGCTCTGACCATTCTATGATTCTATGGTTCTATGATTTCTAAGAAATTTCAGGCTTGTTGTGATTGAGGAGCTGCTACTGTGAAAGCAAGCAGAGTATCACTAGTTACTGTCTAGTGGTGTTTTGTGTAAGGGTAAGGAGGGGACTTCCAGTGTAGCACTGACTGCCTACTCCTTCTGTCTTTGAAATGTGATAGATTTTGGCCCTGGTGAGCTTTTCTGAGCATACTTGATTCCAGTTTTGAAAAAAACTACTGCTGTATGTACCACAGGTCTAAACAGCTGCTGAATCCTGCTAAGTAACATGTTCAAAAAGCTGTGAGAAGGAAGCCCATTCTGCTGGATTTACAGACTTAGAAGTCTGAATTTTTTTGTAGATAGTAATTGAAGCAAATGCTTTAGAATTGCAAATTTTAAAGAGTAAAATAAAATAAAAAATTAATTGGTTGATTGTTAAAAACTTAAATTGAGATGCAGCCCATGATGTCCTATACACTCCTACTGCCTTCACTCTTTCCCCTACATTCTTCCTTCTCACTTCAATATCTGTCTGTCTTGTTGCTTTGGTGGAGAAAGTGGAGGTGGGGGGAGAGGTGATGTGCTGCTTCTGATGAGACCAGCATGTTCCTCCTCAGAAAGGTTAGTAGTTTAGAGGCTTGCTTGTATTCTTTGCTGTAAAATGACAGTCACTAAGCTGGTAACAGCTGTAACAGGGATGGAAGTCCCTGAATTGTAACAGGCCTAATTTCAGTGGGTGGAAAAGTTTGTATTTTAAATGTAACTGGTGTTCCGGGGCCTGTTTTCATGGCAAATTGGACAAGTTGCAGAAAACTAGTGTTTCCTATGCAGTCCAAGTTTCTTTTTGAGATATACATTGCTTTTAACATTGTTTTTATTAACAGTAAGCATGGTGATGAAAGAAGCAGAGTGTCTCACTGTAAATTAGTGAAATGTTTTGTTTTGTAGGTTTCCATTTGTGGCAGTTTCAATTGGCTTTGTTGTAAACAAAAAGGTATACTTTTTCTTACTTAATATCTAATCAGTCAAAACCAAAATTAATTCCTTGTCTCTAGCTATAACTAAGTTCTGTATTTTCACAGAAAAGGAGGAAAGGGAATAAAACCTAAAGATATCTTTACTTTTTCTTGCAGGTAGAATTTGGAATTGTGTACAGTTGTATAGAAGACAAGATGTACACTGCCAGAAAAGGAAAGGGTGCATTTTGCAATGGTCAAAAACTGCAAGTATCAGGCCAAGAAGGTAAGCTCAACTGAGGAGCTTATTTCTAGTAATTACATTTATTTTGCAAATGAGGCATCAACAGTTTTAGTCTTGGATCTATTCCTGTTTCTTAGCTCCTAGTTTTGTTTCTCAAAGAAAGGCTTTTTCTGGCCATGGGTTGTTGAGTTTTGAGAAACGTTGTGTTCTTTGATGCATGTAACATTCTGGTGATTTTTGCAAAATCAGGACTCAGGAACTGGAGGTTTTATTCACTGTGTGTCCGTGTGGTGTGCTTGTTTTTAATTCCCTGAATGTCTGTCATCCATCTGGTGGTTTTATTACGGATTCTAAAGAACAGTTCCAAAGAATTCAGCTTCTCCCAGGTGTGAAGTAGTGGTTTAAATCAGTGTCACCCTTGTACACTTCCTACCCCATGTAAAGTAAAATCCACGCTTAAAGTGGGACCTTTAAAGATCTGAGGGATGTTCTATTGCTATAAAAATCAGAATTTTATTTACTGATCACATTAATGTATAGACACAATTGAACCAGATTATGCTTTGTTCCCTGTATCTTATTTTTTTCTGCCGTTTTCCATGAAGGAATAAATTCTTATACATTCAATATGTAATATTTGTATTAAGATATCTTACTTCTACTCAGTCTTGTAAGAAAGCACTGATGTAAGCTCTGCTAATCACTGTTACTATAAAAATCATACTATTGGAAAAGTGAGCTTTTCTTTCTCTTCTAGACATCACAAAATCCCTCCTAGTAACAGAATTGGGATCAAATCGTGATCCAGAGACTATAAAAATAATTCTTTCTAACATGGAAAGACTTCTGAGTATTCCTGTTCACGGGTAAGATACTTCCTAATTTTTATATTTACTGAGAGTGTTAATATTGTAAATATGTTCATTTTTAGGGAGGATTGGTTGCATTACATTGGACACCTTAAATGTGAAATACAATTGAAATGTGGCTTCTCTAGAGAAACTCTTAAATGTGCTCCATTTTTTTCAAGCTGGGACGTATTTAAGAGAACCCTAACAATCAGTATTGAGCTGCAAAGCACATTTGCTTTTGTAAGACTAAACTGCATTGTATTTACTAGTTAAAAATGAAACAGTTTTGTGCCTTTTATTTTTCCAGAAACACACAAGAAGTAAAGCTGGATAAACAGAAGAGCTATCTTACATTTTTTAGTTTCCTTTCCCTATAGTAATGAAAATAATTGCTGGGTTTATATATATATATCACCAAAAAAAGTAGATCTCCCTTTCCTGTTTCAGCATCTCTTTTTTTTTTTCTTAAATTTGTTCAACTAGTCCAAATTGTGCATGAACTGCTCTTATTCTGGTTACATTCCCTGTTTTCTCTCCTCCAGACAAGTCCCACCAACATTTCCACAAACCGCTTCATGTCTACAGGTGGTTTCAGTTGACAGTTTCTTGTTACTTAACCCTACTTACACTTCTGATGTAAAAAGCATTTCAGTTTTCTTTTCTACTTTCAAGAAGTCATCTGATATTAAAGAATATATGCTAGATTGTAGAGCAGGGGATAGATTTTTAGGTATGTTGGCCATTCAACTGCAGTATTTTATTTGTAAGCAATAAACTGAGATAGGCATTGATTTAATGTAACTCACAGTTAGTTATCAGTTACAACTTTATGTACACTTTACTGATAATTGAAGTAATTAGAATTATTTGTTCACACTTACTAAGTAAGTCAATATTCCCAAAATAAACTGGGGTTTGTAACACAAGGATTTTGATTAAGTTACCCAGACAGAATTTATGCTGTGTAATTTCTGGTTTGTGCTTACTGCTGTCAGGGTTTTTGTCAAGTCAGAGATGCTGACTGAGCATCACCAAAGAAACTGAGGAAGCTTTTATCAGCACTGAGAACAATAATTCTACTTGAATTATTGTATTTGAAAAACAAAGTAGAATATCTGTTACTGTTTCATGCATAGGTATCTTCCATAATGTGTTTTAGGTTAAGTAATTGTTAAATATGTGTTTCTACTCTAAAACCAAACTGCTTAACAGAATTCATAAATGTAATTTCTGATAACCTGATATATTTATGAGAGCTCTTCAAGCCACTGAAGCAAAACTACATTCCCAATTTCTTTGTTCCATTGCCACATTCCATCGTATTTTCCCAAGCTCAGTTCACTTTGCATATGACACTTGTGTGTTTCTGTGCAGTGTACACAGACATTGTGACTTTCTTACTTTGTTCTCAACACAAAAATCAACTGTGTCTCCTTTTAGGATTAGAGCTGTTGGAACAGCAGCTGTGAATATGTGCCTTGTGGCAACGGGGGGAGCTGATGCCTATTACGAAATGGGGATTCACTGCTGGGATATGGCAGGGGCTGGAATCATCATTACTGAAGCAGGTGGAGTGCTGCTAGATGTATCAGGTAAGTACATGGGCATGTAATATAGCAAATATCAAGTAGCTCCTTGGGAGCAAAATGTAGCTGAAGTGAGAAGGCAAAGAGGTTTTTCAATCCTTTTTCCAAGATGCTGCTGCTGAACAAGGTTTCCATCCAGTTAATAGAAAGGGAGAGTTAATTCTATGTTTTTAAGGTACAGAACAGCCTTTACTCCCTTGGCTGAGCACCTGGAAGGGTGGAAAAAGACAGTAAACATACACTGAAGAGAATTTAAATGTAGCTCATATGAGAGAGCTGTTGTGTTGAATGCATTTTTATCCAGGGGCAAAATTTGGTCCTAAAGAATTATCATAGAATCATAGAATGGTCAGAGTTGGAAGGGACCTTCAAGATCACAAAGTTCCAACCCCCCTGCCATGGGCAGGGACACCTCTCCTTAGAGCAGGTTGCTCCAAGCCCCATCCAGCCTGGCCTTGACCCCCTCCAAGGATGGGGCAGCCACAACGTCCCTGGGCAACCTGTTCCAGTGCCTCACCACCCTCACAGCAAAGAACTTCTTCCTAATATCTCATCTCAATCTCCCCTCTTTCAATTTAAAACCATTCCCCCTCGTCCTGTCACTAGGCTTCCTTGTCAGGAAGTCCCCCCCCCAGCTCTCCTGGAGCTCCCTTCAGATCCTGGAAGGCTGCTCCAAGGTCTCCCCAGAGCCTTCTCTTCTCCAGGCCGAACAGCCCCAGCTCCCTCAGCCTGTCCTCATAGTTATGTATCATTTACACGTGATTTTTTTTTCTTTTCCAGTGTTCATTTTCATACCAGCTTTTAATTTTATCCAGGTACAAGCTAATTACTTTGCTTGCTTTGATTTCTAGGTGGACCTTTTGATTTGATGTCTCGAAGAATAATTGCAGCGAGTAGTCGAGCTGTAGGAGAGAGAATAGCCAAAGCACTTCAAATAATTCCTCTGAAAAGGGATGATGCAACTAACTGAGTACCAAAACTATATCTGCAATGTAATTATACAATGTTGTCTCATACTCCCACGTGGTGGTTGTTCTGCACCTTGAACCTGATAAAAAAATAGAAGGTAGTCTTTCAGCACTGTTAAGTAGTGTTTTGAGATTGGGCCAACGTTCTAAGTAGGATTTTTACTGTTAAGTATTTAATTTACTGTCATGATTACATAAACATCTCTAGAAAGAAGCTGATATATACAGCTAATAGCTTCAACTTTTGCACTGGAAGGCATACAAGAGACTCATTGATGTATAGATGAGTAAAGATTGTTTTGTTCTGTAAAGATAAATAAAATTCACCTTCTTAACACCAGATCTGATCCTGAACCCAAAAAGACGAAGGCATTACTGTTTATCCAGGCTTTCTGTATTCCATCTATTTTCTTCTGTGTCATCAGTGTATCCATTTCCTTACCTGCTTAGAGGCTTTGTAGAGAGAGTTCACACATTTCCAAACCTCTTTTAGCTGCCTCTGGTTTGGGCTCTAATGTAAAGCTTTTATTACTTCATTGTCCTGGTTTTTGAAGTCCTCATTCTACCTTTCTTATGGTAGGTAAAAACATTCTCTTCTTTAGCCTCTTACGTGGCCAGTATGCCTGCTGATTCATTACAGTTCCAAAAATATAATAAATAAAGTATGTCTTGTGCCAGAAAACATGTGCATCTCCCAGAAGTAAATTCTGAGCACAACTTCTGCCACCAAATGGACTGACTCTAAATTGAGATGAAGTGTGGTTTCCGTTTGACCACTGGAATCAGCTGAAACTGGGTCCTCTCTCTTATTCTTGGCAGTTATAATTCTCTTCATTTTGCTTATGTTTCTCCATGAATGAGTGTTTCAAAGTCTAAGGAATTATTAAATTCCCGGAGAGTTTTCAGTAACTCAGCTTGCAAAAAAAATAAGGCCATAGTCCAGTTTTTTTACATAATTTTCTGTAAATTATGAAAGCACTGACCAAGCAGGATCAGGTTTCTGTTGGTTATAGAGTGTACAGGCACAAAAGAAGATAAATATCTAAATTTAGAGGGTTTATGAAGCTAAGAAATACTAGTAATACCTAAGAATACTAGTAATATCTAAGAAATACTAGTAATTCTTGGTGTCAGTTGTTCTAAAATTTGAACACAATACTGGTTCTTTGAAGTTTTGTATTGAAGATTTGTAAAAGTGATGGTGTAATCAAATAATTGATGCATTTAAAAAAATATTTAACTTAAATAAGTGTTTAGAGTGATACTTTTTTTTTCCATGTTTAAAGTTTCCTAAAAAAAGCTGTTTCACTGCTGGTCCAGTCAAGCCACATCAATGCTCTGGAAAACCTGAGTTTTGGTACTTGCTGTCCTACTATTTTTATTTTGGCAAATCATAGAACCATAGAATGGTCAGAGCTGGAAGGGACCTTCAAGATCATC
>VXBW01001073.1:126235-362614 GCA_013400375.1 Thinocorus orbignyianus | reverse complement strand
TCCTGTCACTAGACTTCCTGACAAATGAGCACATTGCTCTGGTGTGGGTCAGCACAATATAACTGTTCTGCAGAACAGAGTTCTGTCCCTAATTGTTTGTGCTCAGTCTTCTTTTCCTGTAACTATCAATATGACCCCCTTTCCATTTTATTTTCTGTTTGCATTTGAGGACAATGATGAAATGACAGAGAGGCAAGTTGCCTCTGTGTCCTGTCTAAAGTTCATAAGGAGTAATGGCCATTCTCCTTAGCTTACCCTTCCTTCTCATTGGTTTCCCATGACACTTTAGTGATACACTGAGCTTAGTAAAATCTACCTTCCATGGGCCTACGGTTTTGTTTTGCTGGTTTTCCTTTTTCTTCACCTTTTAATTCTGAATTCTCTTTCTTTTGGCCACATTCATGCAAGCTGCAGTCTCGGATTCTCTCTGCTGGTTGTTAGTGAATTTTCCAGAATTAACTTAACCACATCTGAAATTAAAAGACAAGATATAAGAGATTCTGTGGGAGCTGGGAACTAAAATACCCCTGAATGGTTGAATTAGAAATGTGCATCCTTAACTTGCTCAGCACACCCAGTAATGCCACAGTCTGAAAGTCCCTGGGGAAAAGTTTGTAGTAAACTACTGCAATTAGATAAAAATTATTTGATGAATAGAAGCAAGAAGGTTACGTTAATTAATTAGTGCCCTGGTCTCTAAGATACAGGATAACGATTTTAAAAGCCATTCACAACCCTTAGCACATTGCTGATATAATTAGACTAAGTTTAATTGGGGAACTACCTTACCACACAGGGACAGGGGAAGTTTCCAGATCTGTAGCTTTCTCGTATGTTCTCGGGAAAACCACTTCAGTTTAAATCCAGCTTTTTCCACTTGGGACCCTCAAAATCTTTGGTTTTAGTACTTCACTATGAAGGAGGGGAAGTTTCTGGCATGATTTTCTCCCTCTTGCAGCAGCAGCTCCATTTCTGGGCCTGATGGGACAGCAGTGCACAGCTCAGGCCCTGTCCTCACTTGTCCAGATCTACCATACACTCCCCTGCCTGCCTTGTGAGCTGGCAAGGTCACTCTGAGCTCCCAAATCTTGGATCCACATGAAGTACAGTGGAATCTGCTGCTGGATGGGAAATGTTGAAAGCAGCAAGAACCAAGAAGTGGGCTACAGGGTTCAGTTCTTCTCTTTGTGGGAAAGGATTGAAACCTCCCACTGTTCACCTCCCAGAGGGTGTGTAAGCGAGGGCAGGGTAGGCTGTGCTTCACCTGCTGAACTTGTTCCATGGTGTGGAAAAGTGAAATGTTCAGTGAGTCATGGAAAGTGAGCAAGATTCCTGAGAAAAGCATTGGGAGCAGAAGGGTGATGCCTGCTCTTTCAGCCTGAGTTTGTGTGAGCATTTTGCGTGAAACAAATATTGCATAAAATATTGATGCAACCCCTGTGGTCAGGCCCAAACCCACTGTTCCAAGCTTCAACACAAGCGTCTAATTGCAAGGTTAAAAATCACAGTCTTGCTTTCCAGTGCAATTAAGCCTTTTTTTCACATCAAGCAGAGCATTGCAACAGGGGGAAAATGCCAGCAACCTGCAGGTAAGGCACCTTACTGCAAGCTATGAATCTGGTCTCGTTAGGCAAAAGAGGACATTAACCCAAATTTTCCTCATCTTGCATGAGTGCTCCACAACTGAGTGATTTATAAAGAGAGTTGGTTCTTCCTGCCAATCTATGTTGAAGAAAGGGAGTGAGATCTGCCTCTACCACCAAAGGATAGTGGTTCAGTGGGTGGATGGTGGATGTATGGAGGAAAGCATCACTTCGTAGTGCTGTGTAGGACACCTGAGGGCCAGAGAGGGAGAAACTTAAGGAAAATGTCAGACCTCATTAATTCTAGCCACCTAATTTACAGAGCTCCCTGACAAGTTCACTGTTGCCATGCTCTGATCCAAGTATGTATCTACACAAGTCTCTCTGATGAGCTCTTTCAAGATATTTGTGTTTCTCTTTGAATGCAATTCCACTAGAGCTAAGCAGAAACACTACTTTTCTCTGAACATACTGCTTCTTGCCTAAAGAAACGTACACATTGGTCCTGTCCAAATTATACAGGAGGAAAATGAGCGAATATAGTCAAGCACTGGAATAAATTAACTGAGTGAAATTTGTGAATATCTTCATCGGGGAGACTTTTAGCAAGAGACTAGGCAAATATCTGCCAGGGAATTTGTAGGTAGAGTTTCCTGAGTGTCTGTGTGGGAGGTGGAATGGCTGATCTGTGGAAGCCCTTTCCAGCCTTAATCATCTTCTATGATTCAGACACCTGTGACTGTAAAGATTGCTTCACATCATGTGTGCACAATAGCCTCTTCATCTTGATAACAGTGCTAGATCCAAACCTGTGATGTCAGTTGCATCTCCACGCTTCATGAAAGTTTATTTAGCCAAAACAGCATCTAAAACCTGCCCACTCCATGGCTGTTAGTCCTGTGTCCAGGCAGCAGATAGGGCACATTGGCAAAGAAAAATGCCTGTTGAATTCTCAGCAGTAAGAGCTGTCAGCATAGGCAGAGGAATGCGGAAGATTTTCAGATGCTTACAAAGGAGAGATACCATGATAAAAAACTTGGGGATACTTTTAGCATTTCTCCCAGGTGATTGATTTAGTTAAGCAAGTGCATCTCATGTCAGGAGCACGGGCATGGAGCCAGCAGAAGCTTCTGCTTTGCTTTCTGGTGACAAAAAGGAAACATTCTGGTCACGGTGAAGATGTTCCTGGTAGTGTTTGAGCATTTCTAACCAGCTGAGGTTAGACTGAGCATCCAGTACTCTGTTCATACAGAGCTGTTCATACTGGCTTCAAACCAGTGCCTTGCACCCCCAAATCTCTCTGTGTATGGCCAAATCTCTCTGGTTAGAACCATTAATGCCTCATTTAGAAACCAATCTCTCCAAATCCCGCACAATTCCCTCACAAAGAACCTGCTTCTCCTTCTACACATGAATGGGTCATTGTTTGCCTTTCCTCCTCTTTGCAGAACAGTAGATGGAAGACTTCTGGAGCTGTTTATGCTCAAGTATTGTTGCGTTACTGCCAGAAGGATGACTCAAAAACCAGCCAAAGACTGTGACTATTCTCATAAGCCGGTTTTACATGTCTCAGAATAAAAGTGTGTTTCAAACTGGTTTCTGCAAAAGGACCAACCACAAAGACATATTGAAGCTTTTTTTCCTGGTCATTACTGACCAGTGTTCTAAGCTTTGACAGCAATGAAGAAGTAGCAAGCTAAGGAAGCCTGGCTTACAGCGAGAGTTCAGAAAAAGGCAACAGGAAGGATCAGGCACCTGAAAGACTTGGGCTTTGAAGAAAGAAGGTTGTTAAACAGAGATGGGAGAACTGAGGGGATATTTGGTTTTACCTAAAATGCTCAGAGAGCTGTTGCAAAAAGTGAAGGAATAAACATCCAGTGGTGACAGAACAAGGAAGGATAGACTTAAACTGCAGCATGAAAGGTCAGTCTTAGAGATACTGGGAAATACCTACTTGCAAGTTGTCAAGACAGGTCATACAGATATCCATCAGGAATGCAATGTCCTCTCAAGGTCATTTCCAGCCACATTGCCTGTACTTCTATGATAAGATACTAAACAGGCACAGATATGACAGAAGATGTTAGCAACTGGAAGAAAATCCAACTAATTGAAAACCAGAAAGTTGTTCTTTGCTGCTCTGCTGGAAAGGTCCCTGGGGCAATGGCTGAATATAAAACCAGACGAGTATGGAAGCAGAAAATTTTCCTTGAACAATAAGCATAAAGACACTTAGAAAATGGAAATAGAATCGCTTTCATTATTCCTGCACTCTCTGCAGAGCTGAAAGATGAATAAATATTTACAGTAAGAGGTAATAGTAGGCTTCTTGTGATCTGCATTGGCTCCTGGAGGGAACAGAGAGGTCCTCTAATCTTCAGGATGCATCACTCCTACAGCAGCCAAGTGAGTCCAACAGCTCTATTGGCAGCACAAGCAGAACCTTAGATATTATGGAGTTAGTTAAACCTCTAACAAAATGGTAGAACTGAGGCCACATACACAAAATCCTGCTCTTTAGGAGGTATGCTGCACCAGATGAAGTGATTTGGGTTTTTTTGTCCAGCAGTAGATGGGAAAAAATTGTTGTTAGGCATTCATGAAGAGAGGCAAAGGTGTCCCATTTGCTTCTGCAGATTTCAGGCCAGCAGGTTAAATCATCCTGAGCTGGCAGACGTTTGCCACCGGGGAAGAGTTGAGAGCAGTTACAGCACTTGGGTGCCAACATTCTTTCTGCTTTGTTTCTGCTTGCACACTCAGCAAAAAGCCTTTAATGAATTCGACTGGCTTGTTCAAACAAGACCTGCTGATTTCTGATCTCAGTTTTTTGGACCTTCTCCCTCCACACTCAGCCACGTATGCAGCAAAATGCAAGCAGCCCAGCCCAGGCATTTCATAATGCAACCCAACACTCTCCTTGCTAGGCAATGCAGGAAAGGAAGAAAAAATAATAATGTTTCTGTAAAAGAAACCAACAACCTTTGACCAAGGTCATGTTCAGCTGAAAAGTTCTTGAAAATGGAATTATATGAGTGTTCTGTGATAGCTGGATTCCACAGCTGGGGGGCTGAGAGGGCTTAAGGATGCTCAGTGAGCAAAGGGAGAAATAGGATCCCTGTAGGAACTGGCACAGACAGAAATAGGAGTGCACACCTTGCCAGGGTGACCAATGCATGCCCCAACAGGCTCCAGGGATCCCAGATGCTCACAGCAGATTGTGTCTTCTTTCCAGCTTTTCCTTCCTTTATGAGGAAGCTGAGAGAGATAGGAGCAGAGTTGGAGAGGGGAGTAGGACTGGAACCCCCAAAAGCCAGCAAACGTGGGCATGGTTCAAAGAAACTCCAGGCAGTGGAAGAAGCCCCACACAGCTCAAATTTACCTGATTTTTACCCAGGACAGGGAAATGCCCATCTATCCAGTCAAAGACCAGTTTTTTTCCTGGTGTCAAATAATTTCTTACTTGTGCTAGAAAAGGCCTAGGAAGGAATCTAGAATCTCCATAACTGGAATATTTTGGAATGGAAAACACTCTAAATTACTTTATACCCCTAGTTTGGCACACCTAGGCCTCCTTCTTTTAAGGTTAATGACCTAGTTGAAGAGCTGTAGGCCACTGTGGAAGCCAGCTGTCTCAGCCTTCCTGTCTGCCAATGTTCTGCTGTGTATAAACCATACTTTGGAGCTAAAAAGGAGAGGAAAAGATTACTGCGTAAGATCTTTGATCTCCTGCGATTTTTAGGAAAGGTTTCCTCTAAAAATGCTGCTAAAATCTGCTGCTCCTGGCAACAAACTTGCTAATTAGAAGTAGGTGATGCTGAGTGTGATGGATGCTCTGCAGTACCAGTGTGTAAGATAAAGGCATGGATGCAGGTTTATAGGAACCCCCTGAGCTTAGACTCTTCAATTTTAGATACTTATAAAACTAACTGAGAGTAGAGCCGTGAAGATGATCAGAGGGCTGGGGCATCTCTCCTATGAGGACAGGCTGAGAGTTGGGCTTGTTCAGCCTGAAAAAGAGAAGGTTCTTGAAGACCTTACAGCAGCCTTCCAGTATCTGAAGAGGATGTAGAGTAGAGATGGAGAGAGATGTGTTATCAGGGAATGTAGTGATAGGATGAGGGGTAACAGACACCATAACAGAACTGCCCATCTTCTGCAAAGCAAGAAGTGTTGTTGTTCACAGTGTGATAAATCCTGCTTTGCTAGGAAGATAAATGGTAAGGCACGTTTTTTCCCCCTTTTTTTTTCCCCTCCTTTCCTTTTTTTTAATTCACAGCCAGTCAGTCTTACCAGTTGCCAGACTTCCAGAGCACAGTTGCACTCACCAAAGGTGAAGCCACCCAGATGCAAAGATATTTTCGTCATCAATTACGGTCAGGGCTTTGGCACACAGCTTGAATTGCTTTTCTTAGCAAGGCACCTGTGCATTTTTTAAAAAAAAAAAAACAAACCAAAACTTAATTTGCCTGGGAAGAAATTGCTGTGGCAGCAATCTGCCAGCCTTGCTGGCACATGTGAGACTTTTATCAGCCAGCCCTGCCTGCACACGTAAGGCTCCCATCAGGTACTGGAAGGTGAGCATATTTTTCCAGGTATCTTGTCAAGGGCAAATTGCACATGTCTTGTGAAGGTGTGGGAAGCAGCATTTGGACTGTTATGCCCTAGGGATGAGAAAACCACTGCTTCAAGAGTGTCGTCTTGAATAACAAGTTTTCACCACGTCATAAAACCTTATCCACCACTGGGATATGGGCAATATTCAGGATTTTTACATACAAAGTTGAGAACTCTCACTCCCCCCCCAGTCCAGGATTTGTTTTAACACTTTGGGCCCAGAGTACTGATGAATTTCTGCAATAGGTTTCTGCAATTCCTTATGTTACATGCTTCTCCAGGGTAGTGTGTTGTGGGAGAAAACCTTAGGTGAAACATTGGCAGGTTGACAAATTCTTTTTAATCCTGTTCAGCAGAAGTAAAGCTAAGCCTAATGGCTTTTATATTTGTGAGGTACCTTCATTTTCTCGAGTCTCAGCTCATTGAGAAGATCAGTATTTTAATCCTGCTCTACCCAGTACCACTTTCTCACTTAAGTAATTATTTGGAACAGGATTTAGTGAAAAGAAGATTAAGGAAACAGTAAAGGCATGGAAGACTGTCAAGCAGAAATAACACACTGTTATCTGGAATAATTGGCCAGTATTGGCTGAATGGGATGCATCTCATGAGATTAAGCTTCAACACACCTGAGTTTCCTGGCCTCCCCACTCTGAGGTAGGGTTACCCAGCCCCAGCCCTTGGATACTGAAATAGAGAAGCAGTCTCAAGACCCAGACCAAAACCACATAGCACCAGCTAAATGCAGGGGTGGTTGTTTGATTAATAATTAAACGTACATACGGCTTTCAGCCCTTGACAACAGCATCTCCAGCAACTCTACAGAGAAGTCCTTGAATCCTGCCTGGGTGACTCCCAATTCCTGTTTCTTCTTTGAGTATGTGAAACTGCATCTCACAGATTCCCCACCCCCAGCCATTCAGACTATTTGAGCAGAGCTCTTCATGCTCATGTTATTTGTTTTCTCTTTGCTGAAAACATCCAGAGGTGATTTCATCTCATCTGAAGCTGCACTTTGGTCTGTAACAGTTTTAGGAGTTTGGGAAGGTGTAAACTACAAAACAGGTAAATCAACGAAGCAGTTACCATTACCCAGGACAGCTATGTTCACTTTTCCTTAAGGATCATGTTGTCTCCACCAGGCCCACAACTTCACATGTCTGCCAGCTGGGATGAGATTCTCCAGAGGGGAAAAAGTAGAAGGCAGAGAGGATTTTAAAGTAAATTTGGAGCTTCTGGGACCATCTTAGGGTTCAACTAGCTATTCTTGTTACCACTAGCAGCTTTAGAGACCCTGTGTGTGCCAAAACTAAAGCTTGGCTGTGGTTAGGGATTAGGGCACCAAGAGCCACAGGGACATACCTTGCCCACATCTGTTGAAGAAGCCTGCTGGGAGGGATACAGCACACATGATGGCAAACTCCATCCTCCTTGTGCAAGTCCCTCCACAGCATCCCGAGGGAGGAGCTGGTTCACTACCTGACATTAAGAAATGCATTTTATAGGCACTCCCTGGTTGGAGATGTGAGTTTCCACATGCTGAATATCAGCGATGTTGACTTGCTTCTGGCAAGACAGCTCTCCAGAGTGGGAAAGTCAGGAGTGATAAATAGGTTTAGAAAATCCTTCACATTTCTTTTCTGAGAGACCCTTTTAATTCCTAAGCAGCAGGTCACGGGAGGTGATTCTCCCCCTCTACCCTGCACTTGTGAGACCCCACCTGGAGTCCTGTGTNTGGAACTTGATGATCTTGAAGGTCCCTTCCAACTCTGACCATTCTATGATTCTATGATTCTATGTTATGAGACGAGAAGAAATGTGATGGTTGTGACGGTGAATTTCAGCAGCAATGCCATAAATAAAGCATTAAGAGTGGCTGTGAGAGGCCCAGGCAAGGTGCACAGCTGGGCAGAAACTGGTGGCTTCTATAAACAGGCTGCTTCTTCCCTCCCTCTGATACCCAGCACTCGGGGGCAGCCGTCAGCTGCAGAGCACTGTCAGGAGAGCTGGCAGCTTCCACACCCACCCGTAGAGAGAGAAGGCTGCTTTGGGTAAGACTTCTTCTCTGAACGCAGGTCATTTCATACTTGGATTGGTTGTTTTTTTCCTTTCTTTTCCTTTATGTGGAGCAGTAGGTCTTTGGACACAGCCCAAATGCATCTGTGGTAACAGATAGCTTTCTGGCAAATCCAAGAGGAGATCTTTGGAAGCTTCAGAGCAAGCCGGCAATAAACTGCGACGTGCAAAGCAAAGAGATGCACAAACAAGGATGGGGGAAAAAGTATGTATATTTACTCAAGGTGCAGGTTCAGCAAAACTTAAATGTTTTGTACAGGGTCTTTTTAGTCTTGATGAAATATTGTTCTTAAACTTTGTTCTTTCTTCAGCTTTTTCAGAAAGAGAAGTGAGATTCTGGCAATGTTCATGCTTGACAAGAGGACAACTGTTAAGAAAAGGACAAGCACTGATGGGAATAGTTTATATTTGCAAGATGCTACGTGTAGCAAGATAAAGAAGTAAGAAAAGAAATATATCTTTTATTCTTTTTGGGGATGGAGGGTGGAAAGGAGGGGGAGGGGGAAGGAAGGGAAGAACAGGCAGGATTTCTGTGATTGGAGGCAAATCCAGGGACAAGACAAAGTGGGACTCAGGAAAAAGCTGATTCTCATTGTACACTCTCAAGAAGAAATGCTCTGATGTTAGATGCAAAGCTTGCACAATGCACGAAAGAAGTCAGACAGATTTGATCATCAGAAGCTTCGGACAGCTTTAAACTTATTCTTTAGGCAAAGGAAGTTGGTAAGTAGTTAGAAACATGGTGCGTCTGCAGTGCCTATGTTATAGCCAGCAAAACAAGATCTTTTCTTGTACAAACCTTCAGAAGTCATTAAGTCAGATTTATCATTAATCTCACTGTGGCATTTGCTGAATACACCATATCTAAGGTAGAGCTCTGATATTTTGAATATTCTTATATTCATATTATGTTCCATAAGCCTATCATCTGCAAGCCTGTAGGAGCCAGCACACCTGCATTTCTTCTCATTGCAATGAAAATAAAACTGATTTGCAAATGCTCCTCTTTCCCTGCTTTTCTGATATTCCTTTTAACACACTCTGCAATTCATAGTTTGCCTGTTGGGGTTCACACTGCCAACTGCCTTGCTCCAGGAATGAGGGAATACATACAAGTTAGAGCAGTGTATGAGAAGTCAATGGCATCAGTCACAAATGTTTGGTAGAATACATTATTGCCATGCCACCTTCTACCTGTTCCCCTCTGCTCTCCAGCCCTTTCTTGAGGTTACCCTGGGGCCTTAGTACAGATTCCCACTCTGTTATCTGGCCAGACAAGTATTAAGAAAGCTTTTTGCTGAGTTTTAGCAGTACCAGACAATGTGACATGACAAGGTCCCTCCTTCCTGGCATGATAGTTGCTATAGCCCATTTTCTCAAGAGACACTACTGTGGCTGAACAGCAAGCTTGCAGCAAAGTCATAGTTCTTTCCTCACTTAAGGGAAAATCCTATTTTTAATAACCTTTCCAATAATCAGGGTTTTTTGGTTTGGTTTAGTTTGTTTTGTTTTGTTATGGTTTGGTTTGGTTTGGTTTGGTTTGGTTTTAACTGTGGACATTGCCATCTAATTATTGTTATAGTGGATTTATAGTGCCACTAATAACTCCACAGAGAGGACACATTCCTTTTAAGAAGGTTTTGAAGAGAAGTCGTTATCAACTGGCTCATAGCCTGCTATGGCATCAGGTATGGAATTGAGCACAGATGTATTTTTACTTTTTCATCCCAGTTTTTGATTCTAAGAGTAGCAGAACTAGGGAGACAACTATGGAAGCCACATACACTGCTGCTCATTGTAGACACCACTTAATAGCTGTAGCAGTAGGAGGAGGTGTACACTGTTGACCTTCTAGGACAAGGAAGAACTGAAGAAAGAAGCCTTCATTTAAGCAGAGTGTTGTTAATAGTCCTAACTGTTGTTTGTTAATTCATGATTTTACATTTTTGAGTGAGCTGTATTTTTTACTTTGACAAATCCACACATAACTAATGTACCAGGAAAGCTTTGGCACATTCCTCAGTTAAAAGTTGTCCTAAACGAATTATTCTTACAGGAATGATCACTGTCTTTCTCGTACTGTAGTGGAAGCAGTGGCATTCCTCCTACGTGCCTGAAAGAACCAAAGAGAGGTTACTATTGTGCTCATTTTGGTAAAAAAGCTGTTTTCTGAAGCAGATGTCCACCATTGGTCTCACATCATGACCTTCCCGTCCACCAATATCCCACCTCCTGCATCAGGAACCCCAAATGCTCATTGCAGATGGTGTACCATTGCTGTTTGCAATCTTCAGCTGCATCAGTTTATAACAGGCTTAAGAATCAAGGTTTCCCTCTGTGACAAATTTACTTTGCTACCATTTCCTCAATGTTGGGCCCTCACCACTTTCCCTTCACTGGTTTACCTCTTACCTGCTGTGGTTTCTTCAAAATTCCCTCTTATTTTAAAGGACTTTTCTACACTTTTGAAGGACTTTTCTACACTTCTGAAGATGCTTGCAATGGCATTAGATCCTATCAGTGCTGATGACCACAGGACTGTTTACCCAGCTCCTGCTGGCAATACATTTCTGCAAGTGACACAAACCTCAGGTTTGCCTAAGATTCCAGGCTCAGAAGCCCCACTGATTTTTTCCTGACCTTTCAGCACTTCAGTCTTTATCAATAGAGCTCTATGACTTGAGGCCTTTGCCCCAGAGAGCAAACAGGATCTGCATCAGATTATATCAATGCCACAGTCTTGGATCTTGTTACTGGAAGTCTCCTGAGAGAAAGCAGACCATCAGCAGGACACTTCCCAAGTGACAGACATGAGCCTACTCTCAGACAGCTCCTGGCTTTGACATAAACAAGCAAATCAGCCCATAAGCTGGCTTTCTTCTTGCGTTTTTGAGTCACCATGTTCACAAGACATCTACAAATAGCTCAGATTCACTTTGTTGACTCCCTAGGGAGGGTGCACTTACCTGTTCTGAACTGATTTGCAGGGAACAGGTGCTCTCCCAAAAAACTCTTCAAGCAGCTGTTAATACCAGATGAAGGCCAATCTCCTCACTCAGGCTATAGATTGAATATAAAAAGGCCTATTTCCCCTCCAAAGAAATTAATGCCACACAGAACAGTTTCCAAAAGGCAAGCAAAGTAGGTGCAGAAACTGAGTTCAGGCAGATTGCACCCTTTCTGTCTGGAGCACTGCAGCAATCCTCCGCAGATACTCTCAGGTGCTCATTGTGTAATTACTGAATTTGAGTTCTCAGGTTCCTACACACTGATCACGTATGGTGCTGCGTTTCTCAAGCCAATAATTCTCAGTCAAAAATCCCAGGATAATGATACAAACTTAAGGGTCCCTCAGATTTTTGTTCTATAGAGGACCTGATTGTGAGATACCCTGTAAAACTAACCAAGTAAGGCAGCAGCAACTTTAATAATTAGAATATTATTTTATTTATTTTGGGATTTGCCCAAAGTCAGTACATAAGCAAAAACTCAGGAAAGAGTAGACAAAACCTAAGATTAGCTATTCTAGGGAAAAGAAAAGAGAGAGAGAAAAAAACTGCAGTCTTAAAGGACACAAGAGGGTAACTAATTATACATGTCCAAACATATTCAGCCCTCAAGCAATGCAGGCTGGGGACAGACTAACCAGGGGAAGCTCTGCAGGAAAGGCCCTTAGGGCAGTGGGCAGTGAGCTGAGCTCTGGTAGCAGAAAAGCCAAAACCATCCTGGGCTGTATGAAAAGGAGCACCACCAGTAGGTTGATGGATGTGATTGTTCCCCTTTCCTCAGTACTCATTAGCCTATATCCAGAGTACTGCATCCGGATTTGGAGTGGGTTCATCACTTGTCCTGTGAGAAGCAGATGGGAGACTGCAGGTCATCCTGGTTAAGGGTTGGCTTTGGGAGTGCTTGCAGCAGCCCCCAACACCTATGGGGAAGAGACTGAGGAGGCTTTTCACAGCAGTGAGAGGTGGAAGGACAAGAGACTGTGGGTAAAAGATGAAAGAAGAGAGGTTCAGACCCTTTACCCCAGAGAGACAGCTGAGCATGTGTGCAGATTGCCCAGGGAGGTTGTGCTGGCTCCATCTTTCCTTGGAAGTTTCCCAGCCCCAACAGGGCACAGCCCTGGGCAGCCTTGTCTGAGCTCAGAGGTGGCCCTGCCTGAGTGGGGCACTGCACTGGGGACAACCCGACCTCCTTTCCCTTCCATATTTCCCTTACAGTCCTATATAAATATTTTTTCTACGTCAACAAGTCTGAAAACATGTGGACCAACAGTTTTGATGCCTAACAGCCAGCAGAGGATTTCCAGGAAATCCATCTAAAGAGATTGCAGGGTCTGGATATTTGGTGATTTGCTGCTGAAATAGTACAGTACAGCCAAAAAAAAATCTAACAGATTGCTTACCTGCTTTCCGATACAGTTTTTTTTTTGTCATTTGAACAATGACAAGGCCTGGGGGATCAGTCAGGGTGGTCCTCATTGTGTCAGACCTGTACATATCTGAACAGCATGAGCGGAAAACAAAGTGTCCAGGGACCTTCAGTGCGTCAATCCCAGAGCCTAGTTTTATGCCATAACCAGTCAGAGCACTAGTCATTGGGACATAGGTCTTCAGAAATCAGTTTTATTGCCTTACCCTTCTACAGCCACCAGCGCTCTCTCTGGAGTTTTCTCTGAGTGCAGGGGTGCAGAAAGCAACCTAAATTCTCCCAACGAGCCTTTCAGATCTTACAGTCTAAGGATTTAGCTGTGTCCAGTTGATATGGTAGACTGAAATGAAAGAAAATAGTATGAGAGAATCTAACCCTCTGTGGGTTGAGCCTACCTTTTTCTTCTGAAAGTCAGTAGGAGTGTTCTTAAATGAGACCCAAAAAAAATAATAAATCAAGACAGTGATCTTTGTGCTAGTAAGGGCATATGAATAATAACACTATGACCTACTGGCAAAGGAGGGGTAGGGGAGGACAGAAAACACTGGGCACTGGAACTCCCTCTTCATTGGTCATCCTAGAGCATCATGTGGCCAAGGCTCCTTTTTAAAGATAACTCCTCATCTCCTGGAGCTCATACTATTCTCCTGTCCTGCACTTGTCTTCTTGATCCTGCGGAAGACTTCTCTCTAGCCTGACAAAATGTGTGACCATTTTCTGGGCACCTGGAAGCTCCTCTCTAGTGAAAACTTTGAGGATTATATGAAAGAGCTGGGTGAGAATTGTTGTTTGGAGTTGTTGTATCTGGGGGCAGGGAAAGAATGATGATTTTTCATTTTATTCCTTACTTGTTTGGTTGTTTATTTTCTGAGTATGCTGTTTAACAAGGTGGGGGTTAGTCCATTTTGATCAGATGTTCTTAAACTGGAGAACTGGGCTGTTTGAATTAGTCGTGTCAAATCCCAAGTCTATGCATGCCTACTTATAAATGGGAGTAAAACATGTCACTGCAATATTTTGTGTGGATTAGCTTTTGTCCTTGGACACAGAAAGCAGTGCAATCCAGCAAGCATTTTGTCTAAAAACAGCACACCTAAACTTCTTTATATTGCTGCTGGACTAGGAGAGCAATTAATTGTCATGGCTATTACAGTGAATGAAACCCTGCACCCGCCTCCAGTGCATATTAACAAAGAAAATTGTGGGGATTCATGCAAATACTTGCAAAAGATTTGAGGGATAACACTTCTTCTCTAAAGGTGTAGGCTTCTTGCTTAGAAATAAAGTGGGACTTGCAGAGGTTTCCACATCCTTGTAGCGCGTGTGGGGTAACTTGCACTGGTTGAATTGGTATATCCTAAAAAAGCTGGGATTTATTTGGAGAGTAGGAGTAAAATACTCACTGGGACCTGTGTAGCATCCAGCCAGCTTTCAGTGAGGCTCTTGCACTATTAATCTTTACCCTAGATTTTACTCAGGACGTAGCCATTGCCAGCAATTTCTTAATCATTTCCTTTTATTCAGCCCAGCCACTGATAAGTATAAAAAGTGCTTGCTTTTTTTTCTTTCTTTTTTTTTTTCTTGATTGTTTGTTTGGTTTTGTGGCTTAGAAACTGTCATATATTTCTGCTTATTTATTTTTAGATACAGTTAGCATGCAAGTTAGTGTGCAAAACACCACAGTTACTTTGAACAAGTGTACATGCAAATATCTGGCATTAAAATCTTCTCTAGGTCTTCAAAATACTGCTTTTACTGTCCTGGAAATGACAGAGCAGAGAATTTCCTTACATAATCCCATCCAGCTTGGTCTATACCATACCAAGCTGGGGAGATGTCACAAAGAAGGCTCTGAAACATGGAATTAATTAAAAAAAAATTAGAAAGTAATAGGGAAAT
The DNA here is from genome assembly GCA_013400375.1 of Thinocorus orbignyianus. Lineage (NCBI taxonomy): Eukaryota > Metazoa > Chordata > Aves > Ciconiiformes > Thinocoridae > Thinocorus > Thinocorus orbignyianus. Next base: position 348,008 of record VXBW01001073.1, on the reverse strand, counting down.
CAGCACTGAATTCTTTTTCCTTCCCCCAAAATAAGAGGAAAACACTGAGTAAAGATAAAAATGCCACAGTGTCCTCTCTTTTTTACAGGTGTGGGGTTTGCTACCAGGAAGATGGCTGGTGTGGCCAAGCCCAACGTCACTATCAGTATCAACGGTGATGTGATAACCATCAAATCAGAAAGCACCTTCAAAAACACAGAGGTGTCTTTCAAGCTGGGCGAAGAGTTCGATGAGACCACGGCAGATGACAGAAAAACAAAGGTGAGTCCAAAGGCAGCACTTCCCAAACACATCAAAAGGGGATGTGTGAGCAGGAGGATGGAGTTGTGACTTTGACATCCAGTGTAGGAATTGCTGCCTTCAAAGGTAAAAGTGGTTTGTGTTTCAGTGATGTTTGGACATGGAGACAGTCTTCTCTTCAGCCCAGAGCACCCTGATGAAACAGCCAAATTTGCTTTGTTCTCTTTGGTAGAACGTGGTAACCCTAGACAACGGCGTGCTGAACCAGGTGCAGAAGTGGGATGGAAAGGAGACTATCATAAAGAGAAAAGTGGTGGATGGGAACCTGGTGGTGGTAAGTTCATTTTTTTCTACTTAACTACTGAATTCATTGTGCAGAATTCATGTTTGGTGGATGTATTATATTGGATTCAAACAGAGAGTGAAGGCATCTGAAAGGGCTCTGTGCACTTGCTGAGAAGTCTCTCTGAATGAGTCTGGAGTGTGTATTAAAACTGCAATGCTGCTAAACTTAAGGAATGGTGTGGAGGTGCCTGTTCTCCCTTCGTAGCAAGACATCATTATGAAAGAGTAAGGAGAAAAACCCAACATCTCAGTGAGGGAAACTTTTATATATCAGAATATTTAAGTCCTGGACAGTATAGATGAAGAATTAGCAAAGTCCATGTTAAGTGTGTCTTCCCTTTTGTGATGGTGCAGAAGATTCTTTCTCATTTCCAGTAGAGGCTCAACAGCCACCTGTGGAACCATACTGTGGATCAACAAGGGCTGTGTCAATAATACGATGTTATAGCAAAAAAATAAAGCTCTATCTGAGTTCTGTTGGCTGCTGTTCTCCAGTCAGAGAGTATTTCACTTGAATTGGTGCCAGCGAGGCCCACCCGCGGCTTGGGGCTCCCCAGCACCACTCTCCAGTTTTAGGAAAGACACTTTGAAGAACCTGGGAGGGGACTAAAACTGTGTTCATACAAGGCAGCTGAGATTCCTACATGCACAAAACTCCTGAAGAGTTCTAGAAAGAAAGATCAAACAAAACTGAGTTTGATCTAACAACAAAAAAAGATGAGGACAGAGCCCAACACACAGAGGCTGACCCCAGCAGCTGCAACTCTGAAAGCTGTGTAGTGTTCTAGCTGTGTGGTGTGAGGATGTGTTGAGCAGATGTGTGTGAAGAAGACAAGCCACAGGTGTAAAAGGTGAAAGGAAAAGAGACTAATGCCCAGCTCCAGGATCAAGATCACCCTCCACTGGAGTCCTAGGAGCCTGCTTTAGAGTTTTTAAGAGATTAGAAATCTCCTGAGGGTCACTGGAGCAGTCTTTTGATGTTCTTGTAGTTCTGTGCTTGTATTTCAGACTTCTCTTTCTGAAGTTCTCAAAGTTGAGTTTAACTGTATTGGCAACTGGTTTTAGAGGGGAGCAATGCAGTATTTTTCTTACACTGTCTTCTAATGGATAAATAATTCTCTACCTTCTGACTAACAAACATTTAATGAGAGTTAGAAGCTGATTAAATCTGCCTTTCTTTCTAGGAATGTGCCATGAATAATGTTACCTGCAAAAGAGTTTATGAAAAAGCATGAAGATGCCATCTTCACACAGGACTAATGCTTCAAGCTGGAGAAAAACAACTTAACACAATGAGAAAAAATTCACAAATCAGTTTTGAAGAGAACTGTACTTTTTACAGATATATCCCTGAACAGTTACACGCAGCTAGTCTAATTTGTTGTGGCTACTCAATAAAATGTTCAGCTTTCTACAATCCATTGCTTGTGCTGGATTTTGTCAGAAAGTGATTTGAGGAGGGTGCAATAAGGGAAGGAGTGCTGTGTGGGAAAACATAATGTGAGAGCAAGCACCTCTTGCCAAGAGAGGTGAGAGAAAGTACCACCCAGTAACTGTGACCCATGTCACTGCAGAAGGAGGGTTGGGGATGATCTAGCAAGTGGCACTTGTATGGGAGTGGTAGATGTAGACCTGGACAGAAAAACATCCTCTGGTGTGAGTACAGCTTGTGGGCTACTCACTGCCAGGGGTCTGTGCACAGCAAGGAGAGCAACAGGGATGCTCTTCCTGACTTTGAGTGAAGGGTGTTGCTCCTGGGGCATGGAGGAGATTACCGTGGATGCCCAGCCTTGGCTTCCAGCATGAGCAGGAAACCAGACACCTCCTCCTTGCACAAATGCTGACAGTTTTACACCCAAGGATCATATAAGTGGCTTCATCTTGTCCTCTTCCACCTGAAGTCTGAAATTACAGTTGCTGTAGCTCTCATCTGCGATTATTTTCTTAATGTCCCTTTCCTTAATATCTCATTTTGTCCTAAATCAGACAAAACACCTTGAATTAAGAATCATAACTTTAAAAGCACTGTCAGTACTTTTCAAGTACTAAAAGCCTGCAAGTTTGCTAGCGGTACAACCTCCTTTACTTCCTCAAGAAATCTAGGGAAAACCTGGACAAGAAGAGTCTGAAAGTGGATGCAGTAACCACAAAATGGGGACAGGAGCATACCTCCAGATTTGCAACCAAGATCTGGGAACCAAGTTTCACATATTCTTGACATTCCTGGGGTCAGCTGTCAGAGGCGATGGTGCTGAGTCCCTGCTGCCAGCAGCACAGACCTCATGCACTTGAACTTTTCTCTGCATTACTCAGAACGTTCCCAAGTTTCTGCACTATTAATACAATGGGGCGGGGAAAGGAATAAGAAAGACTTCTGTGCTCTGAATGAGCTAAGNCCAAGATGCTTGCTCTCAGACCTGGATGGAGGTGACACCACACATTTCTGAGGGGTAAGGGCAGACTAGGGAGAGGTGTCCCTGCCCATGGCAGGGGGGTTGGAACTTGATGATCTTTAAGGTCCCTTCCAACTCTGACCATTCTATAATTCTATGATTCTATGATTTAAGAGCAGACTATCAGTAAATTCTGCAGAAAATGTTTTAAAAGCCATGAAAAAGCAGCTCCTCTGATTTTACCTTCATTGGTTGTTAAATCTGAAGAGCTTAAAGAGCAGCAGTTGCATAGGGTAAGGAAGTGTGTTGCAGAGTACCCCACATATACAATACTAAATCTATGTAGCACTTAACAAGAGCCAAAATTATTTCAAAAGCCAGGATAAAACTGTAGTTTAGTGGCAGAAAACCTACATGGGAGAGATGATCGTAAGAAGGAGATATATATATATAGACATCGAAGATCAGCCTGTAGTTAAATATATCCCATTGTCCACAGGTATGGCAATACTGTATTTCAGAGGTCAAATTTCCAATATTCAGATACTCATATAGAAGCCTTTATTTTTTAGAAATCTTATGTTCCTAATAAAGCCTGCAGTTACAATTGTAGCATTCACAGTATGATTTTTCAGGGGCAGGTAATCCCTTCTGAAAGCATCATCATTTATTTTAGTACCCGGTGAACGAATTCAGACTTTGTGAATGGATCAAGCCACTTAAAACTTCAGCTTTTGGAAATTTCAATAAGGTGACATTCTGCCTATCAACTTTAACAAGGCCAGCACCATGCTTTTCTTAGAATAGGAACATGTCTGAAATCTATTCTTTGAGGTAGGTCAAAATTTGTTCTCTAAAAAAGGCAGCGGTCTAGTGACCTCTTGAAAAAATGGAGATAATTCCTCTCTGGGAAACCAAGATGCTTGCTCTCAGACCTGGATGGAGGTGACACCACACATTTCTGAGGGGTAAGGGCAGAACAGGGAGAGGTGTCCCTGCCCATGGCAGGGGGGTTGGAACTTGATGATCTTTAAGGTCCCTTCCAACTCTGACCATTCTAGGATTCTAAGATCAGTGTCTTGTCCTTATCTGCAGACCAGCATAGGTCCCCCTCTCCTTTCTGTAGTACTGAACAACTCCTCAGTGATCAGAAACCATCCTGTAGCATTTCTCTCTGAAAAAGGAGGACCTCACCAAACCCCTACAAAACCCATGGGTGATATGTTGATCGCAGCAAGCACCCTTGAATGTTGCGAGGAGGAGATCCTTGTCCATTAGCATATTTGCTCACTCCTCCTTTACAGGTTTCTTGGAGGACAAGAAATGAAGGGGACTCACACCCACAGGATTTTTCTAGCTCAGGAGAAAGATGAAGCAAGGATTATTCTGAGCCTTAATGTTTCTGTCATTTTCTGTTTCTCTTTTAACTCCTTGTTTCCACTGGAAGGATCTTGGACTTCTGTGTCCTGGCCAGTTAAGCCCAGTGTGTGTCCAGCATTCCTGTCTGCCCCAAGCTGCCACACATTCCCTTGGCCCCAGCAGTCTTGGTCTGGTCTCATGGGATGCCTCAGCTAAGAAGACATGAGGCTATTTGAACTCTCCAGTGTGGTGACTGGGAAGAAGCAGCTGCTGGTCTCGTGTTCAAATCCATCAGCTCCATAGAGTCAGTGTTAAAACATCCTTGGTGTCCTCACAGCAAGGCAGACATTTGGCCTCTGTTCTCTGCTTTTATTTGTGTTTTCTTCAATACTCTCCTAGGATTTTAATTTAGACTTTTTTTTTTTGGTACTGAATTTGCTCAGATCATATTTCCTTTAAAGAATTGACATAAATGTACATTCTGTACTTCTTTAAATAGCCTCTTCGCATTTTTAGCTCATTATTTTTATCATTTTTTCTCTTCATCTCTAGTGCTGCTTCACGATCTCCAAGTGTATTGGTTTCAAATCTTGTTTTACTAGAAGCATAAGCAAAAAAAGGGAGTAAAAACACCCTCTGATCACAAGCACTCACAATCTTTGACACATTTTTTTTTGTCTTTAAACTTGAAGAAAATACTGGTTTCCACAGACACTATTTCTACTGAGACGTAATTCCCTGCTCTTCTTCCTGGACCCTAAGTCCTCTAAATGAAAGTGCTGATTTTTCTTAGTGACAAAGAGCTAGATGCTGCCAATGTCAACATTGTTTGAGACTGCTTAAGAGTGGGGTTTTGTCTGTATAAATAATTCTCTGTCACTTTTGTTCTTAAGGTTACTGGTACTGCAGTGTAGCTGTTCTATTCTGCTAATTTGTTCTTCTAGAATTTCTTTGGGCCTGATTTTACAACATCCCAATCATCTTTTCTTTCCCAAAGGCACTCGCCTTGTCTTCTTAAAGTGCCTTTATGGGGATAAGACAATTAAATGAAAGAAAAAAAAAAGCCTGAGGAGTAACAGTAGAATATTTTCCTATTATTCCTTGTGAAATAATGGATGGTTTCATTTAGGAGGGGCTTTCTCATTTCCAGAGATCAGATAAAAGAGCTAGCTACTCTTTACATAAAATGTGATATAAAGCATCTCTGCTTTGGAAGAGCTTTGCATGGACACCACCTTCAAAGACTGACATTTATTTACACATTACAAATGCAGCATCTGCTTCCTACTGTGGCAGAGAAAGACTTCTTTACTTTGTTTTCATTTTCATTCACTCTAGATTTTCACTCCCTACACTGCACTGTGCAGTAATGGGAAATTCTTCTCAACTTACCCTTGTTGATGTTATGACTGATGAGATAAAAACATGTTGCACCTACAACTAATACTTGTGACTTAAGACCTTGTTATTTCCCCAAAACCACAGTGTAATCAAAGGAGTGCAATGATTTCACTAGTTGGGCTGTACCAGTTTCCTGTTCAAGCATGTTCCCTTTCCTGCATGTGACATCTTTCAGGATAAGAATGAAACCTAACCCTTCTTTCCCCAGCACCAGTTACCCACCTAAACACAAGAAATTTTGTCCCACATATTATAATCCCACTGTCCTTCAACACCTAGAATGTAGATGAGAGAAGTCCCTGTGAGTGGTCATAACTCAGAAAGTGTAAACGTGCAAAAAAACCCAACACACAACTATTGTCCACACCAGTAAGAAAAAAGCCAGCTAATCCTTTAATGGAACAAGTCACAGTTTTCTCCAGGAAGACAGTTTAGGAAGTGGAAGGACAGAAAAACAGATTAATTACAGCTGATGTGGCCTCATGCTATATAGTTTCAGATAGTTTGAGGTGTCTTGAACTACAACACTCTAAATTCCTGCCTGTCAAATATACACATGGTTTGTGGGTTTGTTCTTTGTATCTGGTTTATACTTACCACAAGACAATATTTCTAAATGTACATTTTTTTATATTAAACTTTTCAAATTTTCAAACTCAGCTTTGCAGAAGAGGCCCTGGGGCTCCTGGTGGACATCAAGACAAATATGAGCCAGCAATGTGCCCTTGCAGCAAAGAAGGTGAGTGATGTCCTGGGCTGCATTAGGAGGGGTGTTACAGGTTGAGCAAGATAATCCTTCCCCTCTGCTCAGCTCTGGCAAAGCTATACCCAGAATGCTGGATCCAGTCACCCAAGAAGGTTGTGGAGTGTCTTCATGGGAGCAAGGAAGCTTGGAGAAATCTGACAATAATAGGATATATTTGAAAGCAACAGCTTATATGACTGTGATGGCTTAAATCTGCCCTGAACTCTATTTGCTTATATGAATCATATGTTTCTATAATTCTATGATAGAGGAACTATCCAGGTGCAGAAAGGCAAAAACAGAGCAGTATATGCCCTCCTCCCAAACCACTAAAACTGCCCACCTCTCACAAAGTGACTTTGAACTGAGAATAAGTTCTTTAACATCTCAGCCTCCGTTCATGCCATCTACCTGCCAGGCACCAGAGCTGATCTCCACTGACCCACTGATCTTCTGAACATGTCCTGTTTTGGAAGAAAGGGAGGCAGCAAAGTTTGGTCACTTCTTCTCTTCGTGATGGTGCCTGGGATGTGTGCAGGGAAGAACCCACAGTTTGCTCTGATGCAAAAGGGGAAAACGGAACAGTATATTTCAGTTCTGCCTTTAAACGATGAAACACACAGACTCTTTCCAGGATGGATCGTGAAAGTTAATAAAACAACTATGTAGAGCAGCTTCTTGACAGCTCCTCCCCAAAATCCACATAGCTTTCATTTACCTGACTAGCACACAGGTGACAATAGTTGTAATGTTCTCTCCATCTTACTGAGGAGAGGAAGTGGAGAGAGAGGTGATGATCTCTTCTCACTGGTATCCAGTGACAGGACACATGGATGAAGGGGAAGGTTCAAAGCTGCACCAGGAGGTGTTTACACCCGATATTAGGAAGCTTTTCTTTACTGAGAGGATGGTCAGACAATGTAACAGGCTTCCTAGAGAGGTGATGTCTGCTTGCAAGCCTATCAGCATTTAAGAGGCAGTTGAACAATGACATGCTTTAACTTTTGATCAGCCCTGAACTGGTCAGGCAGTTGAACTGGATGGTTGTTGTAGATTCCTTCACAGTTAAAATAGTCTATCCTATCCTACTCTGCTCTTTATGATGACAGGTCCAGCACAGGNCATTCTATGATTCTATAGCAGGAGAGCTGGGTTTCACATGAATGCAGGGTTTTTGAGCATGGTGGCTTGGTGTTGCTGATATCCCACCACGGTGTCCTCCGATGGCTCTATGGATGCACTGGCAACCTCACATTGCTGTCCCTCGCACCCCTCAGTGTCCTGATCTATTCAGTGGAGGAAGCCAAGGCAGGCGTCACTCGGAGCCTTGGTACTGACACGGCTGCCTTGGACAAGGTGCACATTGTCTTGCCCTGGCACTGCCTCTGCTATTGGCCCGTCCTGGCTGCTGCTGGCACTGGGTATCTTTAAAAGGAGGCCAGTGAGGTCTGAGTCAAGAGCACAATCTCTCTGTCTCCCACCAAGAGCTGCTGTGGCAACTGCCTCTCTCTGCAGGACCACTGCTGCACAAAACCTGTAGGATGTGTAACCGATTTGTGGGAACATGGAAACTCATCTCTAGTGAAAATTTTGATGACTATATGAAAGAACTGGGTGAGAAATGTTCTTTTTTATTATTAATAGACATTTGGGGGGAATATCTCTTCCTTACCTTATGTTTTGCTCAGGGATGGTGCCGTCTTCCTGACCACAAAAGCAATTTAATTACTTTTCTAGCATAATTTATTTTCTTTCTTACAGCATCTAAAATGAAAATCAGAAAGGTAGGTGCTGAATTACTGTAATAAATTTACTTCTGTCTAACTGAACTGACCTGATTTTTTTTTTCCATAATAAGAAGAAACTATGAAGATGCAGCTTTTTTTGTGTTTCTCATGACTGCACCATTAAATTAATGACTTGTGGTGACTTACACAATATAATGGAGCTGGTGCCTCATGATACTTTGGTTTCAGAGGTCTAAATCCTATGAATGAATCTATCTGTTACTGAAGAATGCCAGGAATGAAACAAATTAAGCATTGTTTTTCGTTTTAGTGCTGACTTCATTCCTATGTAGCAAATGCAGAGACAATCAGCCGCAGCATTGCTTTGGCTCTATCAACGATTCACTGAGACACTGATGCCCTTTATTTGAAATATTCAACTGAACAATGAAAGAGTTGCAGTTAATTAATTAACCAGGGTAAATGTGGGATGAAAGTTCAGCAATAGATATTTTTCTGAGGATCTGAACTATTTACTATAGAATAATTACCACAAATAGTGTTATACTTTACAGATAACTTCACACTTTTTTATACGTATCTTTTCCATCTGAGTATAGATTAACATTAACAGACAATAACTGTAGTTGTCCCCTTTGTGCTTTTATAAAACAGAGGCCTTCATTCTAACTTGCCTTAGACCTCACAACATGTAGACAATTAACTGGACTGAATAGCTTTACACACTACAAAAGGCTTTTGACACGTAATTTTCCCTGAAAATCTCTGCAGCTCTTCTCTCTTATTCTTCAACTTTTTTTGTATATCATACTTGGACTTTTCACTGGGGTTTAGATGTAAGGATCCTTAAGGGGTGTTAGTAGCAACATGGGAATTGCCCAGTCTCCAGTATGTTTTTATGAGCAATTAAGAATTAGCAGTTCAGTGCCATTTCTTCCGTGCAGCTGGTTAACAAAAGCACAGATTCTCATAGTTGTCAAGAATTTTTTTAAAAAGGACTTATGCAAGCTTTTTGAGATACAGACCTTTCTTCTGAACTTTTCTACCTATTCTGTCTCTACATAAATTCATGCAGATTTGTAAGTATCTGTGGTTTTTTCTCAGCTAAATGTGCCCAGTTGTATAGTGATGTATATCTTTATTTCTTGCTGAAGGTGCACCCCATCAACTGGGGCTGCCTCAGCCTTTGACCACAGTAATTCCACATTTGAAGAATTAGTATCTTTTCTGAATCAGGCATTAGAGTACTCAAGAAGAAACTGTTGCTCATTAATCCCCTGACAATTTATTAAAGGATGCGAAGTTCCTTGCTTACTAGAAAGTAATGATAATTTTGTGTCTGATTTCTAGGGGTGGGTTTAGCTACACGGAAACTAGGTGGCCTGACAAAGCCTGATGTGATCATCAGTATGAAAGGAGACGTGGTAACCATCAGAACTGAAAGCACCTTCAAAAATACAACCATCTCTTTCAAACTGGGACAGCAGTTTGATGAAACAACAGCAGATGACCGGAAAGTCAAGGTAAGGGGACTGGTGATCTCTGAATAGTCTTGGCTTCCTAGAACAGCACCAGAAGGACTTTTTCCTACTCCTTTAGTGCACTGTGAGTTTTCCAAGCTATTCAAAGAAAGCACTGAAAGAAGAAATAGTATGGTGCTGAAATTAATCTTACTAAGCATGTCATTATCCAAGAATGTGAATCTTGCTGAATGCAAAGCAAATTCCAACTCCAATCTGCAACTCAACCAGGCTGCAGTTTGAAACTCTTCCCTTGGCCTTTGCAGAGTGTTGTAACCTTGGAGAAAGGAGCATTGGTGCACGTGCAGAAGTGGAATGGCAAAGAGACCACAATAAAGAGAAGACTCGTTGATGGAAAAATGGTGGTGGTAAGTTCCCTCTTCTTGTACACTGATAAAGGTCAGAAGGATACAACCTTCCATTTGCTTCTGTCTAAATGGACTGTCAACTTTATCTTTCTCTCTGGCTCGTGAGATAAATTAAAGGGGAGGAAAAGGGAATCAAGCTTAGAATAGAAGCTAGAAGGAAACAAATATTGTCCCATACAGCAAATTGTCTTTAAAGTGGCCATATTGGCAGAGCTGCCATGGATTGACAGCATACTCACTGCCCCCAAGATTATTATTCTTAAAAGAAGAGAGATTTTCAAATGGTAGAAACCTGTGGAATACAAATAAAAAATTGTAAGTTGGGTACTGCTGTCCCTGGACTGGCTCTTTCCTTTTTCCTGTCTTAGGAATAAAGCCTGTCCATCTTAGAAAACTGATTTTACACCTTTTCACACATCTTCTTCCATTAAAGACCATCAATTCACACACTTCTGTTAGCTTTCTCTGTGTGAGCATGCTGAGTACACTAAGCAGGTGCCTGAGGTTTACTGCATGAAAGTCAACCCCTCTGTGCCCACTCCTGCCTGCTTGGTGACCAGCAGCAGGGACTGACAAGTCCTGACTGCTCCTCCAAAATACCTGCTGTGGTGGGAGAACCACATCTTTACCAAGGGTGAGGAAATGGTGGTTTGTACCTCATCCCCACCTTAACTTTCCTTTCTCTAGCAGCAATGTGGAAGCCGTGGGCTGGCCAAACCAGGATGATAACGTATTTTTGAGACCCTAGTTGTAAGGGTCACTACTAAAACTGAAGATTTCATTTTTGAAAGAAGGAAAGTACTAAATTTTTTAAGGAGTGGAGCCAAACTAAATTTGGTGACATGTTTGAAATCAGCAGTATTACGCCTTTACATGCTGGTTTGTTCTGACTGCCTTTTGCTTCAAGGTCTTAAACATTTGAAAAGGGGATTTGCTTTCACATCTCCTCATGGTTGCATTTCTGTGTAAAGTTTTTCTAAATATTAAACTGGCTTGGAAAAGCAGAGAGGGTCCCTCTGCCATATTGGTGTCTGGTCATCTCTGCCCCTTGGCTCAAACAGGTGTGGTGAGGAGGCCTCATCATCATCACGCAGACCAACGAGGTCTTTTCTAATGTCCTGTCATGTCCATCACACGTCCTGTGGCCATGAGTCACCAGGAGCCACTGAAGGTGACTGGACTGAGAGGGTCAGGAGAAATATTTTGTGCCTCATAAGTGCAAAGTTTTTTAGGCCAGAAGCCCAGCCTCTGAACTACTCAGGCTACCCCTGCTTCCACACAAAAAGCTTTGTACACTTGAAAGCATCCATGGCTCATGGTACAATAAACTAGGGGAGGTTTATATTTCTCTCAAGCCAGAAATAATACTAAGAAACTTGTTTCTGGAAGATGAGCCTCTTTTTGGAATCTATTTGTCATTATGTGCCACTTAATTAAGTCCGACAATGTTAAAAGAGAAAGCACTCCATTTCAAATATAAACATAGCTTTGCTGTTTGCTCTAAAAATTATTTAGAGATGTAAAACACAACAACTGGATTTTCACTGACTTCATGGGTTACCGAAGCAGACAAACCTACTGTCATCAAAAGGTTTCTATTAATCTTTTCCTTTTTTCCTTAGGAATGTGCCATGAAAGGAATTGTCTGCACTAGAGTCTATGAAAGAGTGTGAAGAAATTCTCTCTCTGCGTCAGACTGGGACTGGGTCTTAAAATTCGGCTTAGTCCAGTGACCAAAGCCTCATGCACCGTGCTTCTTTATTTTCTTATTTCCTTTTATTGGGAAAACAACTACTCTATAATTTGAAATTTTAAAGCTATAGTGTAACTAATCCAAAGTATTGTGATGTTCCAATAAAAGCTTCTCAATGCATAAAATCGAGTGTCGGTCTCCACGTGAGTGATTTATGTTCTTCTTCTTGTGTGGTGCCATCTTCTCTGCTGTTTGTCTGTCTAAATGGTCAGATTATTTCTGAGTAAAATGGTGAAACACACTTGATCTGCCTCTAGGAGTGGGATAGCAATGCTTCCTTGAAATATATAAAAATTTTCCTCTCATATATTACATATTCCTTTCCTGTAAAAGATTATATTGTTGAGTAATTCCTGTAGGGAAAATTATATTTACCAACAGAATTTTTTACTTTCAGTATGGTTTATTGTTTCAGCCTCATAGTTTTGCCACATCTTTGTTTCATTCTCTTCCTAAAATATTTATACTTCTTTCAGTACTACTTTTTATATCCTGGCATTTATTTGAAAAAGAACAGCTACTGGAGGAAAAAAGTATCAGAATGTGTTCCGTGTATTTTTGCCAAGCAGCTCCTGAACTGTGAAACAAAGTGTGGAGCAAGTGTGAATGAACTGCAGAAAACTTAAGGCTTCATTTTGGAAATGATCAGCAATGTACTTCATTTCAAGCACAGCTTTTAACCAAGTACTTCATGTTTAGCCCACTAAGGAGATTTCAGTGGGTAGGGTTTGTTACCAAGGCTGGGTGAGTAGTTCATTCCTCTCATTGCACTTACTTTGTGTTTTTAAAGAAGTTAAAACTGATGAACAAAACCTAGACTTCTGGACAGGTATTTAATCAAAAAGCACAGTAGCAGCTTTTTAATTTTTGCCTCCATTAACTGCTTTTCAGTAACACCACAGTATTCATGTTAACTACAGGGAGTATTTCATTCCTTGTCATTGCCTCCACGCCACCACACAGGGCTCTCCCTGCCTCCTCCACGGGGCTAAAAGCAACTGTGAGATGCGTGTGTGTTTATTTTGGCCAGTGCTGCGGTGAACCTTTGCCTACTGGTTTTACAGTCAAGAACATGAACTCTCAAGGCTAGGAAACATCCTAAATCTCAGAATCTAATTAGTGTGGCCAAGCAGATAGTTAAGAGACAGATATTGTATGTAAATGCAGAATGTAAAGGTCACTTTTCTCCTCTACCCATCACAGGAAGAGCTAGAGAGTGGGTCCAGCTTTGAACACACGTTTATGTATGTGCAGACTAACTGGAGGCAGCTGCCAGAAGGGAAATAGGATGAACCTTAGAAAATAAGAGGTGTGAGAGAAGGCTGTGAGATCTCTGGACAGCAGTTTTAAGGAAGAGGTTATCTTGGTCTGTAATTGGAGGTATTTACATTAAAACTCACCTCTGTGAGTGTCAGAGTGTCTGTGAGTCCAAGACCTCAGTGACTGTAACAAGGAACAGAGGCAGCATGATGCCTTTCATATCATCTAGTGCAAACAGAGATTGTAATTGCATATTTCAAGTAAAGACCATCCATCAGGATCTCATAAGAACAGTCATACAGCATGAACTGTTGTTGTTCGTGAGCTTCCAGTTTATTCTCCTAGTCCCTTAACAGAGAGCTGAAAACACATTTCTTACAGCTCAGAAACTGAGATGGCCTGAAACTGACTATGAATCTGGATTTTTTTCTTCATAACTGCTTCATTCCCTCCCTTTGCAGTGCAACACGGACCCAGAGAAGCTGCTGGAGCTGCCCACCCCAGCCCAGCTCTTAGAGGGTGGAAACCATCAGCAGGTTTTCAAGCAGAGCTTGTCTCCCACCCCTGAACCACAAGCAAAGAAGTAGTTACTGCTTCAAACAGGCTCTTTATTTCCTCTGCTTTTCCTGCTGCAACCTATAAATGCTTCTTTGAGGTTAAATGGAAAATTTTAACGTCAAAAAACCTATCAGTTCTCAGCTTTTTGTTTCCTGAGGAAAGGAAATAAACATTCACTTTGGTACAAACAGTGTTTTCTCCAGATCTGGAAACAGTGAAAGAGAAAAAACAAGGAACTGTTCACCTATTCCTCGCTTATTTAGTTACTCTTTTCTCCTTTTCTGTGACATAACCCATCTCTCTCCCCTTATCCATATGGAACTTTTAGTTGCGTTTTATTTTTCCAGAGATTTGGGATGAAAATAATGGTAGCTTGGGGTTTTTAAATTACTAACTAAATGTAGATAAGCCATTAGGAGACTAGTATTTGGCACTTTCACTCTGTACAAAGGTCAATTTAAAATGTCATGAGAGCTGGAAACTTTCCAGAACAGGAAGAGTGCAGCAGAACTGATAGTGTTGAAGGCAAAAACAATAAGGCAGGTGGTACAAATCAGGACAGAAATGGAGCATATTGGGATACTGGTGTCCTGAAAGTGATCCCTGGGGTTTCCAGGAGAATTTGGGGAGAGTATAAATTGTAGATTCTGAAGGTCTTTTTTAGGTATTACTGTAAATTAGTTTTTCCTCTTTACTAAAGTGTTTACACAAACCAGATACTTGTGGAATGAACATCTAGACTGAGATACGATGCCTGTGTCTGGAACTGTGCTTTCAGAATGATAAATAAGTGTATTTGGCATTTCCCTGGCTTGTGTAAGCACTTGATCTAGAAAATACCGGTAGCCTGATGCTGTCATATAAACAGCATTATTTAAAGCAATCAGCTTGATCCAGTGCCCATCCCAGATAATGAGAACCTGGCTGAATTTAGAGGGCCACAGTCACACTCGTCTTCTATCAGACATGCTTTTTGGGGTGCTGTAAGGCTCTGTCACACCTGGTTTTGCCTGCATCTCCCTAGGTGGTGGGAGATGCCTGCATGGGATATTCATCCTCTGGTTGCTACAGACAGCATTGTCTGTTTCTGTCCTGCTTGACATCTTCTGGGGCAGAAGCAAGTTGGCACAACAAGAGCCTGCCTCAACCCCTGTGCTCCCACGGGGAGCAGTGGAATCACAGAAAAATTGCATCTGGAGTCCAGGTACCATAGTTCTTGCCTTGGTCTGGGTAGAAATTTGTCAATTTGTGATAGAAAGCATCTTCTAGTGACATCTAGCTAAGCCTGGGGTACCATACCCCACGCCTTGGTCTTTTTAATGCGGAGTGGAGCAGAGAGGAAAGGCAAAACCACTGCCTCCAGTGCAAGGGGACTTGTGTCCCTACTGATATCTTAAGATAGCAACTTTAAACTTTTCTTAGCTGCTTTAGGTAAATTCATTTGGAGGGCAGATGTATTCTTTCAAAGTGAGCTCACATCCATCCAGGGGCTAAGCATGTGGCCTTTGCTGCTATTTCAGTTGCACAGAAACCTTGTCACCCATAGGGAGAGTTTCACTAGATAACAAACAGGTGGCTGAGCGGTTCTAGACGTGGCAAATATTTGGAGAGCAGGACTACCCTGTGTTATGAAGCTCAGTTATGCTTCAGAAGAAGCTCTCACAACTTACCATATTTTTTTAATAGAGAAACAGCTTGTTGTGCTGATAAACGCCGTGTCCTGTAGAAATTACTCAACTGTGATGTTTAAGACTTTGTTAACTTTCGTAATTTTCATTTTGGATTAAAGATGCTCTGTCAATATCTGGGATACAAAGGAGTGAAAGGTTAGCAGTGCTGAAGGGGCCCAGTCAGAAACAAATAGGCTGATGCCATGAAAAAAAAAAAACGCCTTCAGAAATCCTGGAATTTAGATGTAATCAAGGTCTTTGTTAGGGAGGCAATTAGAGCATATCCTTGCCATTTCAATGCGAAACGTTGTGATTGGCTATTGGCCATCGTGCTACAGATGGGAAACACAAGAAAATGATGTTATTTGGACTAAAGGCCACAATAACATCAGGAATAATGCAGTCCCTGGGACGCTACCGAGAGAGAAAGCTGTCAGACACCTTTCATACAGGATTTTCAAAGGAGACTGTTCTTTTTATCTTTTGAGTAGAAAAATCAGTATTTAAATATACTTTCCTGAAATGTTATGAAAATTTTAAAAACTGAAATCAGGACGAATGCCATGATTCCGGGATTAGGAAGGGTGGGGTGAACGAATTACACCTGAATCTATTTTCAGGTCCTCAGTGGAGTATTAACTGCAAGTATTTAAAGGGTTTTTTTATGTTGTTTACTATAATGTGATCACCAATATTGATCATATTATTTTTGAGAAGTGCAGGGCAAGGAGAAGGGGGTTTCTATTTGCTTCCAAGTGAATGTATCTACTTCCCAGTACACTCCCTTGTAGACAAGATTTCCTTAGAGGCACTTCTGTCAGCAAAGGGATCAAAAACATTGAGAGAATTGATGGTATCCTTCAAGTGTATAAACACTCTCACTGTCAGTTATAGCTATAGAAGGAGACAGCTGCAGTGGAGCTGTGGGACATTCTAGGTAAAGCACTGCCTGTATCAAGTTTGACATAGTTTTAGGGTTTCTTTGGGAAATCTGTAGTCATAATAGCCAGAAAGGAGAAATATTTGGTGTATCTAGCTACTGTACAGTCCTTACACATGCCAACAATAATCTCATTTATCTCTCCAATCCTAGCATGAAGGCCTAAAACACATATGGATGTTTCACTTGAAAGCTCTTCATTTTTGATATTAAGTCAGAGCAGAGCCCTCAGTCACTTTGTATGGAGAATATCCTAGCAGAGGGGAACAGCTTTGTATGACATTGTGGCATCTTGTTGAATTTTGTACCATGTAATCTTCAGAGTTTTGCAGCCTACTGGCTCTTACAAACATGTAGAGGCAAATTTCTTTAAAAGGAATATTAATTCCTTTAGAAACATCCTCTTTTTAAGAACAGTGGCAAGATAAGGCTATGAAGCAGTTTGACACTAGAAGACATGACATTCAAGGCCCTTAATTACTCAGTTAGCATAAGTGTTTTTGTTCAAGTTAACAAGAGATAGAGTAGCCAGAGTGTGAAAGGTTAGGTGCATAAATGTCTCACTTTCCAGATAAGATCTGAGGCCTCTGGCCAGAAGCAGAGGAACCAATGTTAAGGCTCTCCCTTCCTCTTTCTGGGGAATTTGGTGTAATCAAGAAGCATCATCACAGTTTATACTGGCTCTGTCTCCATTTGGGCAGAGACCACGTTGTCAAATAAAAAGGTAATCATTACAACCCAAGGTAATGTCTGGAAAACTTGGGGCAAGGAAAAGTAATCATTTTAAGATTGTATTCCCTCCCTTTTTCTTAGGAAGGGCACCCTATCTGGATAAATAATTTCAAACTAACCTCATTTAATTCTGCACAGAGTGACAAATCTTGTGTATGGAAGTAGTCATCTCTGCTGACTTCAGTAAGGCTTTAACAATAACCCATGTGGCCTTTCAGAAAGCTGGAGAGGGAGTTTTTGCAAGGGCATGTAGTGATAGGACAAGGTCTAATATTTTCAAAATGGAAGAGCGTAGATTTAGACTGGATACCAGGAAGAAATTTTTGACAATGAGGTTGGTGAGACACTGGAACAGGATGCCCAGAGAAGTTGTGGATGCTCCATCCCTGGAAGCGTTCAAGGCCAGGCTGGATGGTGTTTGATCTAGTGGGAGATGTCCCTGCCCATGGCGGGGGGGTTGGAACTCGATGATCTTTAAGGTCCCTTCTAAACTAAACCACTTTATGATTCTATGATTCTGTGTTCATTGACGTTATAAATTTAGGCTGAGTTAAGCTGCTGCTAAAGAGAAGGGGTACAAACTGATGCAAAAAAAAATAAATACTTGGACTGTCAATGGTTCAATGTCAAAGTGAAAGGATGCATCAAGCGGATTGCGCTGGATCAGTCCTATTCAATCTCAGTAATGACCGGGATGTTATTTATAGACTGCAGAGATGATAGGAAATGCAGGCATACCAGAGGGCAAAGTTCAAATTCAAATAATCTCAACAAACTCAGGAAACAGTTTAACAGGAACATTTAAGAGGGTAAAAAGCACTAGGCAATACGGACTGCAGCGCAAGTGCCAGATGGGGAACAAAGAAGGAATGCAAACACTGGGAGTTCAAAGTGGGTCACAGACTGTATATGACTGGTAAATGTGGCCTTACTGGGGAAACCTGATACTGGGATGCACAGTCAGCAGGATAGTCAGTGAGCTGAGGTCATCTGCATGCTCTGCTTGTCACCAGTAAAGCCTCCAGGACCCACACTATCATGTCTAATTCTGAGTAATACAGTGCAAAATCAAGGGATTGAAGGAGAGAGTTCAGAGAAAAACAGTGAGACCTGAAAAACACGCTCTAAACGGAAGCATGAAATTACTAGGGAGAAGGGATTCAGGGAGGGAAGACTGCCCAAGGGCACAGAAAACTAGTGGCATGTCACGTTCCTTGTTTAGGTAAGATGTGCAGAGTATGTAATACACACACACACAGAATTATCTGATAATACATAGAGTTTTAGTCAGATCCAGTGACACAGGGACAAGATCCAGTGACTACTGATCTCCACCACTGAAACTATCCTAGGGTGGATGCAGCTGAGACTAACCTCACCTCTGCAGGTCCTGTGGTGAGAGCCACCGTTCAGTGGATGGCTCCTCAGCTACTCAAGTACATATGCTCATAGGCTGAAAGCTCAACACATGAAGAAAAAGAGACAATTTGAACAGGAAATATAGCAAAAGAGTAGATCACTCAGAGAATGAACAATACTCTTGATTTTCTTCTGCTATGCATATTCTCTAACTAAGGAGAATGAAATTGCTTGCAACTGAAATACGAAACTANAAAAAAAACAAAACACCCAAAACCACCAGAACCACCAACCAAAAAAAACCTTATACAACATTTATATGAGTGGCATCAAAAGACAAGGAGATTAAAGCACATCTTTTCTCCTTTCTGCCTATAGCTCAGGTATTTTCCTCCTAGCAAGCCACACTGCTTGCAGCACACCATCCGCCTGTTTTCACCGGACAGACAGTCCACACTAGCTGTTCTCTGCCTCTTCTCCAAACCCTTCATTTTCCATAGCTATCTAAATGACCGGCTTAACTTAATCTCCCATTAACACACCTTCATCCCCATCAGCAGAGAGGGAAACAGAATGGGACCTGTCCATGCTTGTGTGAATGCTGTTTTCACTCCATACTGGCCTGCGTGGCTCACCATGTGTATAGGTGTGTGCACAGCATGTGTATACACGTGTGTGGGCACACGTACATTTCTGGAAGACCAATCCAGCCTTGATCCTGACTCTACAAGGGGCATGGAGCCGAGGCAGCCTCACCCCTGTGAGGTTACTGGATTCAGCAACCCCAAACAGATGTCTCTGCCTTCTGCAACCCAGCCGCTCCTTTCCCTCTGTTTCCGACTCTCAGTCAGGCTATGGTTTAACAATGAGTTTTAACATGTATATTGCTTGATCTGAGTCCATGTAAGCAAGTTGTTGAGTTTAAGTTTACTATCCTTTTGATTCTTCACCTCCAATCTTCTCAACGCAGGGTAGACATCTCCATCTTACCCAACCCAGACACCTCCATCTGAGATACCTCCCTATATAATCCGTGCTGAATGATAAGCACCTTCAGGAAACAGTCAGACTGACCTATTTCAAATGTCTTCAGAAGGTGAATAACAGCTTAGAAGTACCTGATTTTCTTCACTGGCTGTTAATTATGCCAATACTTGACATAATAACTTACTGAGCTGAAGGTTTAGTAGCTCTCACAGCTATTTTGGCCAACAGGTCTGCAGCTGAACTCCCTTCAGCATCAGACCTCCAAGGAGCACCCCACTGGAGAGTGGTGGGGTGTGCTGGTGATGCAATGAACACCCTCTTGCATTTCTGACTGTGTGCCAGTGAGACACTATGATACCCATTATGGAAACTTGGTCTACGTTTTCTAAACAGGATGGCTGAAGATCATGAATCAAGATGAGTAGAGAAGATGACCTGCTTACTACCACTCAGATGTGAAGGCATGGTCCTGATCAGACACACATATGTCGTTAAGTGAGTGATGTCAGTTTATGGGCCCCTGTATGCAGGCTGCTGCCTTGCTTCCTGCTTTTTCTATGGATTGGACAACCTGCCCTGCTTCCTTAGTCTAAGCAGTTGGGCAGTACTGACGGCTGCTTTCCAGTGGGTTTCCTATCCTAACCTAACTTGAAAGTAGCTTCAACTTGTTCACAATTGTAGTGTTAAGAAAACATGTGGGAATCTGGGCAGCTGAAATGGCCTTGACTAAATGAAACAAAACGCTGTTGTATTGTCACAACCTAGTTTGGACTCCCAGGAGACTCTCATGAATATGACAAATACTCGAAATGCTGGAAATAAAACTAACTTTGAATCCCAGTTCCTCATTTGTTTCTAAAAATACTGCAGCTTTTCTACTTGCAAAATAGTAACACAAAATAGCAACAAGATTCTCAAGCTTTATTTATTAAATCAGGAAATTACTCAGTACTCTCCCAAGCAGTCTTCCCTTTTTCTTCCCCTTCTCTTGGTAAGTCTGCAGAGAGCACTTTCAGCAGACGGGGAAAGGGTGAAACAGAAAGGATGTTAGAGTTCAACAGCAGCACGCTGCTTCTGTCCCAGAGAAAAGGGCGACATCACCTCAGGGACTTGAGCTGAGCATCCACATGATGATAACAGGGTGGAACATTCAGATCCAAAGCCAGGCAATGGGAATGTGACCAGCGTCACTCCCAGGTGTGGTGCAAGGATGTACCATAGCCAAGAGGAAGGGAACTCTTTTTTCAGTAGCAGAACATTCTCCAAGTACCATCTGGATTTGAATAGAACTACTCCTTAAAGGAAATAGCTTATAAACAATGACACTATCCTTCGTAATTCACATGCCTTTCCCCACACATCCTTCTCATAACACAAACACACACACAGAGTTGATGGACTCCTACTGTTTACAAACCCATTCATAGGCTACAGCTTTTTTTGATCTTGCAGATTTATGAGACGTATCTCTAAGCTGTGAGGAAGAGAGAACGTGGCCAAAAGGCAGAAAAACTAAGGTATCCCCTTCAGGATCTAAATGTAAGGTAAGAATGCAAGGTCCTGCACGTGGGTGACAGCAATCCAGCAGGTTGGGTGGAGAATGGATTGAGAGCAGCCTTGAGGAGAAGGACCTAAGGCTGTTGGTTGATGAGAAGCTCAACGTGAGCTGGCAAGATGTGCTTGCAGCCCAGAAAGCCAACTACATCCTGGGCTGCATCAAAAGAAGCATGGCCAGTAGGTTGAGGGAGGTGATTCTGCCTGTTTACTCTGCCCTGGTGACCCCACCTGGAGTACTGCATCCAGCTCTGGAGCTCTCAACAGAGGAAAGACACGGACATGTTGGACCAAGACCAGACAAGAACCACAAAGATAATGAGAGGACTGGACCCTCTCTTCTGTGAAGAAAGGCTGAGAGATTTGGGTTTGTTCAGCTTGGAGAAGAGAAGGCTTTATCAGGGGACTCTTTATCAGGGAGTGTGGTGATAAGACAAAGGGTAACAGTTTTAAACTAAAAGAGAGCACATTTATATTAGATATTAGGAAGAAATTCTTAACTCTGAGGGTGGTGAGACACTGGAGCAGGTTGCCCGGGGGAGCTGTGACATCCCTCATCCCTGGAGATCACAAAATGGTAGGGGTTGACAGGAAACTCTGGAGATCTAATCTCCCTGCCAAAGCAGATCCCCTAGAGAAAGTTAAATGTGATTATATCCCGATGGATTTTGATTATTTCCAGATAAGTTGTTAAAGGCCAGGTCAGATGAGGCTCTGAGTGACCTGATCTAGTGGGAGGTGCCCCCGCCCAAGGCAAGGGATTTGAAACTAGATGATCTTAAAAGTCCCTTCCAACTGAAACCATTCTATGATTCTGTGGAGAGAAGTCTGCTTTCCTTAGCTAACCCAAGCAGTCTATTAGTTTAAATTTTTACAGTGTGATTCACTCCTCTGCAATGATTTATGGGGAAGAGGTGAATCTCAAGGCCTAGCAAGAGTACATCACTATAAATCTTTAGCCTTCCCTTCTGATGCTTCTGTATGACATCTGCCTTGTCTTTGGTCTTACAAAAAGCCTATAGTGTATCACAGAAGTGAGGTCAATTGTTAATTGCTATAAACTACAGTATTAATTGAGATAAACTGTGGGATTTTCTCTTATTTATTTGATAGTAGTCCATAGACTGTAAGAAAGTTCTTTGTCCCTTCTGGAACTTCGCCTACAACTTCTGTAGGAAAGACACTCTTCTCTACTCAAGTGTGATGTTTTTTCTCTAAATATATTCACATTTGCTCTCCTGGATGTTAGGAGCACTTCCATTAATACGTAAATATGGTACAATAATTTAAGAGAATATCACTGAAGAGGATACTTTCTCTGACAGGGTTATCTTGTTCACTAGCAATAGGAAAGCAGAACCATCTGTTATCAGATCTTCTCGCTAAAAGTGAATGATATTTGTAATCTGACTGCAACAATACAATGAAGCCAGGACTAGTACTCTCTGTGTTTAACCTCTACTAACAGCAGAGAACAGTTTCTGCTCCAAGGAGCTCATGGCACAAACACCTTTAGTATCACAAGCCTCCAAGAATGCAGATTTACTGCTGCATGGTATCTAAATAGCAATGGAGAAAAAGAAATAAAAGTGAGTTGATCCTTTTGGATTGTAGCTGAGAGGGATTCTGAAGTAAATATGAGCAATTTCTGCAGGCTGGGGAAATTTCCTGCTTGCACAAAGGTCAGGCTGCACTCTTATCTTTGCAAAATGAATTCCAAGCATATTATCAGAACTCTGTTCCCACTGGGGTTTGTGTCCAGTCCCCAGGCAGCATAACCGGACTACGGTACTTAAAACGGTGAATATGCAAAAATATAACAAGCAACCAGTGGTAGGTGCTAATCACAGCACTTAGGCACTGACACTCATTTAGAAAGAAGCAGACTGCAGATTTGAAAGACAGTATGTCCTCTCCCCAAGATCAGCACAGCATCTGTTGTTCTGTTGTCTTCTTGGGCGGATTTGATCTGAGTTTGTGCATCCATGACAACGCAAACTACTTTTTACAGTGGTATTTTCACAAGGGAAGACTCACCAAGCACACATTCATACCCACTCTTGCAGGTGGAAACTAGAACAGGATGATATCTGTCCTGCTGCAAGTGGCAGATAGGTGAAAGGAGCCATATGTCAAGATGAGGGTGAAATCATTTTGTGTCTGTCATTTGGTAAAGAAGCCGTGGTCAGAGTATCACACACAGACTTGACAGTTTGAGCATGCAGAAAGGTTATTGCTTTTCTTTTTCACCTCAGTGTGACAATCTGTCTTCCAAGACACTGAAGGAATTAGCTCTTAATCATATAAAAGAGCTGACATTCATTTCAAAGTGAAGGAAGAAAAGTCTTTATATGAAAAGAAAATAATATTTTCTATTTTTTCACAGTTAATCCAAACAGAAGGATGTGTTCTGAAGTCTGGCTCTGTAGGTACTGGGCCAAAAAACACCTCAGACAGCACCGGTCTTCAGCATGACCAGTGAGCATACATACTCACCTGTAACAAACAATTGCAGGAAATCCAGCCCTTAGGGAACAGAAAGTTCAAACATATGAAATCCAGCACATCTATTTTTTATTTCCATATTAAGCATGATACTCACGATGGATGAAGGGCAGAACAGTAACTCTCAGTAATGTTTATAGCCAGGAAATAACAGTTATTTATAAAAGCTCAATAAAAGCACTTCGGTTTTTTCCAACAATACAAGTTTCTGCATTAAAAAAAAAAAGTGAAATACATCATATTGCTTTTGTTTTGTGTATGTTCTCCAATCAGAAAAAGCAAAATAACAATTAATAGCATGGCCCTATTTGTTAGAAAGTAGTAATGTTTACAACAGAAACATTCAGAAGAAGAAATAATTTTAAAATGTTCTCACTGAGTAAGACCGAAAATAATTCTTACAAAAAATGCCACTTCTTTCAGTACCAATTTTAACACTTTCCAGTATACTTCAGAATTGCATGTCAGAGTCTATTCTCTGTTCAGGTAAGGTAACTAAGCCCTTTTCCTTGCTTGTGCACTGCATCACTGGAAATAAGTTATTCCTTGTCTTGGGTTTCCCTCTCATGGGCTCTGCAGGTGACAAGTTTGGGGATCTCGAGCTAAGGAAATCCTCGGCCTAAGGGTTTCAAGGATTTCACAGGACTCAGTGCTTCGTGTTCAAACACTTTGTGAATTTTCACACATTACTCTTTGGTAGCTCTTTAAAATATGATCCAACAGCTGTGATGTCTTCCTGTGTATGTAGATTTGCCTTCAGTTTTGTTCAGAGCTTTTTGGGAGTGTCAGTTTTCAAATAGATTAGCTTGTGCACATGGATATATAATAATGTCCTGTGAACTCGGGAGGGAATAGAGAAAAGGTGATTCTGTGTCACCAAATTTTCCTGGAAGAAAGAAGCATTGAATTAAATTGGAGAGGCCACAAACTCCAGACTACATCAAGCTGGAAGGTATAGTTCAGCAGGAGGATAAAAGAAATACTATACTACTAAAAAAGTTCAAAATGCTTTCATGAAAATAAAAATGACACTTGCAAAAAGTCCATTTTCTGTTCCAACACTATCACCTACATTTACTGCTAGCAAAGATCACTGCAAGAATACGTATTTTAATACATAGGGACCCTTATGCAAAGCTGAACAGCTAATAACAGAGCTAATAAGCAATACTAGATTTCTGTTTTATGAAGATGGGTTGTCACCAGAGCAGAGATGAGGAGAACCACCTCCCTTGACCTACTGGCCACACTACTTTTCATGTAGCCCAGGATGCGACTGACTTTCTGGCCTGCAAGCACACATTTTCAATTCATGTTCAATATTTCCTCCACAAGTATCCCCAAGTAGTTCTCTGTGTGGCTGCTAATTAATTAACGTCCCAGTCAGTATTGATATTGGGGATTGCCCTGACCTAGTTGAAGGACCTTGCCGTTGGCCTTGTTTAACTTCATGAGGTTTGCATGGGCCCATTCCTCAAGTCTGTCAAGGTCTGTCTGGATGGCACCTCTTTCTTCTAGCACATCCAGTGCATGGACACTGGATACTGCACATTTCAGTGGAACAAGTCCCAGGAAATATCTCACACCTGTGTTATTTACTAGTCTCTTGATTCTGATGATCTGTTGTTGAAATGTCTCGGCACATGAGAAACAGGAGTGCTTTACACAAAAGTATCAGTAGACAGAGACCATTAAAAGGTATTCTGGAGATCATGAAGCTAAACTTAACCTGTTGCAACAGAAGTTAATCATCCCAGAGTTTTCTGACAAGCATTTGCTGTCACTTGTAGAAGAAATGAAGACAAGGCACATGACATATTAGTCGGTGGAGACGACACTGCCACTTGCTGTTACTAATAGCAGGCAAAGTCTCTGCATAGCTCCACCTTATCCAACTTTAGAATATTTTCCTCCTCTTTACATGAAAGAAAGCTAGTGCATAGACAGTTTTTATTCATATCCAGCTTTTTTCTAAAAGTTTCATTTCCTAGTTTTGCTTTTGATTATTTTCTTAAATTGCCATCTTACTGTTTTGCTGTGTCTACTGGAATTTTTATAAACTATTTTAAAAGACTTCTGAGACAACATGTCGTTGGAGGAAGCTGGAATATTGTTCTCTACCCGGATGTTTTAACACACCTAGCTGCCTTTTATGTGGTACAGAGACAGAAAAGGTTAACTACAGGCATGATGCTATCAGAGGAATGAAGATTTCCCAAAGTGTGTTGCTTGCCATTGCACAGGAATCACCATTTCAGCATTTCCTAAAGATGTGTGTACTTTTATTGTCATCAACCACAAACATGTGGAACCCTGAAATTGTCTAAACCCACAGGACTTTGAACCCTTTTCATTTTGTCTTCTGGTCCTTACACTGCCTGTGTTCACATTTTCAGGCTTCCACTGATAATAGTTTACCAGTTGTTCCATTGTTGATTTGGGGTTTTTTAAGGAAACTGAGACTCTTGGATGCTAACACTACCCCAGGAATGGCAGTTTGAAGAACAAAGGAGCGAAGTAATGAACATGGTTAAATGAAATTCAAAAAAAACATATGCTGACTGACTGACTGACTCCACAAACACAACAGCCAGACAAAAAATACTTTTCGATATATTTAACTGGAGAATCCTGTTACAGCATTGGAGATACACGTGACTCTCAATGAACTGGAAGCTCTCTAAAAATAGACAACATTGTGTCTACGTCTAATATTAATTTCTGTATATTTTTTCTAGCCCAGTCTTTCCCAGACTCCTGAATGGCAAGTGCATGTTTAAAGATCAAATGTGTCAACCAAATGCAGAAAATCTAGGGGAATTGTCTTTTCTCTGTGTGTTTTGTGCATTTTGAAAGAGTATCCACATCTGAAAGGTCCAGCAATATGTGATTTGGTTTCACAAACTCTCACCGAAATATGAAACACAATTTAGGAAAGGAAGTGAAAGAATTTGATTGAATCATGGAAATTAATAATAGGCTTTTACTGCACATTAAAAAAGTCACAAATGAGGTCAGCCTGCATGTTTTTGAACAGACTGCATACATGGTGCCTGTTCCCAAAATCTCCTGGAGTACTAGGGCTGAAGATGCTGAGGTAGCTTGCCAAAAAAAGACAAGATTTTGCAGAATCAGGTGTCCTGATAGACTTGCCTGTGTCACTGTTCCTCACAATATCTGGCTGGGATAAAAATCTCTGCAGATGAGAAATGGCACAGACACCTTTACCCTAAAAACAGGCTATTCTGGCCACATTAACCTTATAGGTTCAGCGTAGGAATTTGGTCTGTATTGCAAAACCACTCCACAATTTACGGATAGTTTGTTTATTGTCAAATTCTCTTTTCCCATCTTGTGCCCAGGGAGATGGCACCTGCACCTGGCAAAGCTGGCTGCCCCATGGAGGGTGGCCAGGTGCCACCCTGCAAATAGTGTCACTGTCCTTTCACTGTGTGGGAGCCGTTGGCAGCTCCTTTCCTCTTCACTGCTACCCTTTCAAGTACTTGGGTCTGAAAACAGGTCATGAGGTATGTAAAAAGGCCTTGACTTGATTCATGTGCTGATACAAATCATCATATTATAAATTTTGTCTTCAAATACCTATTATTTTATAGCTAGCTCTCTAGGAAAGCGCTGAGCTAGTCTGTACTCTCCAGGTTAACATGTGCTTGAAGGATAGTTTGGGCAAAATAAGAAAAAAAATGTTTTGGCAGAAAATAAATCACAGATTATACACTTAACTTCCTATCCAGCAGAGAACAGTGCCCTAGGAGAACAGGTAAAGCAGCTGCATATATAAAATGCTACTTTTTCATGTGAATGTGAGAGAGGAAAACAGTAAAACAGTGATCTTACCAAGTCATGTATTTTTCTTGGTATTTTAAATATGTATTAAATAATCATGTGAATGCTTCAGTGCCCAGGATTAGGGTTTATGTTAAAAAGTCACATGCCTCCTAAGCCAGGGACTTCTGTTGGTTTTACTTATTCTTTTATTTTAAAGCCGTTTTGGGGAAGATGCAGATAACCGAGCATGACTTACAAAGCCTTTGAAGTCAATAAACTGTATTACAGCAGATTTATATTCTTTTTTTTTTCTTCTGGTGCCTGATTAGTGAAACTTATATTCATTAAGACTTAGTGCTTTCCAACACTAATGATATGACTCATTGCCGTGCAGAAATCCCAGCATGTGTCTGAGGAATGGGAGAATTTTCTGAGGAAGTTTCTAGCTCAGCATCCTACAGTTACTACCTGTAAATACACAAGCGGAGACTCCAAGACCCCAACAATCAAATGACAACATCTAACTAAGACACTTATTCTTCAGCTTCTGCTCAAAATGCAGTAGGGGCATACAGAAAACCTGCAATGTGAAATTTTGATTGGGGAAAGGGGTAGTATTTTGTCTATATTTTCTGCAAAGTGAAGAAGGCCACATGAGTACCCCAAAAAACAATGCTAAACCATAGCTTTATTTCCTTCTTCTGTGTCTTTTGTTGGTGAATGCTTGTCGAGGGCAGGAGGGCACTGAACCTGCTTCTAAAAAGAAACACATGGCAGAAGAGCATGAAGAAATGTGTGGGTAGACAAATAATTAGAAGAACAAAAATCTAAAGGCCAAATTTTAATGTTACCTTCCTCATGCATCTATAATCCTCAGTGACAACTCTGAGGCTTTTTTTTTTTCAGCTTAAGAGACACTTTCTAAGTCATCACTATCACCAGCTGTGTGCCACAGCTATTCTTAGCCATCTGTGCAACCGCCTGACTTACTTTGGGTAGATTAAAGTGCAAAGTGAGACAAATTTCCCCATATATTTTTTTCTCCAAGTTATCCCTGGCCTATTATTAGGGTGCATCTGCCTGATGCCTAGTGAGACATCTAATTCGTATGGCCAGCCCTGCAAAGACACAGCAGATAACGTAAAGCCCTGGGCTAGTCCTGACACAGGCCTGCTGGGGCACGTCTGGGACTAGCACCATCCCTGTTCCCAACCCAATGACCATGGAATCCCAGGGACTGTGGCCAGCCCAGGCCCATTTCACAAAGCATTGCCAACCCCTGCACCCAGAGCAAATCCAGAACACCACCAATTAGTGTGGGGAAAGGCAAGGAAGGCTGAAGCAAAGAGGCTGGGATATTGATGAACCTGCTTTCCTTTTGCAGGCTCTATTTTGCACAGGCTGGAGGGCAAGAAGCTCTGGAAGGTGAAGGAAACCAGCAAGCCCACCACCCATCGCTCAGGACTGCTCTCCAAGCTGGACATTTCATCCAAGTTTCACGTCTTCATAGAAACCTTCAGCAAATGAGGTCAGGATCAAGAGCTATTTCCTGAGCAGTTTGATGGCTTGTCCTAGCAGGGCAGGATGCTGCTCCTCCCTCCTTTCACAGGGATTTGGACCGGCTGGAATGAGCCTGGCACTTTGCCCTGGGGAAGCTGCCATCAGCACCAAGCGTGGACTTCCTGCCCCAAGATGCACCAGCAGCATTTCACTCCCTTGGTCCCCAATTTACCTCTATGTGGTTAATCAGCAGCTGTTCAGATACTGTAAAAATGCAACAAAATACAGCAAAAATTATCTATAAATAGATAACAGCAAGCTGCCTGGTTGGAAGCCCGCTGAAGTCAGCTCCTGCTGTCCTCAGTGGGTTTTGGATCAGACCCAAAGCCAGTTTTGGATAAGGAGAGGTTTGTTTCAGGATCATAGTACCTACCCTGTGTAGTATCCAGGATTAATTGCACAATTAATTTTTCATCCCAAATCATCTTCCTTGTTCAGTGTCACATCTTGCTGTCTTAAGCTCTGAAACAGTGACCCATTTCAGCTTGTGCCTAATCTTGAATATGCAATTAACATCCTGGACTTTGTGCCCTTGTTGCCTTTTTTAAGAGTACATGAGAGGTTTATAATGCTCTTGCCTCTGTGAAGAGTGGCTTTCATTGATAGTTAAAACATATAACCTGCCACTGCCAGGTGAACTCATGGTAGAAGCTGTATTTTCAGTAACTGTGTACTCATACTGGTCCTACTGCTTGAAAGACAACTAAGTATATTGGTTTTGAGGACAAAAGAGGGCACAAGGGAAGGAAGGAGTAAGGAAATAAGCAAGCAGCTGATGTTGTTTCATTAGCAGTAAAAATATTACAAAGCTCCTATCAAGAACATTTTTATTCTCTGACATCAAGTTGGGGTGTTCATAAGGGTGTCTCTGTTTTTACTGATTGATGGTACTAGAAAGAGAACAGAGCTTAAGGAACTGGGTAAAAAAATGGGAAGTTCTCTAACTGACAAAGAAGGGAACCAGTTTTCTGGGCTACTGATACCCACTGGGCTAAAAGTGAAGTCGGTGGTTTAATATTCTTTGGGCAGCTTCCAAACAATGTTGTGCTGTGGGAAGGAAGTTATAATGCAGTTGTGTCTCTGTTTTATATGGACTGCTAGGTCAAACAAAGCCCAGAGTGATTTGGAAATTATTTGCTGTGCCGATGCCTACTGCAGCTATTTTGTGAAGCCAGCTATTGTGGGTGAAAAGGGGAAACAAAAAGCACTTGATCTTCACAGCCCTCATGAGACAGCTTTGAATTTATTATAACTTTTTTTCTTTTTTTTTTTTCAGGCAGCAATGGAACAGAGTAGTATCTGATTGTAGATCAGCACTTTCACAAATGCTGATCAGCAAATGCTCCCTGGCACCGCTTATTAGGGATGTGAAAAGAAATTATTCAAATTATTTAGAAATTGCTCAACAGAGCTTTGGAGATAAAGATTCAGTAAGATAAATCTCTGCCTAAGCATTGCTTACCTAGAGATAAGAACATGAGCATTGCTGTACTGGATCAGACTTAAAATATATTTAGGATGTGATCTCCAGCAGTGGCCACCTAGAGATGCAGAGGAAAGCACACAAGAGTTAGCAAGAGAGGTACCAAGTGATCCTTTACCTCATACATCCTTCCAGCTCCCAGATATCCACAGAGAAGGCACTGCTGGAACTGGAGCCCACACACACAGTCTTAAATTGAAGAGTCTAGATGCTTCCCTCCCCAAATTAATCTAGATGCTTTTTGAATTGTTTCATAGATCTGGCTTTCTCATCATTCTGAGATCTCAGTTTCCACCATATAGCAAATTTTAGTGACTGCATGAAGATCAGGGCCGTTTGCTTCTTTTCCAGTGCTTGCCTGTTAGCTTCCTGGAGTTCTTGAATCCTGCAAAAGGTGAAGGGGGGAAAACAATGATTCTTGCTTCATCCGCCCCAAACTACAAGTGATTTGTAGGTCTGTGTCACATCTGAGCCTGGTTATTATTTTGCAAGTTAAAGATGGACAGTAGCCTGAAAGATCAAATTAGTTAATCTTTTGTTGCCTTATTTGATCCATCTATAAAATGGGGATTCTGATGCTGGGCTCACTTTTAACATTTTGTCCTCATCTCCACCCTAATGTCCAGGAAAGCTCACCTAACAGGACTGTTTCAACTCTTCCTGATATTTTAGCAAACTTCCTGATATTGCAAAGTTAATGGAGACTACAGGATTTTCATCTGCACTGAACACAGCAGTGTTGGGCAGCAAATGCTTCTGTTAACTCATTTTTCATGCGACTACCTTGATAAACACAGTGAGGGAGAAATAAAAACTGGACTGCAGAAAGAGCTCACCTTTTGCTGTTCACTAAAGTAGTCGGAAGAACTGCACATAGATGAGTCACCCACCTTTTTCAACTTGTACATCTGCAAAGCAGGAAGCTCAACAGGCCAGAAATGCCCATGGTAGATCTAAACATACTGATCACGTGCAATAAAGGAATGCAAATAGCCTGTGCTGTGCTTAGTGAGCTGATTACTGGGAATGTGGTCCTGTCTTCTTGAATCAGAGGCAAAATTCCTAGTTGAATTCCCAGGATAGTTTACGAACCTTAATGGGAAAACCATCTTTAAAAAAGGGATGTGGGGGCAGTTTTTTAACGTCACATTTCAAATTCCCTGTGGACTTCAGCAAACCTATTTTCATTTCTGGAATTCTACTTCCACACAAACACCTTCTCTAATATGCTACCAGAGTGCCCTGTCTGGCTACTAAAAGAAGTCTCCTCTCTCTCCAGAATAAAGAGATGTGAAATAAAATCAGGAAAACTTGCATTTGCTTTTTAATGAAAAGGGCACAAGTGTCTTAAAAGCTCATTGAAAGATAACAGCAAGTTATCTTTCAAAATTGTTTTCTATCTAATACAATTTGTTTGTTATACTTCCTTAAACTCATAAAAATGCACCGAACGGCCCTGCCCCTTAACTTCAGTGAAATGCAAGCTGGCTGTAATTACTAGAAAATGACATGATTACCTATCCAGGACTGAAACACATCCAGCAACAAAGGAAATCCCTGCCCAAAGCAGTAGGAAGGCACTTGATTTCTGCCAGAAGATGACAGGGCTATCAAGCCTGCTCACATTTCCCACTCCCCAGGTCAGGCTGCCCAAGAGACTGTTTGGGTCACAACAACAGCAGGCAGGCTTGGATCTGAAACCAGCCTTTTCAGTACCTCATTTCAGATTCCCTCATAAAATCTGTGACTAATTCTACCTAATTTATTCATTCCTTGGGTTGCTATTTCGTCATACAACACGAAATGCTCTGTTTAAGCTTTAATGCTTAATGCCCATTTTTAATAATGGGTCCCTATGCTCTTGGTTTCGAAAAAAAATGCTTGAGAAAAGCCAGGATTGTTTTGCAAAAGTCTCAATTCCCATCAGACATTTCTCTGTCTTTAACATTTCCTAAAGAATACAAGAATAAAAGCACCTGTAGAGTAGGATTCATAGACCTGGGTCTGATAACCTAAACTATCAGACCTAAACTGTCTAAACTAGAAACATCTTTTGAGAGCATTTAGACCCTTCCTACTCCTCTGGCATCACATGTAAGAAAAGATTGTCCATTGATCTAACAAAACATGGTGATATCTTTACTCCTAACACATTAAGTCTAATCAGTCCAATACATATTACAGTCATTTAATGCTATCTTTGTTGTATTTATGCATCTTATCCGTCAAATGTTTAGTTGTTTAGTTGCCTTTTTAGGCAGTTGTGACTGTTAGCGGTTTGAGCACAACTTTGCACAATAAAAACTTCTCTAGATATCAGTCCACTAATTACTCATTTAAGTATGAACCATAGTTTTGTGAGACATACTCTTGGCACACTGAAAACTATCTGAGATTTTTTTCTGTTTTTTTTTTTTTTTTTCTTACCCGTTGGTTCCTTCTGCTGATGAATGAAGCCAAGTCAAATCTTATTTACCTGTACTTAAGGGCATGATATTTGTGAACAGGAGCACTGTAGCACTGTTTTAACAGGTCTCAAGGGCTGTATCTGTAGTAGCAGATAAAAGGGGTCAATGACTGCCCTCTGGCATTGACACAACTGATATGGACTAACATGCACAGACCTGAGCACCCCTGTTCCCCTAAATTAGGACACCACATCCAATCTGCTGAGTGGAAATTGCTCCTGGTCCATGCTATCCCCACAGACCATGATGTGAAAAGTGCCAGCTAGCCTAGGATAACTCTGTGACTGTTTGAGAGCATGGACAATTCTACATAAGGGCTTGGCTCTGTGCTCTGGCCCTATTTCATTTACTAGGATAGATATCACCTATTGCATAGACACAGCTTGTCAAAAAGGTGGGATTTGAATGCATATCACTTCTGTAAAAAAAAATACAGTTTTTCCTCTTTTTGTCCTTGTCAGCAAGAAGATAAAAGTAAGTGAATATTGCACCTCTGTTGCACCTCTCTTCTGCTTGCTCACAGCCACAGCAGCATTACTGTGCTACCAGGGATCATATTTGCCAGAAGTGTGAGGATCCTGCAGGAGTATCTTTGGCTGCATGGAGGGAAATGCTTGCCTGGGTGTTCCCTGATGTGCTGAGGTTGCTCCCCAGGTACGTCCCATCGGGGCAGTACAGATCTGCTGCTCCTTCAGAGAGCACAGGAGGTAAAGCTGCCAGCAGCTCTGCTCTGTAGTTTCCTCCTGGCCACAGCATTTGAGGATTTAACTCTTAAGGAGATTGGGGTTATAATCACCTGGTGGTGAGTGCTAGGTTGCTTCGAAGGATTCAATTTAATATGCCACACAATAAAAATGCATGTATACAAAGCTATTTGGGTCTGGCCCCACACATGGGACTAGAGTATGATTAGGTCTTCATTACTAACAGCAGCTGATTATAAGACTGTCTTAATTTCACAGAAGCTATTTAGCAAAATTTCTTTGTATTATCTATGCACAGGGGTGTCTGTGCCACCAAATGGACTTTGATACAGATAATCATCAAAGCAGTGCTGAGCAAAGGCTGAATTTATGAATGGGCATTCAAAACAGAGTTGTGATCCACTCTTTCAAAATAATTCACCTTTTAATAACAGCTTTTGCTTCATGTGACAAGGTGGCTGTCATTTATCAATGAAAGCAGTTTGTGGTCAAGCTTTTCAGGTGCTGCCAATCAATTTAATTACACCGGATTTATTTAAGATAATCCTTAGCATTTACTAGGGGTTTGAGATCATCCACAAGAAGTCAGACTGCATAAATACTGCAGGAAAGGACTAAATTGTTTTGGGAATCCATTTCTTTGGAAAAGGTGTCTTTACAGGAAGTGATTTCCTAGTTTTTGTAGAACTGCACAGCTTAAACTGCCTTACTGTGCACACACTGGACTCAGATTTTAATTTTTTTAAAGTTTTTAAATTATTTTTTTTAAAAGCATGGAACAAACTCTTCTGATCAGCTCTGCTGCTAAAATACAAAAGCCAAAGGCGGGTGAGGCCATATAAGGAGAGTGTTTGGAAACTATTTCAAACATTTCTATTAAGGCTTTATTTGTGATTCATATATTAAAGTAGCATAGGCTTACACAAATATTGTGAATGCACCCCACAGACCAATTTATTCCTGGATTCTTTTAATCTACTGTATTTTTAATCTTCAGGCAGCGTGAAGATCATGAGAAATGTGCTTTACCTTCATGTGCTTATAATTTTCTCCATGTGAATACAAACATTGTAGTTACATGGGTATTTCACAGAACAAAAATAGCCCTGTTTGAGCAGTGAAAAAGAGCCAGAAAGCTGACAATGGAAAATGCTATATGAAGTTAGCTGAACCTACATAGCATAAATTGATAAACTACACAAAAGGTTGGCCAGTTTGCAAGCTTTCTAAACAGGGAAGACTGTCATAAACATTAAAATCTGTGGAAAAGTGAAAAGCACTAACTTTTTTGTTTATAATGATATGCTTCATTTTGCAATAAAAAGCCCAGTGCAACAAAACATCACTCACAAGAAAAAAAAATCAAGTTTTTTTTTCTTTTCTTTGAGAATAACTTAATTTGTTTCCTGTGCACTCAACACCTCAGTTTTCTTAAACAACACTTCCTGAAAGACTAGTTTTAACCACACTGGAATTCCTGCCAGTCAGAGCTGGGCTTCTGGATCACCAAAGTGCAGGAGCCTTCAATTTGTGCTTTGAGAGGCAACCAGCATCTGCCATGTGAGACGTATTTTCTCACAAATCCCACCCAAGGAATAAATTTTTGGGTGTAATAGATACAGAAATGTGTTTTTATTTTGGAAAAGGCAAGGTCAAAGTTTGTTCTGTAATTGCAGTAAAACCTGGATCTATGAAAATGTCTTTTGTTCCAAAGCAAGCCCATTTCAAAGTCTGGAAACCTAGTATGAGAATGATTCTTCCTGTTTAAATTGATGAAGGGCTAGAGTCCTGTCTCAAGGGCAAATCATTAATTGTAGCTGTTGTCTTCATTCCATTTGAGAGCATTTTTTAAAAAACTTATTAGTTGAATTTACCAGTTATTTTATTAGCTTTAAAATTAGCCAGAATCATACTTTTAAAGATTTTGAGGTATTTTCTTTTAAATTTTAAATCTAATTTAAACTTAATTGAATTTAATTTTTTAATTTTTAGAGTAATGATTTTTAAACATACCTTTCTGGGTTTGTTCTGCTTTGTAGCATTCCTCTCAAGCCTGTCTACAAATGAGTTTTGCTACTAGAAACTTACTGAACGCCTGATAGCAAGTTCCTTCCTTAATGAGGATTGTTGCTGAGTTTACTTTTGCTGAGAAAAACTATACTATCGTTCTACTGAATAGTTAACTGCAAGAAACCCAAATTATATGTTTAGAATTCCTTTTTAGAGTTTAGATACAGAGTTGATCCAGTCTAGTACCACTGACATCTGTTTTTCTGAGTCCTAGAATGTCTGCTTTAGAATTTGTAGACCAGGGAGTCAGTATTTACTTGTGTGTGACATTTTTGCATAGGCTGAGAAGCAGCCTAGCTCTGAAGCACCTTTAAAAGCTCTACAAAGCATCAAAAGCACCAAATGTGGCAGAGAACCCAGTCTAGGGTAAGAACAAGGTAGCTGAATGAGCAGACAGGTTCTTCGAATATAACTCTCATTATTTTAAAATCATCTTCTAATTGATGACATCTACTTCTGCTACAACATGGCAGCAGCTAAACCAAGCAGTGCAAGAAGAGGCGAATATGAGGAGTATGGGGAAAAGGAAATCAGAGATTGTATCTGTTGATTTTTCTCTAAATATGGAAATTCTTATACAATAGACCATCAAATGTAATTTCCTATGTCTTAGAGGACAAGCTGTACATTTTTTAAAATAGTTCAAAAGGTTTACAAACTGGAGCTCAGGGTGTGGAAGTGGAAGGAGGGTCCAGAGGTGCTGTGGAGAAAAAGAACGGAGTACAGGATATCCCCCCCCCAACTCTTTTTAAAAACTCCCTCAGTTTAAGAGATTTCTGTGTACCAGCACCAGGCAGTCTGTTAATCTGACAGTACTGGGCCCAGCACAGATGGATGACAGTGATGTCTTTCTATGACAAAAGTGGAGTTGTCATTTTCTGCAAGGACAACAGAGACCTCATTTGCCAGCCCCACATGCAAGAGACAGTGTTTGGCATCAGAGCTGTTGCACTTTGCTCATGGTGTTTTGTATCTCATGTTGTGGACAGGAGGAGCCAGAGATACCTCAAAAGCGCTCTGCCCTTTGTTGTTCTTCTTCTCTGCCTGAAACTCTAGATGTGCCTCAGTCTACCCCATCCTAACCTCACCTCTATCTCACAGAACAGTGCTCCAAGCTCACCTTCCCACTGAGAATATATCTATTGCTGGCTCATTTCTTTATTATCTTGCTTCCAAATACTTTTATCAAGTGAATTCAGAAAGTTGCCCTCCCTTGTTCTGCACTCAAGATTCTGCCAGGCTCTGCCTCATGGTTGCAAAACCCTGAAGAAAAGGCTGGACAGTTTTAGGTCTCTGCTAGGTCAAAGAAGAAACAAAAAGGATTTCCAAAGAACTAGAAGAACCTTTCTCCCAGTACTTGAAGGATTGTTCTTTTTTTCTTGTCTGGTAATACTTGCTGAGTATGTGGTAATAGACTTGTACAGTCGATTCTTGCCTAACGTCCCTAGGACATTGCAGTGCTGAGAAAGTCAGTGCAACTTCAGAGCAAATAGTGTCAGTTAATAAGCACAGGGTTGTCACTAGCAGGCGTATGAATTCCTTTAAAAAACAGTCTTTGGAGACTTGACTGTGTCACATACACCCCAGCGCTCAGCTTTGGAAATGTGTTTCTCAAACAACATCGCTGGGTGAACCCAAGCCTGAACAAGAAGCAATCGGAAAGGCAGAGGCTTTTTCATGCAGACAGATTCACAGTCCATCCCAGAGGATGAGTGATAGAAGCTGACAACTTGAATGATCAACAGTAGTGATTTTTTTGGTTCCTGGCAGATTTCAGGCTCATACAGCTGTGTCCATCAGTAAGAGGGCCAAAAAGAGAAGAAGAAAAAGAAAAAGAAGGACAATGAAGCAATTTTACCTGAAAGGGCATGCAGCCCTTGAAGAGAAAATTTCCTTTTCACAATACTGTCTTTCAAACTCCTTGGTAATTACATCTTTTGAGCTTTCATTGGAAACAGTTCACCATGTGAACAGATCAACAACTTGTTGGTGCAATGCAAGGCAGTTGCATCTCATGGACACTGAACGATTCCTGGAGGAAGGTAAAATGTTATTGTAACAGAATTTCTGCAGACTAGATGTTGGACTGTACTGAATTCCTGTTCATTAGAGATAATGATTGACTAAAGTGGGAAACTGGGTTTTAGGAGAACACCCTGGATAGAAACAAAGAGAAGAAACAAGAAGCAGGCCTAGGAGATGGCGAGAACACTTTAGGATCCCTTTTAAGAAAGAAAATAAGGAAAAGCATAAAGCAGAGATACAGAAAAGTCCTACAATGAGCATTAATAAAGAGCAGTCGTGTGACCCAAGTAGAACACATCTCCTCTATGAGATGCTGTGGACCACAAGAGCAAGGAAGAACATTTCAGATAAGTAAAAATGTCCCAGAGACAGGACAATGTAGAAAGTAACCTAAAGGGACAGCGTGGAGCCTAGCAGACTTCATTTTAGCTGCTTATTTCAGGTCCTCCAGGCCCACAGTAGAACTGATGGTCACATTCTCCAAAAAGGTATGAAAGAAATAGAGAATTCATAGATGGAGTGTAAGGAGCAAGCCAGGACATGAGGCAGGGAGTAGAAGAATCAGTGACTAGCTGAAGTGAGCTTGATGGACAGTTGCTTGTGGGACTTTTTCATCTTAGTAGGGATAGGAGAGCTGAACGTGACATACCTGAAGCACTGGTTCAAAGGCATCACCACTGAAAAGTAAGAGCAATGGCGAGCTGAAAAGTTGCAGAAGATGCAGCCCAATGTGCCATGCTTATCAGAAAGCATGAGACCAGATTCTTCTAGCTGAGAGCTCTTGCAAAGCATGTGAAAAAATCCCTAGCTGAGGAATGTGTCGGGGTCCTCAATTCCTAATGAAATCTTCTACGAACTTCTGTGCAAGAAAAAACAATCTGGGTATTAAATATAGAAGACAAGTTATCTCTTTTGAGGTATTGTGCAAGATCAAGAGTGAACCTAAAATTCAACTATCAAAGTCTACCATTAACTAGGAAATTAGTAGTTCCATATTTTAATTTTTTTATGAAGACAAAGAATGATATATTCTAGCCTCCATGGTATATTATATCATTTCCTCTGAATAAAGTTTCATCTCCCTTGTTTGTGCCAAAACAGGTAATGCCTTCAGCAAGGTCTTGCCAAAGGTCCCAGAAATATTCCATTCAGCAGACACTTCTGCAAGCTAACTGGGATATTTCCTTCTCAAGGGTCCATTGATGTAAGCTTTCTCACATGCCCTGGAAACATGATGTTTAACTTGTTTCTCCTCAATGAACAGATCAGATGGCAACATGACAGACATGCTCAGGAAGATTTAAGGTGTACTTGTAAGAGAGCAACTCATGAGGAAATTGATAGTTCCTCTTCATAGTGAACGTATCCAAACAAAAATGCATCTATTATATTCACTATTCTTCCATGAGAGCATTTTTAGAACATTTACTATGAGCACATCAGCAGTATTTAGAAAAACATGCATTGTATTTGTTCATTTTACTCCCAGGCTTTTACTTAACAATGGGTGACATGAAGGTTTTCCTGAGTTCAACATTTGCTTTCCAGATTTGCAAGATTCAGATAGCTTGGAGCTGTGATGTAATCTTAATGATTTCCCCCTATTCTCCATCAGGCCATTTCAGTGCTGTGGGGGCATTGTGTTGCATTGATAACCCCCTTGAGAAGGCTTCAGTGAAAGCCTAGTGGGTGTGGTAGTATGAAACATGGCAAGATACAATGCTCCACAGCATGAGGACATCACCAAAAATGAAACCATCCTGTCTTGCAGCAAGAACAGTAAGAAGCTTGGAAGGTGTTCTGTCATGGGGACCAGGACTGCATGGACATCCCAGGGAAATGCAGCAGGAATTGATCACCTCTGAGCTCCTGAAGACCACTGTGAACAGATGAATTATACCTTCCTCCTGCAAGTGATTAGAGGAACCAACCAGGAGATGTGCTTAGCTGGACCTCTTACTCACCACAAAGGAGGGGCACATTAGGGATGTGAAGGTCAAAGGCAACCTTGGCTGCTGTGACCATGAGATCGGGGAGTTCAGGATCCTGAGGGCAAGGAGAAGGGTAAAAAGCAAGCTTATAAACCTTAACAGAACAGATTTTGGTCTCTTAAAAAAAAATCTCTTTGGAGATTACAAAAAAGCAGCATGATCTAGTTACCCTCCTTTGCAGTATGTGTCTCCTATCAAAGGGTTGTCCAAGTCTTAGCTATTTCTGCTGAAGGTTCTTGGCTTCTCCTCCATTCCACTTTTATTTGATTTGGCTCAGTTTTAAACTACTTTTCATCACTAAGACATTCTGACAGGCTGTTTAAGTAGCACTGCTACCTTTATTCTGCACCTTGAGGAATTAATTTGCCCTAACTTTGTCATTCTTGAAGGAAGTTGTCTAGGTGTAATCTAGTCACTTGTGCCCCTCTATAATAAACACAGAAAAGCAGAAATCACTAGAGAATAACTGATCTCATTCACAAATGGCTCCGTAGGGTTGGTGGGATTCTTGTCCGTTGCCCATAGAGGGAGCCTGGGTGACTCCGCTGGACTCCACTGAGTCAGCCTCTGTGCCTGCGGTTAGATGAAATACATTTCCACCTTCAATATCATTTTGATCCGCCCCCTGAATCCCAGATAACGCATGAAACTGCTTATTAAAGTCTCATTAAACTATCCAGTCTTCTTTGCTGATGAAACAAAACGGAGAAGGTCATCTGACACTTGCTTCAAGTAGGCCAAGGGTCACAAGAGATAGGATAAAACCTAATCATCAACTTATAGCAGCATTCTCATGCCCAGCCTACTATTTCCAACCACATTGCAAAAGCCTAGCTTTTTCATAATCAGGTCACAGATGACTAAAATAAGTTACAAAGGTTAATGCCTATGACAGCTCTTTGGTAGTGGGTCTCAATCCATAGAGTATGCTCTCTGCTGCTGCAGTAGCAAAACCTTTTTGTAGAGTAAACCCTACTTCTATGGGAATTATTTTTAGATTTCTTACACGCTATAACAATGCTCAGCTTGGAAACGAAGACTCTTTTTTATTAACAAAATACATCAACTTTTTCTGACTCTTCATCCCTTTCCCTGCAATAAAACCTTGCCATATTTTAACAGCGTTTTGCAAAGTAGCCCTGGTATTTAATTGTCATAATTATTATCATGGTTTAGTAGGGATGTCCTCCTTGGTGTCAGCCTTTCAGAGGCACAGCCATCTACCCTGTAACTCATCCTGAGCTGGTAGTAGGTGGAGAAATCTAATGGGGCAAAGCAAGAGCAGGAGGAATATAACATAGCTGGAAATATTTTAAGGAAACACCATTAACTTCCAAGTTTTATCTTATTTGTTGCCTTATAGGAGAGAAAGTTTTGCCTGGTCAATGTTTGGACATCAGTCTCTCTATCCACAGGGACTCCAAAGGAGGCAGTAGCTGCTCTGATTACATGTTTCCTAAGACAGGCAAGATGTAGGCAAATGAACTTCTTTAATCTTTCTACCACAAACTGAGGCTATTTGCTTGCATGAAAGCTTGATAAGGAGATCATAAGGTTCATAACTGTCTCCCCATATAATTTAATTTTTTGCTTTACAACTGATGGCTCAGTGGCTCCAAATTATCACACATGGGTGCCACAACAGACAGTACACACCTGTAGTAGCTCCACGTATTCCATGAAGGAACAGAAGTATCCAGAGAGATGAGAGATGACACCTTCTGCTGTCCCATGAGGACTGATGGGACGCTGTCCTAACTTGATTGAGACACATAGCCAGAATCAAGCCTTGGCATTGCTCTCAGCACATCTGGAGTGCCAAATTAGGTTTTGTGGAGATGGCAGAGAAGGTTTTACACAAGACAGGCATGGGGAGAGGTCAGTAAAGGGGAAGCTGCAGAAAGATGTGGGCAAACGGGAAAGGCTAGCACTATTCAGACGTTTCTAGAAGTAGAATGGAATTCAAGATGATTCTCTCCTGCTTTCCCAAGCTCTGTGGTCACCTCCCCTTCCATGGACACTTATGCCTTCTTCCATCACTAAATGCAACATCCCCATGTGCTATCAAACCTGACTAGCTTATAAACCTTAACAGAACAGCTTCTCTAAGCACTTCAATGCACCTTCCTCTTTCAGTGCCATCAGAGGAAGAATGATAGAGAGAAAAAAGGGCAGATCATGACCCAGGGAGCACCTTTTTGCAAGGTGAAGTGAGGAAAGCTGAAGGAACAGGAAAAGCAGAGAGTACAGAGGGATGAAGAGCAGAGATTTGTGCTTCTGCTACCGTTGTGAATGAGGACTATTTTTTTGGATGCACTATTGCACTTTGAAAGCAAGCAAGGAAACTAGTAACATTATAGTAAATATTCCCACATTCATTTTCTTTCCTGAAACATACACAACTTTTTATCTTTCTTTACAGAAAAGAACACTGCAAATTTCCTTCAGAAACAATTCTACTACTCATTGTAAGTAAGATTTTTTTAATTCCTAGTGACATTCCTTCTTGTCAAAATGGAGGCATCTACACTCCTCCCTCCCCAAATGTCCCCTCAGGAACACTTTGTACTTTCCCTTAAATGTTCACCAGGTTCACTGGAGCCCAGCTGTAAAAAATGGCTCAACTTGACATCTGGATTTCCGATCAGTTACAACTTCTGGGCTGTTTTCCCAGACAGAGAGCAATTAAATGAAACCTGAAAAACCCATTACCAAAACCTATGGAAAAGTCAGTCCACCTAAACAAAATTCTGTTCTCAGTATTTGTCTGCCTAAGTGTTTTGGTACTGATAATTTACCATTAACTCAAAAATATGCATCAATTAAGCACCAACATATCATGAAACATCTCCATCTATAGTGTTCTTAAGATCCATTTAGCTCCCAAATATGACCTAAAGTCAGTATGATTCTAGTTTACTTAGTACAGAGGTGTCAAACCTCAAACAAACCATGTAGATCTGGCCTGACAAGCTGGCTAATCTGGACCAGCTCTTCCTG
Organism: Thinocorus orbignyianus; assembly: GCA_013400375.1. Lineage (NCBI taxonomy): Eukaryota > Metazoa > Chordata > Aves > Ciconiiformes > Thinocoridae > Thinocorus > Thinocorus orbignyianus. The sequence goes on along the minus strand of VXBW01001073.1, from coordinate 305,484 downwards.
TTCTCTTTCCCTAAGCTCCCACAGGAATAGAAGGGGACTGCCCTGTAGTGCCAAACAAACTGGTCTAGCAGAACCAGCCAGCCTTAGCGACCGGTCTCCCTCCACCAGAGCCCACAGTCCCTCCCATCATGGGCTGACCTCTGGGAATGGTTTGAATTCATTGGTCAGAAGATGACAGCCTTTTCCCGGTTCTTTTCCTAGGAGCTTCTCAGAGGTGGTCAAAAAGCCAGCAGAAACAGGAAATATTCACACATTTTAAGAGTTATATTTGTATAAATTCAAGCCTTCAGGGCGTTGCGATGCCAGGAGATGAGGCGAACATGCTGTGGGTGTGCAGCCTGCTGCATGAAGATTAGGTACTTGGGACTTAGTCCATCACCTGTTTTATTATTGTGATTCACGTTGCATTTTTCTTTAATTAAAAGGCAGCTCATATGTTAGAAGTAATAAGAAATTGTTTCAGCACTTCGCCCAGAAACACTACAAATTATAGCACTAATGCATACAAACCACTACCAGAAAATTTGCAGTCCTCTGGATGTGGAGAGGAGACAAAGGAGTCTAAGCACATAAAAATAGGGTAGGCATAACCACTTAAAGCATGTCCTAACCATTCAAGCACTTTAAAAAATTATTGTATTAATATTTCTACTTTAAATGGTATTTGTTTGCTTCAATATATATTTTTCAGTGATGTGGGAGAAACACATTGTGGTTGGACTCCTCCATTCACACCCCAGCACTGTCATCAGTGCATTTTGCTATCTTACATGCTCAGAGGCCTGGGCTATTGCAGCACATCTACAAAATTCAATAAAACACTGAACAAAAGAAAGAATTGTTCAATTACTCTTTACCAGCTTGAACAGCTAAAAGGGTCAAATTCTCGTGGACGTTCATTTATGTAAGTCATACCAAAAGGTCTTGTCTCTGTCCTTTGGGGTAGAAGGAGAGAAAGAAAAAAAGAGATCTCTGAGAGGGTATTATGTGTTTTCTAAGAGTGTAGCATTCAGAATTCTTGATGAATGAGGACTATGAAATGCTGTCCCAGACAGCATTGTGTGTCCCCAGACACACATTCTTCCTTCATAGATTACATTCCCCTTGGAGCAATGAGCGTACAGCAGCTGTCTTCTTTCCATCAGCAAATATTGTGCTGGACTTACTGGACGGACACTTTTCCTCTTTGATGCAGTGCTGTGAAAGGATAAACCATGCCAACATGGATACTCCCATTCAGGGCAGTAAAGGGCAAGGATTACTGCTTTGTTCACACTACTGTAAGAGTAGCTGGGTCTGATCCCTTGTGGTCTCATGAGTAAAAGTTATGGTTGCTTCTCACTTGCCTACTTATCCTTTAATCCACCAAGCAGATGTGCTAAGCAACTCAGAGAAAACTGCTTTGCAAACTACGAAATTTGGGTCATGCAACAGTCTGCACTGATGAATGCAGCGTTTGTACAGTCTGCAACACTTTAATTTCTAAGGTCTTTAGTCTCTCCATAACACTAATTTGTCACATTAGGTACCATAATTAGGAAGAAGTTCTTTACTGTGAGGGTGGTGAGGCACTGGAACAGGTTGCCCAGGGAAGTTGTTGATGCCCCATCCCTGGAAGTGTTTAAGGCCAGGCTGGATGGGGCTTGGAGCAACCTGCTCTAGGGAGAGGTGTCCCTGCCCATGGCAGGGGGGTTGGAACTGGATGATCTTTAAGGTCCCTTCCAACTCTGACCATTCTATGATTCTATGATAATGCACACATTTGGAACAAGGACACACACATATCCATTTTTCCCCTGTCTTCCCGTATCCATTTTGTATGATCCCTGTAAATGCTGGGAAAAATCACATGCCTATCATTCAGGACATCCCAGGGAAGGTACCCCCAAAAGACAGACAGCTGCATCTTTTGTGGAAACGTGGAAACAATTGCAGAGGGTGGAGGTGTCAGGAGAGCTTTCTCTGCCAAAACATTTCCCAATGCTCCTGCTGAGGCAAGGAGGTTCTGCACCACTTCCAGCAGAGCAGGTACCATGCCACGCTCTGCTGACTCAGGGCTGAGGCTCATCTCCAGCAGACTCTCACCTGGCTGATGCAATCACACCATGCTTTCAAATCATTTCAGCCACTTGTCTTTCACCTTGGAGGTGCATGCAACATGGTGTGTGTGCTACAGGAACCTTGAGTAACTTTATTTCAGACTGTGAAACGCTGGCGATTGGGCAACGACAAATCCACTTTAAGCCTTATTGTCTTTGTGCTAAGTGAAAGCATGTCTGCAAGTATTATCTAAATCACACTTCCAAAATGAGACTTTTGCACAACCTGTTTTGAACGGGGCTCACTTAGATCCCCAGCAAATCACCTCCCCAATTATGTTCTTCCCTGCTGATCTGTTTTAATTGTGGTTATAGTCCCAACTCAGAAGCCTAGTAACCTACATATGTATCAATCAAATTCTAAAGAGTTAAAAACAGTTCCTTTATCATAATATTGTCGTCATAAATATGGCTACAATCCAAGGTTGAAGTCTCCAGTTACTATGTTCTTTAAAGATCATGTGTTTCTTAAAGAAAAAACAACAATAGACCCATCCAAAAAAACTCAGTGACATACAAACTTATCAGCATGACCAAAATGTTTTGAGAAATTATATTCCCTCTTCTTTTGGGGCCCCTCCAAACTCTTCTGTTTACCTCCAATAGTCTTCCTTTTTTTTTTTGGAAGCCAATTTCAAGGCACTTGCAAATAGAAAGGTTAATATTTTTAAAAATTTATTACTTGTTCCCCTCATGAAAACCTGTACCTGGAATGGAGTTACTGTTTATAGTAAAGCTAGACAGATTTGCTTGTGTACCTGCATGTAAACAGAAACTAACTGGTATGCATTCTTCTTTTACATAAATTTGTCAGCTACCTCAGTAACATGTATTATTACCAGAGAATCATAGAATCATAGAATGGTCAGAGTTGGAAGGGACCTTAAAGACCATCAAGTTCCAACCCCTCTGCCATGGCCAGGGACACCTCTCCATAGAGCAGGTTGCTCCAAGCCCCATCCAGCCTGGCCTGAAACACTTCCAGGGATGGGGCATCAACAACTTCCCTGGGCAACCTGTTCCAGTGCCTCACCACCCTCACAGCAAAGAACTTCTTCCTAAGATCTCATCTAAATCTCCCCTCTTCCAATTTAAAACCATTCCCCCTCGTCCTGTCACTAGACTCCCTGACCAAGAGTCCCTCTCCAGCTCTCCTGGAGCTCCCTTCAGATCCTGGAACGCTGCTCTCAGGTCTCCCCAGAGCCTTCTCTTCTCCAGGCTGAACAGCCCCAGCTCTCTCAGCCTGTGATAATAGAAGAAATAAATACACCTTGCTAGTAGATATCTTTCTCATCCACAGCGAACACACTCCATACACAAGCACAAAGTAGCACATCTTGTTTTCCTTTTAAAAAACTCAGATTTCTTAAAAAAAAACCCAAAAGTTACTTTATCCACAGTAATACACATGCTACATGCATGAGATGTTTATTGACCTTCCTACTGAAAGACACCCAGTTCTCCAAGCTGCCAGTTTGTGTGCCAGTTCTGACATCCTTTCCAGGTACATGTATAATTTCTCTATGCATGTGCAAGCAATTCATCAACAAGACTGTTTTGGAAATAAGCTGTCTTAGAAAGCATGCCAGTGCCTCAGAGCTATGTTTCCAACCCACTTGGATATGAAGGAAAGGGCTGAGAAACAAAATGTTTGATTTAAAATTGAAGTACTGAAATAAAGGATCAAGGAAAAGAAGAATTTCTGCTAGTGAAGCTAAAAATCTACCACTTTGTCACCTAAAACTGACATCTGAGTTGCCATCAGCAATTCATTTACTGACATAAAAATGAAATGTATCCAATTCAAAATATCCAAAATAATCCAAAATATCCAATTTTTTCTTACATAAAAGTTAACTAAAAGATTAAATTGAAAGACATGATTGAATAATTCAGGTACTAAACTGGAAGTCAGCAGCAGCTTAGAAAGATATTTCCATTTTGGGGGCCTGAGAAGAAATAAAAAAAAAAGAAATAAACACTTTTGATAGTTAGTTGTGTAATTGAAAGTGAATTTTCTTTTAGTTTTGGTGGGCTTTCTTTAGGAAAAAATAGTTTTGTCAAACGAAAATGCAGTTAATCCAGAACAGGTCTCCGAGAAGAAAGCATTGCCTCACTGGAAGGAGAAGGTCGTGGCAGGCTGGATGTCTAAAAGCCCTGGAGCCAGGGGTTCCTCTCTTAGGAGAAAGGAGTGCGCAGACAGGTCTTGATCCAGTGTAGCTCCCTGGAGTTGGCACCACGGGTGCCACCAGGCCTTCAGTCACCTTCAGCAGACTCCAGAGCTCCTCCACCTCCCACTTCATGTCCACCAACCCACGGCAAAGCCAGTGGGGAGCCAAGCAGTTCCAGGACCATGCCCCACTCCAACTGCATGTGACCCATCAGCCACAGCCTGGGAACACCCCACACACCCCCTGGCACAACACAACCACCAATGCCTGCAAAGCCATGCCCAGGCATGGTGTGAGCTCTTTCAGGGATAGGCACTCATGTGCATAGTCTTTTTTTGGCTAAAATAAAAAGAGCATTTTGGGGGGCTGCTGGTATGAGAAGGGGGTTTCTAACTCTCCAGTTATGATCACTTGAATTTGTGCAATAGCAATTCTTGCTCCAGGTCCTGGAGGTCATCCAGCAGTGGGCAGGGGCCTCTGGGCCAAGGCCAGCCCACTCTCAAGAGAAACCTGGAGTCTAAAAACCCCTAAGCAGGATTTTTCAGATAGTCTGTCTCCATGCAGTCCCTCTGTGCTGGCACTAGCCCAGGCCCAGCTGCTTTCCCACAGACTCCACGAGGTCCGAGGTCCAGCAGCTATGTCCAGCATCCAGCAGCTGCACCCCGCCCTGCTGACCACTGCTTCAGTGCAGCTATGTCATTCTGCAGGGCTGAAGATTCATCCTGTGCCCTTGCACAGCCATGTTCCCAACTGCTGGATTGTCACCAGGAACAATCAGTTCCCGGTTCAGCACTTGTGTTGGCTTTGTGCCTTTTCCTTCCTGGCCAAGCAATGCCTGCATGGCATTGCGGCAAGGAGGGACATGGTGGAAATATCTTCTGCTTAGCAGGTTTCCACAGCATGCTTCCACAGAAAACTATTTTTTCTGTCACATATGGACTTAAGCACCAGTTTTTGTCCCACAGGACAAGCTCTTTGAGAGCTTGGCCCATGCGGATTCTCCATAACATCTTCTAAACATGGCACGAGGGCAAGAAAGAACTTGCTCTTCTCTGACTTCCTTGGATGTCATGGCTACACAGACACAACTAGGCACTGATCCCTACAGTTCCTGGTATTTAAATTGAATTTAATATGAACAGGAGAAGAACAAGGCAAAAAAATCTGATTAATATAAAATGTTTGGCCTTTCTTTTGAAAGAAAGGAAATAAATTCAACCAGCCGTTCTCAAGCACAGCTCTCAGTTTGAATGGATTCAACAAAATTGCATCTCCAGAGAGAATAAATGTTCCTTTCTCTACAGTAGCTGCTTTTTTAAAAATAAAGACTGAGGTTCTAGTATTATCATAAATTCTAACTTAAAGCAAATAAAGACTGGATAAGACTGAGTGGCTTCATCTTGGTTGCAATCACAGCAAACACTTTGTAAACTTGCTTGTAGAAAGCAAGTGGAAGTTTAATGCTATTTATATTGCTTGGAGGCAGAGATCTGGTTAAAATCTCAGACTCACTGAAGTTTTAGCTGCCTGTGCTGCGAAAATATTAATGAAAAAAGATCTGAAGGATTAATTTCTGAGGCTTGAAAGTGTTTTGTGAAGAAGATAAACCTCATTTCCATGCCATCAAATCCCTCATTTTCTAACTTTCACAGACCAACTGAAAATGAATAGTTTCTTGAATTCAAGATATCAAATGAATAATACACAGAGGAAGGGGTCTCATGGGAAAACAGAGTGAGCGTTAAAATTTTTTCTAATAAGAAATGAGACCAGAAACACCTGTTCCCAAGTGTAGCTATTTTGAAAAGTCAAAAAAGTAATATAGAACAAAAGTAGTGGAGTTTACTGGATAAGCTAAGCCAAAGGACTACAAACTGCTCCTAATCTTACATCCTCCATTTTGCTGTACAAATCAAGCACAGGCCCATCATGGGGAATGATTATTGATTTATAACAGTAGTTTTTCTTTTGTCTCTAAGTTGACATTGTTAGTTCCACTCCTGTTTTATGTCAGGAATGTGATAACGAAAAATCATCATGACATTTGGTATTGATTGAAGAAATCAGCAATAACTTGAGGCCCTCAGGTATGCAGAGGGAATTTGAGAAGCTGCCTTTGCAGCCCACAGTCAAATGGTGGTAGCTGGGAAGGCAATCCAGTTTTACCTGCTCTCTATAGATAGAGGATCCACTGCTACAAGTGCATCATTTTTCCAAGCACCTGAAGATAAAATTTCTCTTTGATGTGGAAGGCAACGTGTTAAGGAACATGCCGCTTTCAGACTGGAAGAAATCTCTCCTGCACAACTTTTGTGGAATTCGTGAAGGAAGATGCAAGTTATAAAGAACAAGAGAAGCATTCAGCAAGGCAAAAATTGGACTTTGAGGAAACCTACTGAAAGTCTTACACGTGACACACCTACTTTGTAAATGACATTTTTCCTTCACAGAGGAACACACAATTCAGCAATTCAGCCCCCTCCACCATAACGCGTTAGAAACCAGCACTGCTTGTCCATTCATCCAAAAGCACACATTCTCAGAAATTTGGAACTGTGCAGCTCCCAGTGGGCTGCCTAGATGATAATAGTGAGCTATTTCCTTCTGAGGCCACTTCATGGCAATTAATACAGCTTTGAGGAAGGTGATGGTCATAAATGTATAGTGTTCTCCAATGGAAAAAGGAGCCTTTACCAGTATTTACTAGAGAGTAACTCAGATGTGCAGGTTATGTGGGGACAGCTGCACCGCTTGTACAGACCCTGACTACAAAATGCTACCAAGTTTTACTATGCCTAGAGGAACACAGGGCACTTGATAAGCTCTTGTGACATATCACTTCCACTATAATTATTCCTAACTACAAAACCTCCACCCCTCTCTGGTTTAACTGTTCTCTGGACAGAATAGTGAGAAGCTGCTGCTTCTGGGTTTAGTCCTTGCCTACCCAATGCAAATGAAGACTTTTCTTATACAGCATTTGACCTGCTGGTCAGAATAACAACAAATCAAACCTGGATGTATGCAAACAGACTCAGGACTTTGGACTTTTCAAGACTCAACTAGAATAAAGCTATGGCTGATCTGACATAATACTGCTGCAAGCAGGAGGCTGGTCTAAATGACCTCCAGAAGTGACCCAATGTTTGTAGGAAGCTATGAAATGTGTAAAAATGCCCTAGACATTCAGAACATGCTGGTTTTGCTTTGAGTTGCAATTGTTTTGCAATTGAACCAAGAACCCTATATTTAATGAAGTTGGTACTATACCATCAGTGTGTCCAGGACTTCTGATGACACATATTGTTGCACATCGGGCTTCTGTAGCTTGCCTATCCATTCCATGAATTGCAGAGATCTTTTGATTTCAAAATAGGAAAATGGAACATCAACAAGTCAATACGGTCCCTCCCATGCAAGAAGGATGCAATTAGCTTCAGTCACTAACCTGACCTAAAAACAGAGGGCTGTGGTATCACAGGAGTTCAAGTGATAAAAGACTAGGAACTTCCAATATCTTGCAAAAGCAGAAAGCCTTCAAAAGAGAGCAAAATAATTAATTAATATAGATTAAGCAGAGTCCTTTATTCCATTGGTTGAAAAATGTTTCAAAAGTGTGTAAAAATTGTAATAACTGCATTATGTTTTGGTTATTTTCACATTTCAGTGACTGCTTCCTCTGAAGCGTTAACAATGGCAACAGCCTGGTCAAGCCTGAAAGGTAAAAATAATAGACAGCATCATTTTCATATTTGGCACTTTCAGAGCAGTTTTGGGGCTCAAAGGGCCTCATCTTCCGAGGGAGCTGCTGTAAAGTGTTGCATCAGCAGCACTTGAGAGGTGGTGCTGAGTGATGAAGACTTCCAGGAAAGCTGAAGGGAAAAGCTTGTGTTTTTTCCCTTGTTTTTCAGGATCTGAAGCCGAGGACAAAAAAGCAGGCTATATCTATTTTTGTGCATTCCATATTAATATTTTAGTGAGTGCAGAGGCAAAGAATAGGATTTAAGGTGGGGCTGATGAAGGTGTGGTGGCGGTTGCATAATTTTAAACCAAATTAGTGGGAGGAATTGATTAACATAATTTTTAAGATGCATTTTTGAGTTCCCCCCCTGCTCATAGCCGCTTTTATCAACTAGTTCTATGACCCCATTATTTTTGTATTGAGTACTCCAATAAAGGCCTGTGAGGCAAAGAAGTATTATCATTATATCTTTGAGATGAGAAAGAAAAACACAGAGGCTACAGTCAGATGTTAAAAAAATACACAAGCACATGGCTTTGAAGATCTGTGCATAAGTAATTGTATTTGCTCAAAGCGATACGGAAGATCAGTGTCAGTATCTCGTGGTGCTCACTCACTACTCTAATAGCATTCTTCTCTGTCATTTATTGCTCATCAGATGGAGGTAATTATGTGCCATGCAATAGTTAAAAGCACTTGATCATTTCTCTGTTAATATGTTAATAAGAATTTAGTCCTGTCAAAGTCGTGTGCCATAGTCCTGTGACTTATTCTGAGACTGCATTGCTGTTCTATTACAGTAAATAACAATGTTCCAGCAATATTTTTTTCATGGATGTTCCCCATGTTTGTAGAATAAGAGGTCAAACCTACTTACTCTGAACCCACCACTTTAGATTTATGAAAATATTATTTCAAAATTCAACCAGACATGAAGCTAGCTGGGATATGACAGATTTCTGTCAAATAAGAGAGGGAGAAGAGTAAATCTGTGATGAAAAATCCAGCATGTTCATGTTTATTTTCTATTATGCAGCAGACAGAATAAAATTGTTGACAGAAATGTGTGGTTTAATAATGAAAATAGCTCCCACTGTACTTTTCAACTTAATCAACTGAAAACACCAGCATCACTGGGCATGGAATGTACTGTCATTCTTGCATACCATGCTGTTCTATTTATAGTCATTTTTCATTTTTGTGCAACTTACTTGCAATAGGAAATACGCCAGTAATGCATTGAGAAATCACTATCTAACATTAACTTGGTTCTTTTTCTGTGCATGATTCTGCCCTAAAAGCCAATGGGAAGCCTGTGCACAAACTTTACACTGTATCATTCTCCAAGGCAAAAGTGCTCCAGATGATTGGAACTCTGCAGAATTTAGGGCACAGACTAAATATTTCTCCAATTGCACAGAATTTAAGTGACTCAGCGTTCAGATTCTCTTTCACCAGTTTTCATCACCTATTTCCAGCAGGCTCATGGATTTGCCCCTCTTACATTTCCTTGACTAGCCCCTAGTTACTAAACATCTTTCAGTTTTCCACCTACAGTATCGTTTAGTTTTCATTCTTGAATGCAGGTATTGGCTTACTTTTTTGAAATCTAGTCTTTAAAAAAAAAAAATCTCATTCAACAGTTGTCTTCAGGGGAAATGGTGCATTGTAAATCTAAGAAAGTGCCATCCATTTATTCAATCCATCAATTAGTTGATCAGTCATTCTTTCTGAGCCTCCTTTACCTGTTTCCATGTAGTTGTGCATTCTTTTTATCTTTTTCTGGCCTTTTTTCTTTATTTCATTCTCACTCATATTCCAAAATGAATTTTGCTTTTATTTTCCCCAGATACCAAAGCAGAAGCCACAACTGTGCTGGGACAAATTCTGTAAGAACATGCTGCTGAAAACTCCGTTACTGAAGGTGCAAGCTGAACCTAAATTTGACCTTGATGGGTTTTTAGCATCTGATATAACCCTCTGTGCTAAACCTTTTCTAGGCCCTGCACCAGCAACAGGACATGAAGAAATGGAATGAGGCCAGATCAGATCAGGGGAACTTCAGGTTGCATATTAGGAAAAAGTTCTTCACTGAGAGGGTGGGTGTTCAGTCACTGGAACAGGCTCCCTAGGGAAGTGGTGACAGCACCAAGACGATTAGAGTTCAAGGAGTGTCTTGACAATGCTCTTAGTCATATGGTTTAGTTTCAGGTAGTCCTGCGAGGAGCGGGAAGTTGGATTTGATGATCCTTACGGGTCCTTTCAAACTTGAAATATTCTATGGTCTATTCTATGATTAACATCCACCTCAACATTATCTTCCCAGACTGCCTCTGACGTGTGGGTGTGTTATCCCATCTGTGATATTTCAGCATGAAAAACAGGACAGAATCACCAATCATACAGGCTTGGAGGGACTTTGGGAGGTCACAGTCCTCACCAAAGTAGGGGAAGCTGTATGTTCAGACTTGGCCACTCAGGGCTTTTCCCAGTGAAGCCATCAAAATCTCCAGGTTCAGAGATCCCACAGTTCTTTGGGCAGTGTCTTGCCCTGTATGGATGTTCTTGGGGGAAAACATTTTTCTTTATATCCAGTTGGACACCCCCCTGTTTCAGCTTATGATCATTGCATCTCACCATCTCACCATGCAAGTCAGTACTGAGCCTGGCTCCATTTTCTTGGTATTTCAGAGGTATTTTAAGGCTGCATTTAGGTGCACTCTAAACATACTCTTCTCCAGGCTGAACATGCACAAGTGAGCTGGGAGGTTGACTAGCTGTGAGATTCGACTAGCTTAAATGTCATCTTCTAAAACTGGGCTTGTTGTCTAGGGTAACCTCATGATCGGAGAAAGAGAGAGGCATGTTCTTAGGAAAATTTCTCTTATAAAATAGGTGTGTGTGGGAGACAGGATGAACTTGTCTCTGCAAATTTCAAACATTTCCTACTGACAAGAGAAAGAGCCTGGCTGCTTAACAAAAGCAAAGGACTAACGTCCAAATGGCAAATTTTAGGTGCAATGTATCTTGCAGGTGGGGACACAGACTGCTTCTCCTGGTCTTTGACTGCAATATTTGTGTGGCAGTGGTGAAGAAACAGCACCTCTGAAGTCTTCTTTTCTTCTCTCTGAGAAGAAGAGAGCAGTGACTGATCCGAGCACTTTGTCAAGTGGCCTGATTTTCACATATGAGAAGTGCCAGATGAGTGGAAAGGGTGCTGGTACAGCACGAAGCCGTGGAAGAATGAATTACTGGGCAGAGAACATAATCCTTTTACGTGGCACACCCCAGTGGTAACAAAATGTAACTTTTATTTTTTTTATATTTTTTTTTCAGTTATTGTTTCTGGTTGGTAAAGGGAGATAGACAGATTTCTGCATGGGAAATTCCTGTTCTGCCCAGAGAACAGGAATTTCTGGCCTACAAAAATCTTTCCTTCTTACAAAGTTATTCTGAAAACAAATATAAAACCAGAAGAAAGCTGGCACGTCCTTAATCTTATCTTTGTAATTATACCTATTATGCTTCAGGACACACCTTCTTTGAAAGACAAGTGAAGTCCAAAATCTTTCTGAATCAATCTGATTTTTATTTGTGTTGTAACAAAATGATTCAACACTGTAATTACCCCTGACCATAATTGATTGTGTTTGTTTACATTATCTGGAATTGAACTCTGCCTTTAAGCACAGTTTAGGTTATTGCAGCAATACACCAACAGACTGTCATGAATGTGCAGCAGGTGGCTACTTAACAGCAGTTAGTAACACTCAGCATTCATTCTAAATAGTCCATTTAGGACCAAATTAGCTGTCTTATTTGAGTGATTAATTTGACTGATGGTGCACTGTACAGCACGACTGATAAGCATTATGCAGTTTTATTAAGCCATAACTCAGAGCTACATGGCAATGTCAATCTTTATCTGTGAAATGTTATTTTAGAAAGGAGGGAATGGTCTTTGCTTCTTTCAGGGCGATGTATCTATTCCAGGAGTGTCTATTCCTAAATTCTCCACCTGGTCTAGCCCAAAGCCATTAGGCTCTCATCTTACTGGCATAAAATGACAATACAATCAGCCACTCCAGATTTATAACATGGGCTCTTTTAATATCATGTACTAATACCATATTTAATCAAGCCCCAAACTGTATATAATATTTTTTTTAATATCTGTGCATAAAACTGTTAATTTTGAGGAAAGCATATAAAAAAGATGGAAAAAGAGAAAAGAAGTATTTCTGAGTATGCTCAGATCAGATCCAGGGAAGCATTACAACCATTCAGCAAGCCTGTCTCCCACACATCTCTCTTCATCTTCTTAAACCAATTAAAAAGACAAAAGAGTTGAAGACAGGGATGTGGCAGACAATAGGACACAGAGCCATTGGCACACAGGTCACAGAGACCTTTTTAAACGGATGGGAAGAGGCTTACAGGAATTTGGGAGGGAGAAAACACAGGTAAGCCAGGTCAGCCTGTCCTACTGCTGTGCCTTCAGACTGCTGTTTTCAAGACATTGGATCACTTTGTAGTTTATAATACAAGCAGCAGGATTGTCACTAGTCTCATGTCCATACATACTCCTTTTGCTGTGTAATTCCAATGGCCTGTGGTTGTTATCTTCCACTCCTGTGCCTTGCTTCAGTTGAAGCCCCAGCTGATGTAAGCAGGCATCAGTAGGAAGCTGCAAAGGCCTGTGGCTGCCATGGGACTCAGCTGAACTGAGGTCCCAAATGGGAAGATTCGGGTTTTCCTCTCTTTAGACTCAATATATTCTCTTGTGCTGTTTGTTCAGCACACAGTACTGGTGTGCTGAGCCATGCCCTGGAGAGCAGCAACAGGGCAGACAATGTATGTGTAGATTGATGTATGGCATGGTGTTGGAGTGCTGGGCTGCTAAATGTCTGGCTGCAATATAAGAAGAAAACAAAAAAAAAAAAAGTAAAGAAAAAAAAAAAGGAAAGAAAAGAAGAAAAAAAAAGAATGATATTTTACAGGGTTAAGGGTAAAAATCTAAAAAAATATGCCTTGTAACATTTGAGAAACTGAAATATCATCTCCAGAAAAGATCAGTGTCTCAGGCGCCCACAGATTCAACCTGTGGTGTATTGTAGATCCCAGTGTGAAGCTGAGAATACCTCCTGTCCAGCTAGTGTAAAACTCACACTGCTAGGCAAGGGTGATTGAGTACTTTATAAACAGACAGATGGGAACAAGAGTGGGAAGAAGAGGAAGACGTGTCTCATTAGTGGCATGGATTACTCAGTTTTAGTTTGAAAATCATCTAAATTTAACCTGAGGATTGTTCTGTTTCTTAACCATAAGCTTTTTTCAGGGTGGAGCTCCATCTGCATTCTACTTCTACACACCCTGTTTCACCAGTGCATTTCCTTGTGTGAGATGCAGTCTGTTGATCTTTCAGATCACGTGCAATTGATCAGTTTCCTACAGTTAGCTGAATTAAGGCCCTTTGACAATGGACCTAACTGCCTTGTATGCTAGATTGTTTGCTCTGTCAGCACCAGCTTGATGCATCTGATTTTTTTACTACATCCAGCAGCTCCCACGTTCACAGCAAATTTATGCCCCAATTCTCGTGCCCCTTGATAAGAATAAGGAAAATATGAGGATCTCCAGGATAATATTTTAGAGGATATTATAGTACTTGTGACACCTAGTGGTTCTGACAGAAAAAGGCAAATATTTCAGAGGAAGAGGAAGTAGGGTGTGAGTTGGGGAAAGGAAGAAGGGGTTCAATATCACCCACTGGAAAGTAGTTACTACAATAACCTGATAAACCACATGGATGAGCAAATTCTTTCCCTGGGGATGTGGCACAACTCTCTGAGGCAGCCACCCCCTGTAACTCATCACGTAAACACTGGAAAAGTTCAGGTGTATGAAACTCTTCTGGAGTGGAGCGGGATGAGGTGGTTACAGGTGGTTGGGTAAGGTGGTCAGGCAGTTGCCCAAATCCTCTTTGTGAAACAGGAGGTGAGCACAGGAGCTGTGGGTGGTGACACCAGCCTGGCAGCAGAAGAACAACTTAAAGGCATACGTGAGATGGAACAAGAATATTGATACAGACAATTCCACATCATGAATAAACAAAAGGAAAATGTTATAACCAGTTCATTGCTGGCTCTTTACTAAGTTCTCCTTTAAATGTGACACTTCAGCAACGTCCCATCACCCAAGATCTCCCTGTATTCAGCAGAAAATTGTGTGTGTTTCCCAAGCCATGGACCCCTTGAATTGTATGAGCTTTGTAAAAAGACAAGATGGAGAGCAGACACCTGACTGATGCCTGCACCTGGAAAGGCATGACCTGTTTGCTGTGGCTTTTCAACAGCTACACAAGCTAGTGACCCAAATGTCAAGAACTTCCTATGATGGGGGCTCTTGGGAGAAAAACACTTTTGATAACAAAAGCATTGTAGAGATAACAACTTCCAACAGCTTTTAGCAGTCTCTAAAAGAACTCAAAACATTAGAGTGCAACATAATGCAAAACTTCCTCAGAGACAGGTATTCATAATTAATCAATAGTAGCACCTATTGCTGTGCAGTTGTCTGTTAAAACATAATACCCACCTGAAGATCTTTAACAGGAATAACATAAACAAAAACATTTTCCTTCAGAATCATACAATTTTGCAAAGCTAGATAATAGATGTATTAAAACACAGCTTGTGTGCATGTAGTCACACACATATATGCATAGCTTGTATACATCACTGTGACTCATGGATTGGAGTGCGTGGTGTGATTCACACAACCCCTGTGACATCTGTTGGGTGATGGGTATGCTCTGTGCCTCCCACTGCATCATGGTTTCTGGCGTTACAGTGCACCACTGTATGTTCCTGGAAGAAAACAAAATATGTTTGCGGTGAATTTGGCAGTTTACTCCTCAAACTCTGCCACCTGGCATTTCCAGGTCACATCTGCCTTTCTTCGTTGCCTTTGTAGGAGCAAAACACCTCAGCTGGATGCTTCGGGTCAGGCTAGATGAGATGGGTCTTACTTCACAGTGTGCCACGGTTGTTCTAACTCCTGTTAGATGCTATTGCTGGGTTTCTTCCAATCAAGGTATAAAGCTCAAATCCCAGTAACTGAGTGATTTAAGTGTCTAGAAGGATGTGAACAAGACATCCGATGTCATTCCCAAAGCTGTTTTCAAGCTTTGCTGGTGGTCGATGTGTTTGGACTGCTAAGCTGTAGTTCCTTGTCTAAGAGACCACTGTCAGGTGTCCCTTTGTAGATAGATATAAAAGAAATAAATGTGTTTTGTGAGAGTGCTGCTACTGCAATGGCAGGAAGAAAACTGATCTTCCCTAGTTATCAAGGTGTGAGCTGTATGCCATCAGAGATAGGAGTAAATTCTTCTCATATGGAAGATCAGATGGTAAGAGTGAAACTATTCAGAATTTGCTAAAAGATAATTTGTTTCTTCATCCCAACCCTGAACAGCATAATTGCAGCTTAAAATGGGAGCTGGACTGATTAATTACACTCAGTACCATACTCCCATTTCCCCACAGGCTTGCAGAGAAGCCAACAAATTATGACTTGTTGGATCAGCAGAGAAGCAGAGTCACTCCAAAGAGCACAGCACCACCAGTGACCAGGGCAGCCTCAGCAAGCTGCTGTGATACATCCCAGGTCTGCCTAGACTGCCTTGTGTAAAACCAGAGTAAACAGAGCCTGGAGAAACAATCAGTTTTCTAGTAAGAACTTATCAGTCCCGGCTCATTGTCAACAATGCAGATAGCAGAATACCAGATGGAGTTGTCCTGCACGCATAGGCAGAACCTCTAAGAAAAGTGAAAAAAAGCCATGGAGTGAAAAGCTCTGAAGAGATGGAGCTGCCCAGAAAGCTGTTATCCACTTGTGAAGACTGATAAGAAGAAAAAGACCTCAATCAGCATGTCAGCACCCATATCAACTATGAGATAGAGGGCAGGGTCAAATTCTGCAGCAAAGGAAGGGACCTATCACTCTTTAATAATTGAAAAATATTGCTAAGGAAGGATGTGGATTCTCCATCAGTGAAATGCTTTAAAAATAGCTCAACTGTTATTTCTCAGAGACACTGTTGTACCTGAGCTCAGCATCTAAGTGCATTCAGCTCTAAACTTGTGTTCCAACATCTAGTATAAATCTAGTATACAGAACTAGGGCAGTAGATGCCCGTAAAAAACCCTGCAGAAATGCCTCTTACTGAGCTGGGAATATTAATTACTAAAGGACTAGTTAAAAGGAAAAGTTGAATGAATTCCACTAAATCTATTGTGTCAGAGAAGGGAAGTAAGCAAAAACCTTCTAAATCTACTAACTAAAACATCAGGGAAAAAAAGTAAAATAGTCAAATTTTCATTTTGAAGAGGCCTTTCACTATATGAAACTCTAGACCTAGCCTCACCAAAGGGTAAAGGGGACAGAAAAGTATGCCATGTTTGCTTACCATTTCTTCACAACTGTTTTCTTTCACAGAAATAAAAGTTTTGAATATTGCATTTATTTATTCACTTGCAGGGCTCATATTTTGGGGTCTGCATCTGAAGGACTACTGTTTGACTGGACAAATAAAACTTCTAAGGTCCATCACAACTCTCAAGGAGCACAGATTTATTTGGTAGCAAGGTAAAGTTATAAAAGTAGAGGTTATGCCATTCTGCCCTACAAGAAGTGCAGTGTGTCTGTGAAATGTACCCATTAAATGCAAATCACATAAGAAAACTTGCACTGGTTCTTCTCGGCTTGGGCAGTAAGAGCAATTGTGTTAATAAAATCATGGTTTTATTCATGTAACCTATTATTCTTAAATTGTATCTGAAATTACACCAAATTACATCCAAGTGCATCTTTCAAAAGCAACAGGTGAAGTCAGGAGAGTTCCCTTGTTACAAAATGCTAATGTGAGAGCTATAAAAAAAATAAATAATCAGGTTTTTCCAGATTTGGGCTGAATCCATTGGACTCACAGTAATAAAACAGCATCAAAGTTTCCTTTTTCTCCCTGGTGTAACTACAAGCAATGTAATATAAAAAGAAAGTTGCTCTGCTTAGTAAGTAGCTGGAATTTTATTACATGAAATTATTTTAAGGACTTGCAAGGACAACACCCCATTGTGTAGGGCAATCAAAAAATTAATTACAGCCTTCTTTTCAGCAGCGTCAAATAACTATACAGGCATGACTGACAATATTGTACACGTTTTATTAGTGTTTTTTTCAAACCATGTCCCAGTAAACATTAAGCTGGAAAAAAAAAAGGCATTGGATCCTAAATGCTTTTTCCATGTTCATATGTCATCATAACATGATTGAGGTTATCACTGAGATGTTATTGTAAGATGCAACTTAATGTTCTTCCTACTCAATTTTTTTGCTACTGTTCAAGGCAAAGAAGCTGTTTAAGGGAAATGTTTTCTCTATTATGATGTAATTAAATAAAAATAGCAATGAGAGAATGCAATGTATTTTATTCTCTACTCAATTCCAAACATTACTCTTGGGTTTTATTCCAAGAATAAGAAAGTGAGAGAATAACAAAACCGTACTGGCAATGACCTCTCCTTTCTGCTGTAAGTCTTAGCCTCATCAACTTATCAGAATAAATAAGTAAAAATATGAATCTATCAAACTTTACTTGCCACTCAAATTGTGTTCCCAGTGAATTCTCTTATCATCACAACTACTATTAACATCAAAAAGGAAAATTTTATAATCTAATTCTAAAGATTCAGTAATGTGTCTTAAAATTAATAATGGATTCTTGATCTCTCATATCAGCTTACAGTTTCTAATGCATAATCCAATCTTACTGAAGTAATTGTAAGGCTTTCCATTGATATGGAAGGCTGTTGCTTCATAAGATACCATCAGTGCCTCTCTAATAAACATGCTTAGGTCTTGATCTCAGCAGGAATCCATCTCAGAAATCCAGCTGAATATGCTTCAGCCTCAAAGCCGCAGTTAGCTCTCTAGTAAAATCTCTAGAAGAAATTATGGAGTAGTGCCAAGCAGCTCCTGAATTTTAAAGGACCAGAGAAAGTACAACAGGACCAGAGAAATCTCACTAAACAGAGCAAAAGTTTGGATTTTATCTGTAGGAAAATATCCGACTGCTGTGGAACAAAGACATAACTGACAAAAGGAGTTATCAACTGGGGAAAAAGGAAATTCCAGTAGACATCTGAACAACTTCTCATGCAAACCATCCTTTTACTAACAAGGAGGGGTGCCCAGCCAGTCCCAAGTCACCATGTGCTTAATTTCAAAGTGTACATCTGTGATTAATGACAGCTATGTTACTTATTTTAGAATCTCAACTAAAATAGTTGGGATTCAGTGGATTTTTGCAGGACAGTGTCTGAAACTGACCCTGCACTGACTTACTGCTGAAACTTTACATTTCTCCCAAAACTGTAGTCAACTTCACCTATAAATATCAGCAGAGTATAAGACCATCTGGTAGAGGGAATTGATTTTGGAAACGTTTTTGCTGGAAAGGAAGCCAAATTAACTCTTGGGAGCAGAGTCTCCACCTCTGAAATAGCAGTATGAATAAAACCGTTCTGGGAAGTGTCAACAAAATCTTAATTTGATGTACAAGGACTGAAAAGCCAAAGCTGGAAGGAGCACAATGGGACCAAAATGTGTTTATTCAGATGCTGGATCGTCTCCAAAACCCGTGAAAATAGTGCTAAACCCACCCAGGGCTGAACAATGGGACTGAAATGAGGCACCAAATAATAATTAATATATGTTAACTTGTTCCCACCCACTATCACACTGTGTGGGACAAATAATGCCTACAAGCACAAACAATCAACACAGCAAAGGGTTTCTGATCTATTCATTGTGTTAGCACATAGTCAGGTAAGGAAGGAGTCACCAACAAAGATTCGATTGGAGTTGCTCTGCATCACTGCTTTTATTTTTGTAAAACTATTTTGAGTAGATTGCAATCCCCTTGTAAGGCAGTTCCTTCATAGATTTTAGTTTAATGCATGAATTTTTGTGTAAAATCTGAGCTGGAGACTGACCTTCTGACAGCCAGCTCAGCCATGGACTGAAGCCTCAGGCTGAGCTGAGGTGGAGCTCCCAGGCAAGTGTGAGGGGAAGCCCCTTGGGCCTCTGAAAAGTACTTACAAGGCATCTGTTTTCAGCATCTGCCTTTCATGGACTGCTTTATGAACAATAAAATATATTGGACACACTATTATATAGAAGTAAGAAGGTTGTTTGTTTTTCATACTCACTGGGATCAACAATACTAGATGTTGAGGTTTAAATCTGAAAAAAAAAATAAAAATAGTGGTAATTCATTGAACTAGATGCTTCCCTTTTTATTTTTTTTCTTTTGTTATGTTTGAGTCTCAGAGTTAACATCACCCAAGTAGCCATTGGCAAAGCAAAAAACTGCCTTCCTACACTTGACCTCCACACTTGAAGAAATAATTACTGCCTTTTTTTAGGGAGTGACAGCTGACGGTGGGACTGTAACCTCAGAAAACTGAGAGGTTTCCTATCATTGACTTTGTTTTTTAAAAAACTTTGATCTGAAGTGCATATGTGAGGTAGGAGGGGAGAGGCAGAGGAAGAGGAAAGGCCAGTATTAATTGCAGGGATTGCAGGCAGGGTAGGATAACAATTTTGAAATAAATCTTATAACCAAACCATAACAGGAAAATCTTTGATAGTCTGAGCATTGTAAAGAGCCAGTATGCTCTCCCCAAAGCACAGTGGCATTTCATTAGTGCTCATGGAAAGCTCGGACAAGACATATACCTAACGTGATACAATATCAGGTCTAAATTGCTAAATTACTTCATTTTCTACTCCTTCACCCTGGTTCACCAGAAAAAAACAGCCCACCCAAACCCCCTAATCCACACACACACACATCTAAACATACAAACAAACCCCCCTTCTATGGAAAAAGCAGAACTGCACCAGTTTGAGAAGACAGTGAGATGCAAAGATATAGTTTAGACACTGCTCGTGACTTTAAACAAACGTGTGTTGGAGTGGATATGGAAGCTTCTCTTTGAGCATGTTTTATTTGCAGCTTCAGATTGCTGAACATGGTGGGTTTCTTATCCCTCTAAAATACTTCCAAAAACGTGCACTAAAACATCACAACAAAATTTCTCTCTTTATTTCGTAATTCTGTAGCTTTACAAAGCAGTCCTGGCTGGGTAATGCAGAGTTTCTTCTCTTTCAGTTGTTCTCAGAACTTTTATTTTCAACCATCTCACATGATACAGTGAACTACAGACAGTTACTCTAATCTCAAAACAACTGGTTGTTTTATACTGATCAGAACATCGAGTATACACCCTTGAAGGGTAAAACTTTGGGCTCCTATAAAAATGAATAGAAGGAATTTGGAAATTAATTGCGTTTTCAAAGCTTGAGCATTCTAAATCTTGGCTTGCAAATGACAAACAATTGTCGTTTAAAACGTATGGTCTTATCTAACACAAACAGGTTGCACATGTGGTAGCTCTGGGTCACAGCACAATCACATTGAATTTACCAGCAACACAGGCTGAAGCTAACATCAAAATGAAGCAAATAAACATGTGAGCCCAAACAGTTCTGGAGAATTAGCTCTAAAGAATCCCAGTTTCCTGTTGATCTGCTTTTTACTGTTGATCAACTTCTGTGTTTAAAATAACTTCTAAGTGCTAAGAGGACTTAGAATGTTTTTCTCCCACTTACTGTCAAAGTGTCACTTCCAGGTGCAGTCTTCCCATCATCAAGACACATGAACAGCCTAACTCCCACAGCAAGCTGCCTATTTTCATGATGTTTGTGGAAGAATAATTATCTTTGAGACCTCTACCCTCTACTTCACATGCAGCTGAAATCAGAGAGCGCCCACACACAAACACAGACTCCATAAGCCTTGTTTCCAAAGGAAATAGCTCTAAAAAGACCCTCTTTTGCCTTTTGTTTTACAAGAAGTGATTTCATTGTAATCAAAACGGATGTCCTATAAAAGACATTGAAAGGTCTTTCCATTCAAATGGAAGATAAACAATTAACACTACACTCAGTGTCAGAAGAGTAAACACGCAGTGGGGAGTGATAGACCAGTGACCCCAAAGAAGGCACAATGTCCCACTTACACTAGTAATGGAATTTCTTTTGGAAGGCAGGCAGGATTTTCACATAAGGCCATGGATTGCTGCAGCCACTCTCCTGCTACCATTTAGGATATTTCTGGTTGTAAACTTACCAGGTTCCTCATCAGATCCAGTTTGTTTTCTATTTCTATGAGGATATTCCTTCTCCTAATAACAAAAAATAAAATATCTGTTCCTAACATCCCACATGAGAACACGGCATAGATCTTCAGGAAAAATGCTAAATGAAGGTGATGTGAAGATTTTTGCTGGTTCCCAAGGAAAGAGGAGCTTGAAGAAACTCTAAAAGGAGACATTTAGGGACCAGGAAAAATATTTACTTCTATACAGAGCATAAAACATGCGGAAGAAATATGCTCCAGCTATAAATTCCTTCAGATGACATAGTAAAGGGGGTCATTCATATGTAGTCTGGAAATTATGAAAAGGATAAATGGTCCAAAATGATGGGAAAAGTAATTTTCCATAGTTGGTAGGATGAATGTGAAGAACTGACTTTGTTGTTAGGGTAAGTTTAGCAATAAGATTCATGCTCTGAGCAGCTAAAATGTCAGTAGGGTTGAAGGAGCAACGGACTCTGCAACAACTGATCCTGCAAACTGGAAGGGTGTGATTTGAATGTTCCCTCAAGTCTTCTGAGTTTGATAGAAGCCTCCCCACCACCTGCTGCCAAAGAATTTAACTTTTAGAACATGTTAGTCTAGTGTGACAGATATTCACCTAAGCCTTTTCAGTCGTTTTGGAAGAATAGTATCCTCATAGGCCCTGTTTCCGAACCACCATAAAAGTAACACTCAAGACACTGCTATTTTTTTATTATTTATTATGGCACTTTAAAGCATATAAACTTCATTGCTAGGTGTTCCAAGCCAGTTTAAAAAAAAAAATAATAATAAAACAAAATGAGGCTTTTAAGTTTTAGGCAGTATTTCAGTAGATTTTGGTTAAGAATTTTTACAATGTTACTAGGCAGGAAATAAGAATTTTGCTAGGAAAACAAAGTCTTTCCAAAATAAGGCTTCCTTTCAATAAAGCACGTGTATGTTTGCTTAAGTTTGTCATTCCCATTGGCTCACTAAGAAGTATTTTTTTCAGATAAAGTATTAGAAGGTTTAAAATATGGAAAAAAACCTCCTGAAAATACATTCCTCTACTTAAACACCAACAAAGCTTCTTTCTTATTTCTACCCACTCAATTCTATGTACTTTGTAACAGGCAAGTTAGAAACAACTCTAGAACCTGAGCTCTAATTATTTTTTTTCCTATTTCTGATTTTGCCAGCTTAACAACTAAAGATGCTGGTCAAAATTCAGCTTGCTGTTAACTCTTGCCATATATTGCATGTATATCTTGAATGGAAGGCAGTTTCTAGTAGAGCCTAAAACCGAACTGAGTTTTTATAAAACCTCACTTTAAAATTCCATAATAGTAACAACATTTCCACTCATATATTTGACAATTTTATTTCATAGCCTCAGAAGTTCAGAGTAGTCACGTAATAGTTACACCACGGTTTTTAAAAAGGATTGCACTCGGCTACTCACTCCATTGAAATACTAGAAAACAGGGAAAAGGAAAATATGGAGTGTAAAGGAGCTCTGTCCACTGAACTGAGATGTTTGTAGCAAGTTCCCACTGAACTTGAAGATGTTCTCATGCTTTCTGGTAGACTCTAACACACTTGACACCATTCATGTCACATTCCTAGAAGATAAAGAGATGAATTTATTAGTTTGCCTCAGTGCAGACTATAAGGAAAAAGATCTATAAGAGTTACTACTGGCCAGCAGCACTCAGGGATCAGAACATGGGATTGAATTTACCACCACCAGTTGTCCATCCACTAGCTTCCGAGTTATTATGGTCTTCTTTCCATCCCATTCCTGCTCCTGAATCAACGACCCATCATCTTTAAAGTTGACAAGGGTCTGAAAGAAGAATCCAGACATCAGTATTTTACCCACACTTGGCGGAGTCTAAGGCTTTCCAACACCTTATTCCAAAGGAAAAAAAATCCCACCCCAGCTCACTCAAGAGTGATTTTACCACTGGCATCTACAAAGCCAGGATATTATCTTAAATAATTTATTGATCCTCTTCTCACAGTCTCTCACTGCTTGTTCACTTGCTGCTCTGACACATTCCAGCACCAGGCAACCCTTTGACACAGCCTGCAGGATTTCAATTAGCAGGAGCAAACGATGTTCTCTGCTCATCTCTTTGTGCACAGGCTTTGAGCTTTTGTGTAATGTTTATCTGATCTTGCAATAATGCATGAATTGCCAGTGTGGAGCTGGGGAAAGGGGTGGGGTTGGTGGTATAAAGACTACTCACACAAGGAAATGAGACACATGAGGGCTTCTTTGTGTTTATCCCCTTTTTTTGATTAATATTCTCCCTACTTGGTGCAAGGAGAAGCTCTTTGCCTGCTAAAACTGGAGATTAGGGGCTGTCATTCACACGTATGCCCTGTGTGTCTGTTATCCCACTGGACAGTGGGCCAGGCTCCCTTGTTATATGAATACAAAACTGAGCAGAAAGACTAAGCCCAGGGCTGAATTGCCTCTGACTAAACATCAGTGGGATTTTTTTCCCCCCCTCAGGCTTCAAATGAAGTGGCATCTGGCTTTAACAGGGATTTAGAGTTCTGTTGGTTTTACTAACACAATGCTGCTGCTACAAATTCAAACCAACAAGATATATAAGATGTTACTGGTTTCAGCATTTTCCCCTCTTTGGAAATGGCTTAACCCAGGGGGGGGGAAAATAATCAATTATTTCAATGAGACTTTCAGCAACAGCTGTTCATCAAATCAAGCATCATTAGTGTGGATGTCAACAATGATGTTTAAATACTGTCCCCATCTGTAAAACACCCAAAGAATTGTAGGTTTTCAGTAGAAAGTCCAGTATACTGACCTGAGTTTTCCTGCCATCTAATGTATTTTCCTCAAATTTCTCGCCAAGCTTGAAGCTGAACTGGGAAGTTTTGAAGGTGCTTTCTGTTTTTACGGTGATTGTGTCCCCATCCTTAATAATGTAAACATCTGGCTTGGCCATGCTTCCCATTTTCCTCATGGCCATACCCACACCTGCAAGGCGAGAGGCACAGGCAGTTAAACCCTAAGGCTCAGGGCCACACAAGGCTCCAAATACCCAATTCCCATTTAATTAGGCACTTAAGGACACTTGAGAATCAAAGCTCAAGAGCCACAAAGAAAGAGGATGTTTTAAATTATCCACTGATGAGGAAGGAAAAAAGAAAAAAATAAGAAAAGCTTATTTGCAGGGTTATTCTTTACCTTCCTCAGGGAATTAAAGTTAAATCTATTTTGCCCCCTAGAGGAATCACAGATGTCCCAAAACTCAGCACTAAGTTTTTACAAACAGAAATAAACAGTAAGCAGGAAAACAAACACAAAAGCTTAAACTACTGTAAAATGATTTCCTTCAAGTCCTGAACACTTTAAAAATCCTACAGAGGATTTTCAATTAATCCACCAGCATATTTCTTTCAACTCACTCGAGCACTCTTCCAACACTATGCAACTGAAAATAGGTATTTTTTTTTCACAGCAGTTCATCTTTTACCTCCTGTATCAAAAGGGTGGACTTGTGAATGGGAAAATTGCTCTCATGCAAAATAGACAACTTAGACATCCATCTAAAAGAAGACTTTAAAAGTGAGCTTTGCAAACGACTGAAAATTCATCATCTGGCAACACCACCCTCAAAACTCTTCAGCAAAAAAGATTCACCCTGCCTCAGCTCATGGGTGTTTGGGCAGTTTGCTCGAGTCTTTTAGATCTGGAGGATGAAGATGTGAGTAAGACGGTGGTCAGGCAGCGAATGTGAATCCATCAAGCTGGAAAGTGCAGCTCTGAACCAGGAATTGATGAGCAACCAAGTGGAGCAGAAAGCGCCACCAACGGAGAGAGCGTCTGGGCTCTGCAGCTGGTTTGGGTAGAAAATGTCCCATCACAGCACAGCACTCCCCTGGAGCATGCAGGATACTTGGATGAGGGCTGAATCCACACAGCAAAGATCACAGTTTCCTTGGGCGGTGGAAATAATGAAGTCCTTTCCAACCACTGCTTCTCCAAACTCAACTAAGATTCCAGGGACTGAGTCTTAAGCTTGAGACTGCCGAGCAAAAACCAGTCCTCCTCAGTCCAG
The DNA here is from genome assembly GCA_013400375.1 of Thinocorus orbignyianus. Lineage (NCBI taxonomy): Eukaryota > Metazoa > Chordata > Aves > Ciconiiformes > Thinocoridae > Thinocorus > Thinocorus orbignyianus. Next base: position 280,129 of record VXBW01001073.1, on the reverse strand, counting down.
GTTCTCTGACCAGAATTGGAAGGTATTGTCCCAGCAACACAGCCCAACCCACCCACCCCCAACTTTTTGCTGTTGTCCAGTCCAGAGTAATCAGGGAGTTATTTGATCAGCAACGCCTTGGGATCCAACTAAACAGAGATGAGCCACAGATGTTTTCCGTATGACAAAGAGTGAAATTCAAATTTCTTTATCCTCAAATCTTCTTTTATACCAACCGAGCAGAATCAGCAGAATTTTATCAATTAGGATCAAAGGCAGAGAGTTTCCCAAGTAGCTGGCAAGGGTGAGATCCTATGAAGGACTTGCTCCTAAAGTGTGATTTGGAGTAAATTTAACTGCCTAAAGTGTAATTATAAAAAGGAAGAGTGTCTGGTTTGAGATTGCCATCTAAAAACAAACAAACACTCAGTTGTTGCCTACACATGGGAGGTGCTCTGCAGTGGCAGGACTTAATTTATACTTTGAAGTTGCAGCTTGGCACATGCCTAGCCCTGGCTTTTAGACACAAGCACCGTGGCATCCTAATCCATGCTGCACTGATCCCAGTTTAAAATTCTTGAATTTGCTCCAAAGTCTCCCAAAAGGCTGAGTCCAGAAGGCTTTCTCACATCATGGCTAACACATATTGACAGGCCTCTTACAAAATATGGTTACAGCCACCACTGTCTACAGAGTGCAAATGCAGTGATGCCTTTTGTCTTCTACATGAAGAGCACAAAACCTAAATCCATTCCTCTCTTCCCTCCAAAAACATTCAAGGCCTCATCTTCCACCTCCTGAGAAAACATCCTAGCTTTCAGCAGTGAATAAATAACAGAAAACAATAACTCCTGGGCTAAACATCCACCCCAAAGTGCCTGTCACCTGTTGGCCAGGATGCTCATGGGGAAGCAGTAAACATGAAGTTGCAGAGGAGGCTCCTGGCTCTTGGTTTGGTAACTTTGTGCTACAAAATATAGGGCAACCTGGAAGAAGAAGGGATGACAAGCCAGGACCATCCCCCTGACAATAATCTGTGGCAGCAGATCCAGCTCAGCTTCCTCGGGAGGGAACACCCAAGGTGACTTCAGAGGAAAGGTCGCCCCGAAAAGTTGTTGATGCCCCATCCCTGGAGGGGTTCAAGGCCAGGCCGGATGGGGCTTGGAGCAACCTGGGCTGGTGGGAGGTGTCCCTGCCCATGGCAGGGGGGTTGGAACTGGATGATCTTGAAGGTCCCTTCCAACTCTGACCATTCTATGGTTCTATGGAAGCAGCCCAGCCCCAGCACGGCTCCGTGGGGCTGCCTGCGGTGCTGTGAGCCCTGCCGGGCACCGCCAGCAGCGCCGGCCTTGCGACCCCCACCATCCATCCATCCATCCATCCATCCATCCATCCATCCATCCATCCACCCACCTCTCCCACCGCCCCAGGCTGCCCCGGCAGAAGGAGGAGCAAACCTTAGGGCAGCCGGACTGCTGATAATCCGGGATGCGGGAGGAGGGGGCGGCTGGGCAGCAGGGGAGGCGCAGCATGGGGCGGGGGGGATGTCCCTGCGCGCTCCGGTGCCAAAAAAATACATAAAAATTAAAAAATAAAAGCAAAACAACCCCCAAAAAACCCCAAAAGGTCGCCGACATCTTTCTTTAGGAGACGGGTCGCTCCCGGCCCGGCCGCCGGCGCCGCATCCCGCAGAACCCGGCTGCGGGGCCGCGCACCTTGGACAGAGCCCCGCGGTCCAGCGGCGCATCCCCGGGGGGCGGCAGCCCCGCATCCCTCCCGCATCCCTCTTACCCAGCTCCTTCATGTACTCCTCGAAACCCTCGCTGGAAACCAGGCACCATTTGCCTAAAAACGCATCGATGGCCATGGCGGCGGCGCTGTGGGGTCCTCTGGAAGAAGCGCGGAGGCAGGAGCGCTGGATGCGGCGGGGGCAGCCGCCGTCGCCGTCTTTATATGCGGGGGCCGGCGTTGTGCGGAGCCGGGGAGAGCCAATGGGCCCTTCCCCGCAGAGTCCCGCCCGCGGCGGCAAGAGCGGGCACGTCGCACACCTCCCGCACACACACACACACACACCCACGCACGCACACACACACACACACCCCGCACCAGGGAAGCAGTGGGCCTGGAACAGGGGACCCCCTGGAACAGCCGACCCCCTGGAACTCTGATCATAGAATCATGGAATGGTCAGAGTTGGAAGGGACCTTCAAGATCATCCAGTTCCAACGCCCCTGCCATGGCCAGGGACACCTCTCCCTAGAGCAGGTTGCTCCAAGCCCCATCCAGCCTGGCCTTGAACCCCTCCAGGGATGGGGCATCAACAACTTCTCTGGGCAACCTGTTCCAGTCCCTCATCACCCCCCCAGGAAAGAATTTCTTCCTAAGATCTCATCTAAATCTCCCCTCTTCCAATTTAAAACCATTACCCCTCGTCCTGTCACTAGACTTCTGACGAAGAGTCCCTCTCCAGCTCTCCTGGAGCTCCCTTCAGATCCTGGAAGGCTGCTCTCAGGTCTCCCCGGAGCCTTCTCTTCTCCAGGTGATCCTCCAGCCGAAGGTGTGTGCTCACCAGAGCTGGGATTCTCCGGCTAAAGCACAGTTTGGCAGCTTTAACTCAATGCCATGAGCTTATTCTGCTGGCCTACAGACCAGAAGGTAGTTTCTAGGTGATTTTTGTGATTATTTAACTTAAGAAAAATGTTATCCAGATGATTTTTAGTGCTTACAGGAGCCGGAGAAGAGAGAACAAACCAAGCCCCCACCGCAGACGCTGGGTCTCAACCGGACACGGCTAAACACCCGTGGAAAGGAGTCAGGCACCCGTGAAGAGTGCTGTGTATTAATTAATAGATATGTATTAGCTAGATTTTAATATGCATAATCTGTAATGTACAAAAAGCCACCTGTGCAATGGACAGGCAAAGGCGTTGGGTGGAGCGATCCCCCGTGTTCCCAGCCCTGAATAAACACACCTCTCCATAACTTGGGAGTTTGGAATTTGCTCCTCACCATCCCCAGGTCACATGAAGCCCCTCGGGGTGGCACGCTCAGCCTGCAAACAGGGGGACACTGCCCTTGCTGCTTCTGGGGACACAGGCACCACTTGGCACCCACCGCCACGAAAGAGCCCAGTGAGTGTTCCCAGGCACCCACGGGGTCCAAAACCAAGTCTCCAGGATTTTGGCTCTGCAGAACTTGTCTTCAAGTCTGGGGCAGCAGTTCCTAAGTTGTAATGTTTATTACCTATCATCACACTTCTTATGGATAATTCAGGAGCAGACAAGCATGTGGCATGGGATGGCACAGAGATGGAGCGATGAGGAGTCAGCATTCCCAAATAGCTTATTGAGTTTGATTGCAGACCTTCCCAGCATCCCCAAAAATCCCACTGCTACATCACATGTGACCAAACTACCGCGATCCACAGCTTGCTGCATCCTGGGTTCCGTACACACAGTCACCAGGAAGCAAACAAGATCAGGATGAATGCAGAATTAATGCAGGCACTTGCAGTGCACAAGTAAAATCCAGGTCTGAACGCAACCTCATGCCTCAGAATCACAAAAAAATGCAGATTTGGTGCCTTGATTTTAGTCCAGATTGAGCTGCTGTGCCTTAATTCCTACTCTACTCCTTAAAGAAAACGGAGCATCTGCTGTTACTGCACCCTGGCTCAGAAGTACTGTCAAAAAACATACACCAAGGGGCAAGCCCCAAGAGATTCAGGTCATCCTTTTGTCAAATTCTGTCAGGTGAGCAGAGAGATTTACTGTCACATTCTGTGAGAAAGCTGCTGTTTCTGGGTGACAACAGAAATCCCGATTCCAATGTATTCCTAAGATTTGTTTCCAGCATGGGAGTTATGCCAATCTCTGCCTCTTCTCTGCCTTGTATCAGCCTGGATTGAAACCCACAGCTACTCATTCCTGACCAGAAAAACAAAATCCTGAACACACCTGGTGCCTGGAGTGTTTTGAAGGAGATGCCACGGCTGTTTCTGGAGGAGTTTGAGGTGGAGGTGTCAAAAACGGAGAAGACAGCAAGGTGTCTGTGCTGCTTCCAGCATTTCCCACCATGAATCCAAACATTTCAGTGCAAGGAGGATCCTGCCCTTTACACTTTGCAGGGGTACAGCTTACTAGAGCAAAACTGAGTCTGTTTGAAGGCCTAATACTTTCTAGAAAAGGTCAGATTTGTCACACACCAAGCAACCAGCTCATTTTTCAACCGAGATATTTGTTTAAATCCTTCTGTTCAGCAGCCCTTCCTCTCTGAGCTGCCTGTAATTACCTTCGACTTCTCTGACTATGTGCCTGCTTTTAAGATGCAAACAACACTAGAGCGTCTGCTCATAAGGTAACAGGTCATCTTGTTCTGGTTTTTTTCAGTTGTCATTAAGAGGTTATATCAAAACACAAAACTTCCAACTTTCTTTCACTTTTATCTCTTTTTTTTTTGTTTGGTTTGTTTTGCAGAAGAGACTTTGGAGTCACCGTAGTAGAACCAAAATGCTGTCCATCCCGCCGTCCTTTTCTGGTTGCTTACAGAAGGGATAAATGAGAAGGATTAGGGATCAAACTGAATCATCCTTCAGGAATTAGGGAGTCTTCAGTCTTGTAAAATGGGGACAATTTCTAGAAATAGCCATCCTGCCCTTGCTCCATGTGTGCTAGCAAAGAATTTCAGATCCACACTCCTGCAGTGCTGCCTGCAGATGGCTTCTGATACATAAACAGCATCCAGGTATAAGAGCTGATAATGTCAGAGCTGATGTTAAATGCACTATTTCCATCTAGTGGTGAGACACTATTCCTGGATCTGAAGGATATGGAGATCTACCTGTGCAGAATGTCACTACATTTCTTCAATCCTCCCACAAGTCATTTGTTTTGATTTATTCTTCTAACAAATTTTTCAGGTCTAGTCATGTGAGTTCATATAAGATGTAACAACAAAAGAGAATCTCACCTCTCTTTTCTGAAAAGCAGACTTCCAGACTTTACAGCGAAAAATCTGACTCAATTTTTACAAAAATCTAATGCTTTGCAAATTAATCTAGTGGTATGGATTACTGGCTGTGATCCTGCCAATGCTGCATCTCAAAAGTTCTTTGAAACAGGACAGTGCTGAAATTTGTGGTGTCTCACCTAGCAAATAAAGTAATTAAAGCAAATAAAGTAAAAAAAAAGTAATAAAATACCAGAGATGTATACTGCTGGGTAAGGTGCAAGTGGACTGGGTTATAAAATGTATGTTACTTCTTACTGTGACATATATATTGGTCAAACCTGGTTCCTACTTTGGAAGCCAAAATATAACAGCCACATATTCAGAGATCCTTGGGCCACAAGGATCCATCTCTTTAAATTCCTGGTTCCTGCCTGGTTTAAGGCTGACATCACGGTCAGCTGTGTTTTGTGCCTGTAGTCTCCTCCTCTCTCTAGAAAAACCCAAAGAGAAGCAGCAAACACACATATCCATAGGGAAAACGTTGAATTCCTGTGCCACATGTTACCGTTTCAGCACAGACAACCAAAGTTCTCTGAAGTTTTGCTCATTTCCACATTTTTGCTCAAGAGGAAAATCAGATTTCTAATGAGAACTGTACACTTTTCTGTGGAAATCAGCTGCATGGAAAGCACGTAGCCACAGCTAGGAGCAACCGCCTTGGCAGCTTGGGCCTGCCAGAATGAATGTTTACCCAAGGCAGTCAAGTCCTCAGGTCTTGTAGGAGGGGAAGGTGTTACAGTCATCATCACCAAGGGCAAAGCAAAGGACTGAGGTGGAAGCACTCATGGGGACCTTCACCCTACTCCTTTGGCCAAGTGTGCATCACACAGCGATGCTTCGTCTGATGTGACACCTGGGAAGCTGTGGCCAGCAGTGTTTGAGGTTTCTCTTCACGTAGCCATAGCATTACCCACCACATGCAAGCCAAGCTCTGTTTTGCCTTTTGGAGTCTTTTTGGGCAGGGCAGAGCACCACCTCCCTGTCTGCACCATATCGCTGAGGAGGTTGCACAGGAGGTGTAACTTTTTCCTTAGACCTTCAACTCATTAAGCTGTCCACATGTTTAACCTGGAAGGAACCCGATCTGATAGTGCTTACACTTTGCTTTGGACTGTAAAAGGGAGGAGCTCACTTTCCTTCCAAAGCATATAGACATCCTTCACTAAGTGGTAAGCCTTCTCCTAGACAAGACCACCTTAAAAAATTGCCAGGTAAATTGGACGCCACCAAACAAATTTTACTCCTCAGCCTATCCTAACTGTGGAAAAAAAAAGATATTAAGCAGTGCATGAATAATAGTTACTCAGCCCCAAGGCATGGATGAGAAGAATTGCAGAGGTAGCACAGCTTTGTTTCTGCTTCCTTGTTGTACAAGTGTGGTTTTCCCTTCCCAGCCCTGTCATCGCTGGGCAGACATGATGAAACACATGCCAGGGTTGCATAGCTGGCCTGGGTAAGCTTTTACTCCAGCACAGGAGCTCTTTTCTTGGGCAATACTAGACACAGGATTATGAGGCAACACAAGAACCTACAGGTTTTCATTTGGATGTCAATAGGAGCACAAGATCTTCCAGCACCCCAGCATGCCATGACCTCCGAGCTAAGAGCTGGCCAAAGCCTTTGTTTTATCCATGCCCTTCGTGTGATTCCTCTACTTTCAAGACTTTCAAGTCAAAACAACACCCTTTTACTCTCCAGCAGGGCTCCTCTAAGGAGCACAGCTCCAAGGAGCCCTTGCTCTGGGTCTGGCCAAGGCTGCATCTGCTCCAGACGGCCGGCTGCTGGGGACAGGCAGGATCAGGCGTGCCCACACCGACTGCTGAGCCCTGATCCCTGCTGATGAGCATTAGCATAATGCAATTAACACACCAGCAAGCTCAGTTTATGCCCTCTATGTTCTCAGCAGCACATTCAAAGCAAGTTGAAAGGGAAATGCCTAAACTGAGGACAAACTTTACTGCAGCGGTGGTGTGACTGCCCACCCAGCCTCAATGCGAGGAGATAGCCTGCAGTGACCAGAGAGAGCACCCCAGGCTTCATTATTCTCCTCATTCCAGGCAAAAATTACCTGATTTTCCAGTTCCAGCCCAGCTCACAGTGACTGCAGATGTATGAGCTTGTGTCTAACTTTATTTAGCAGCAGTATCTACCCTGACTAGCAAGCCTACAGGAGAGCTGGGGAGGGACTCTTGGTCAGGAATTCTAGTGACAGGATGAGGGGTAATGGTTTTAAATTGGAAGAGGGGAGATTTAGATGAGATCTTAGGAAGAAGTTCTTTGCTGTGAGGGTGGTGAGGCACTGGAACAGGTTGCCCAGGGAAGTTGTTGATGCCCCATCCCTGGAAGTGTTGAAGGCCAGGCTGGATGGGGCTTGGAGCAACCTGCTCTAGGGAGAGGTGTCCCTGCCCATGGCAGGGGGGGTGGAACTTGATGATCTTTAAGGTCCCTTCCAACTCTGACCATTCTATGATTCTATGATTCACACATTATTATCAAAATATTTTTATTCATCTTCAGAATTTGATAATCAGTCATCACAATGTTAAAAAAAGAGATCAGGATGAGCACAAATTGTCCAGAACCGCAGTTTTATCACTGCAAAGGTCTCTGATCCACATAAACCAAAAGCAATCAGTGAGGGATACCTGCTCACACAGGAGACTTGGAGAAAGGAAATATTCTGGTGTGGCTCTTCAGAAACCTCAGATGTACCAAAAATTGTCCCAAAGTTGCGTAACTAAAGCCAAATAAAAACCCCAGCTCTGTCCTTTCTGTGTCATCTGGAATAAGAAGAAGATTAAAGGTAGAGACAAGGAACAGCAAAACTATTTGGAATAAATAATGATAAAAGAAGTGAAGCAATGATGATTAATTCATCTATGAAATTTAGAATCAGGAATTACAGATGTGTCCACTGGATTTTGGAAGGGGTGCATAGTTTTAGTTTTGGCGGGTTTTTTGGTTGCATATTATAAGCAGAGTTTCATTACTAAGGATTTTAATCAACTAATTGAAGGTAACCTCAGGAAACATAGTTTAATTTCTAGTAATGACGACGGTACCACTTTTCATTCTCAGGATGTCACCACGGAGAGCATCACAGTCACAAAATTTGGGAAGGCAGAGTCTAACGCTCACCCTCTGCAGAGAAAGGGTCTTCTCAGTGCGGTGTGGATGCCACCAGATGCGAGTACAGCGTTGGAGAGGGACTGCAACTCCTGCAACTGAGCAAAAACCTGTTGTAAGGTGTGAGGAATGTGTAGCCTGTCGACCAGATCCGGGCTCCCAAAGGGCCTCAGCCCACGGCGACAAGAGCTCAGGTAGGAAACAGCTCCCCAGGGCACAGGTAACAAAGGCTTTTTCCAAACAGGACAAGAGAGGGAGATTCTCAGGGGTGTAGTTCAAGCATCAGCTTCCAGTTCTGACTCACCTTTCAGAAAAGACCTCCTCTCTCATGGACTGCAGAAGAAACCCAGGGAAAAAACACTTGGAAGCTACAGCTGGTTTTTTGCTATTACCCTATTCCTATTCCAACACCTTGCCAAGTGTGTTGCCTACATGACTTGAGTTCAAAAGATCTTCTAAGGAAATTCTTGCCTCTGGCATCTCAGGCAGCCCTGCAGGACAGGCAGGTACTCTAACTCTGACCATTCTCAGACTTGAAAAGCCTTGTGGTATTTGGCTTTACATCCTTGATTCCTTCCTAAGATAGGATCTTACATATCTAACATCTTGGCCAGAGAAAATCCAGAAGGAAGCAAGAAATTACATTGCAGTTTCCTAATTTTTTCCTATGATTCTGCCACAAGACAGTTTCTGGTACCAATTATGTCACTTTGTCTTTTACATGCTGCTTGATACTGATCTGGCTACGTGAAAGAAAGGAAGAATTAATCATCTGATTCTTAAATTTCCCATTTTCAGTAAATACTTGAGGACTGATCAAAACGAAGACAAGGTTCTATAAAAGCTTGGAGACGTTGAGAACTCAATGAAAAAAAAAATTATCATTTCCTTTACTCATGCAAGGGATTTGAATCGCTCAGATTCACCAGTAATGAAAAGAGAACTTGCTGAATCTGTGCAAGAAATGTGCTTGAGCTGACAAATCTGCTGGCTTTGCATGCTGACCAAGCTGTTTTTACAGCAAGGCTGGTCTTTGCTCCCTGAAAAAGGGTGGAGGGGTCAAAAGAAACAGAGAAGTAGTGTCGGAGTAAGGAAGGAACCTGCTGCTTTGCCTCCTGACTGTCATCTGAACTTTCTGTGGGGACTGCCAGCCTGAGTTGTGAAAACCTGACCACGAAGCACTCTTCTTTCACAGCCTTTGCGCCTCTTGACCAAGCATTCGCTTCTGCTAGTTCAAAAAAATACTCTTTTCATTCGTAAGCAAGTCCAACTCACCTCATCCAGTGATGCACAAGGCAGAGATCCTCCTTGATATGCTATCAACCTCTGCTGGCAACACTGCTAGAACTTGGGAGATTGGTTTAGGTCAAGTAGAGCCTCTATGCTCACCTAAACTCTGCTCTCAACTACCACTTTGAAACTTAACAAGGCAGGAGCAAAACAGGTCAGCAACTCCTTTGCCCTCACACCATCTAACACCATCCCCGACCTCAGCCTAAATTTTATAAAATCTGAGAAGGCCACCTCAATATAGAATCATAGAATGGTTAGAGTTGGAAGGGACCTTAAAGATCATCAAGTTCCAACCCCCCTGCCATGGGCAGGGACACCTCTCCCTAGAGCAGGTTGCTCCAAGCCCCATCCAGCCTGGCCTTCAACACTTCCAGGGATGGGGCAGCCACAACTTCCCTGGGCAACCTGTTCCAGTGCCTCACCACCCTCACACCAAAGAACTTCTTCCTAAGATCTCATCTAAATCTCCCCTCTTCCAATTTAAAACCATTCCCCCTCGTCCTGTCACTAGACTTCCTGACCAAGAGTCCCTCCCCAGCTCTCCTGGAGCTCCCTTCAGATCCTGGAAGGCTGCTCTCAGGTCTCCCCGGAGCCTTCTCTTCTCCAGGCTGAACAGTCCCAGCTCTCTCAGCCTGAATATAAAGATGATTTGTTAACTTAAAGAGAATGAAAAGCAAAGTAGCACCCCTAATCATCCACGTGGCTCTGTCCCAACATTTCTCAGCATACAGAGCAAGGATGAGCATGGAGAACACGTAGTGGTCTACCAGGAGCAAAGCTCCTCAATCGCTTGAAGCTCCTGCAAGCTCTTGGCAGACAACAAAAAAGGCTCCAAAGAGTGACTCAGACCTTCCAGGGGAAAAAGGTGAGACTGGATGAGACTGAACAGCATCAGGAATGAAAAAGGCTACTGCCAGAAGGGAGAGGAGGGAAGTGCAGCTAAGAGAGGCACCGCTGTCAGTGTGAAGGTGACTCCAAATCAGCCAGTGGAGAAGCAGGGCCCAGCATCTGGGGAAGCTGATGGCACATACAGTTGATGAAGTGGGCAGTAAGCCAGCAATTCTCAGACCAAAAGGGGTCTGTACACCTGCACAGGAAGAGTATGCATGCAGAAGATAGACTTGGGAGCAAAAGTCTTGAGAACTGTTGAATACAGTCCAAAGTTTGTGGGTTTGTGGGGGTTTTTTTGGGTTTCTTACACTATATAAACTCCTTGGCCACCTCCTTGATCTCTTGGCCATTCAAAATCCACATAAAGTAGATGTGAAGAATTAGGAAAAGCCAACCAAAATTAATTAATTCATCCAATAGGGCAAAAACTTGTGGACAATTTTCTGAAATTAGTAGATGACACTTTTTGCACGTTCACATTTTCAAAATAATTGAGATTTAAAGCATCTTCCACTCCTCAAGGGGGGTTTGCACAACAATGCTGCATGGCACTCAGATTTTCCTACAATCCATAGCACAAAATTGCCCAAATTAAGATCCCTGCAAAGAACAGAATTTGCAGGGGCATCAGAAACTGCCTCTGACAGCACATTTTACTTGTTTTTACTTTGCAGCAAAGGTATCAGGGCACTGCAATTTTGTACTTATTTTAGGCCAGCTGGTAGTCAAAACTCACTGTGGAAACGTTCACTAACAATGTTCACTTCCAGGTGAAATCTTTACTAAAGACATCATCATCTTTTTCTAAAATCAATGCTGCAGATATTTAGAAGGGGAGCACCTTAACCAACTGGTTATCTGAATGGCACAACTATCTGTTTCAGGACTACTTTCCCTACACTTTGACAAGAACTTCTAAATAAACAGCTGTTTGTATGATAAACTGGTCTAAGTGGATTCTAATCACTGCTTTAAATCTCCAGGTATTAGAGATCTAGATATTTTAACATCATCCCCCTGTTATCAGCCACCCTACACAGCCATGGTGTTTGTATTTAGTTAATCCTTGCACTTTTAAGGCCTGTTGCAGTTCCTTTTCATAGAATCACAGAATGGTCAGAGTTGGAAGGGACCTTTAAGATCATCCAGTTCCAACCCCCCTGCCATGGGCAGGGACACCTCTCCCTAGAGCACGTTGCTCCAAGCCCCATCCAGCCTGGCCTTAAACACTTCCAGGGATGGGGCATCAACAACTTCCCAGGGCAACCTGTTCCAGTGCCTCACCACCCTCAAAGCAAAGAATTTCTTCCTAATATCTCATCTAAATCTCCCCTCTTCCAATTTAAAACCATTACCCCTTTACTTTAAACTTTACTTTAAAACCATTACCCATTTGCTACAATTTTCTAGAAGTCAGGCATCCAATTAACAGCAAGTAGAACTAATGAGTCTCAATATTATTGCACTTGCAGTTCTCAAAACTGGAACTTTAATTATATTTTCATGATGAAGTGAACCAGACCAAAACTGACTCACATGAAATACATGTGCCATGGACACCTTCACCTGCACAGCCTGAGGAGAGACCAACCCTCCCAAACCCACAGAGCTTTGCAACACCTATGAGACACCCAAGCACTTACTTCTGTAAATGATAGGTTTGGACACAGGGCTATAAACACCAAATAAAGCTCTCCCTTTGATCTTTTCAAAATCCTTAATGAAATCTCCCAGAAGCAAGTGACAAAAACATGACAAAACTGCACTTCAAAGACAGCCCTTTCCCCCAATTATCGAAAAAACCTAACTTACCTTCCCCTTTGAGCTAAACTTAGCTACTTTTACACAGGATGAACAGCTCTGCTGCATGTTCACAGTCCCATTACCTCATTACCTTAATTAGGAGCTAAATTTACATTTAGCAAATTTCACACTTTCTTGAGAGAAAGAAAATGGCAGGGACTTAGCAACAGATTGTAAGCACAGTATTACAAAATCCACTCTATTCAAAGCTTGCTGTCCCTCAGCTAAGCCAGTGATGAATACTTTTAAAGTTTCCTTCCAATTTTTGTATTTCATAGCATTCAAAAATAACCACTCCAAGAATATTTTGCATTCCACTCTGTAGAAATTTTGTAGGAAATAATGTCCAAAGAGATCTGTCTGCACCGTAATATTGATTTAATAGCTAATTTAATGTGCATCCATCACACCTATGTGCAAATACATGTGACATCACTCCAACATGCAGATGACACGGAGGCAGCTGCTTAGAAAGAGGCACTTCTGCATCTTAAGCTGCTCTAGTGTTAGAAGATCTGCTGATCCACTATGTTCTTCTCCAGGTTCATTTCTGCTGCACGTTAAACCAGCCAGTGTTGTGGCCATCTCCCTCTTTCAGATTTGGTTCTACAGGAGAAAAGCCTTCTGTGCAGCCTGCTGGTTTTTTAACACATGTAAATGCCAACACAGTTGGGTTTCTGTTCTTCAGGGACTCTTCTTCTTGCTTCTCTGTTCTTCCTTAAGCTCTTTTGCATTACATCTGGACCCCAGTGCTGTCAACATTTCTATTGTTGTCAAGTTGGCTCCCTTCATTATCAACCGTTCTCCATCAGCTGTAAAGGGAAAGATTTTAATTAGTCACAAAGTCTAAGTCATAATTACTTCAGTGTGTAGCTCTGTTTTGTACAAATAAATCAAAATACCCTCTTCCTCTTGTCTGATTGGAAAGTATTCCCACTTACCAAGGAATCTGATCATGCATCACCGCCAAACAAATGTATTAAGCTGCACACAATATACATGTAATTTTCATTTCTGAGTGCCCTCAAAGACAGATAACAAAAGGCACTAGAAGGCATAATTCCCACAAACAGCTCAGCATTTTAGCAGCACGTTGCCCACGGTCTGTTTCACTCACTTCTTTAGCCAAAACAATGAATATGTTTACACAACTTGGTGATTATAATGTAAAAAAATAGAGAGCACTGGGATTTCTAAAATCCCAGATGAAATTGTTTTAAAACAGGGAGGAGGCAGTAGAAGTGAAGCATTGTACCTATGTTAATTACTTTTTTTTTTCAAAATTTGCAATACAAAAGCTACATTCAAATCCATATGATGCAAAACCATGCACAGCATCAAAGTTCCAGCCCCATACTTATAGAATCATAGAATCACAGAATGATTAGAGTTGGAAGGGACCTTAAAGATCATCAAGTTCCAACCCCTTGCTGACTACAAGGCCTGCAAACTCTTCACTTGGGGAATAAGCAGCTCTTAGAAATCGAAGAGTTCAGAACTGTAGCTCTTGGCATTAGTGAAATACATTGTTTTGGTTTTATGTTATGAAAGACATTAAGCTTAAGTTTTAATACATCACAGAGACAAGGATGGTAAAGACAGAGGCATGGGGGAGGAAGAAGCAATGTCAACACTGAAATAACTAAACCTTCCTAAGCATAATTAAGCATGTTCAACACTTGACATTTCTACCAATTCACTAAATATATGGAAGTTTAAAGAAAAGTGGGTAGCAAGAAGCAATAATAACGAAAACTTTAATGGGCTACATGACATATTGCTCCCTTACAGCACAGCAGGAAAGAAGATGCAGCCAGAGAAAAGGACAAAAGCAGATTAGAGCCATCTGTCTACAGCCTAGAATCTGGGTCACTTCCAGAAGTGATGAAATTTCCACCATCAATTCCCTGTCTGCCCACCACACCTCAAAGGAAACCAAGAAATATGTTGTACATCAGTTGACCTCATTCTGAAAGTCCATGTGGTCTTATCCACAGGAGCAGTTCCTTCAAACTGTACGGTAAGTTCCTCAGTTGTGTAAGCAACCAAAGCTTTTCTGTTCTCAAGTCTTGAGATGCCTCCATCACAGAGAATATTTAAAAGTTACAGAAAGTGAACAGATTCTTACTTAAAAACAGAGCTACAGGGACTCTGCTGTTGATTGCAAGGTCACACAAGTAGGTCAATACAAACATAGACTCAACCCTAAAGTTAAGGCAGTTCTTTGATCTAAGATCTACCAGATCTAACTGTAGTACAAAGACATATATATAAAGTTTATCTAGACATCAGGCTGTTAGTGACTCCCTCTTCTTACTTCCTCCCAGCTATGGACCAGAACCAAAGAAAAAGTAACCACAGTAAAAGAATCATAAAGACAATGACATTGTAACAACACAAATCAGGAAAGCATTTCTTTTTTGGTCAAGATTAAAGATGAGCTCATTACCAAACATGACATCCACAAGTGGTTCAGACCCATCGTGTCTCACATCAGCAGTCACTTCGCAGTTTCTGTTGGTGGCCTGGATTTTTTTATGGTTTATACATCCCAGAAATTTTCTGAAAACATATTTGAAAACCCGTTAGGTATGCTGCTGATGGAAATTACAGTGAACATAATGAATTTCTAAACTAAAATTCATTTCTAAAATGAATCTGAATAACTCCATATAGCTGGGCAACATAAGTAAAAACAAAACAGGATTTGTATTTCATCATTTCAGACAGGTACTTCTTATGAGATAGTAACTCTTAAAAATTCAATGAAGCTGTTAAAATGAAGCTAAGATGTTAAAAGCACACCAAATAATTTTGCAAAAATTCAGTCTTTGCACTTTCTGCAAATCTCTTAGCTGGGTTAATAACAATAATTAAAAAAAGTAATCAGCAAAGTCCTTTTCATTTTTCTTTATACACAGGTTGCTTGCTGATATTTTATTTTGGGGGTTCAGACAGCATTTATTTGTTTAAGGTCATTGGTTTCCCTTAGATTTCTGACATGCATGACAGCTACTTGACATTCTGGCATCTTAAAGACATTGTAAGTTCCGTTACTAGGTCCATTTCAAAAGTAAATGTGTTTGTAAAGCTATTCCAAAATGACATTATACAACTGTTTGGTGCAGAACTTACATCCCTTAAGAAGCACTTAATTTCTCCAGCAGTTAATTACCAAGACAGAGCAGCAGCTGTTGCCCCCCCTCTCTCCCATTACCAGCATTTAGGCTGGTGATTACAGACCCTCACCTAAAGGCTCAGCAAATGAGAGGGGCATCTCCCTGGGCAGTTTAGCAAAGCCAAGTGCACATGCCTACATGTCTACACTTAGACACAGAGATCCTCCAAAAACCAGCACAGAATGAATGCTGTCTGCACCCTGGTAACACCATAAACAGAGTCCTTATGACAAAGACAGTGTCTTCTCATTCTGAACTGGTAGAGTTCTGCCCAGACTGAGGTAAAAAGCCCAGATAAATACAAGCCTTCAAAGACTAAGTTCATGGAAGTTGAAGTGCAGCAGATGCAGAAGCTTGGGGAAAAAAGGAGGTTCTTCTCCAAGGTGAGAACAACAGCTGCTGCGGTTTCCCTCACTATTTGCTCCGAGGATGTCTTCTTACTTTTGACAGCAACTCAAAGGTCCCTGCAGTGACAAATGTTTTAACAAAGGCTTCATTTTGCATCTGCCACTGCTCTGGCCTGGGACTTGCTCTGGCTGTCCTCAGGGAAACCTCCACATCTCCCCAGTCAGAGGAGAGCAGGCCTGTGCCCCTTGCTGTGCCTGGGCTCTGTGGCAGAGGTTGGGTCACACCAGCTTCTACCCCCCCAAATAAACAAAAGTAAAGGCAAAACGTCCAGCCCTCACGCTTCAAGCCATAGAATGGTTTAGGTTGGAAGGGACCTTAAAGATTACTCAGTTCCCTGCCACGGGCTGGGACACCTCCCACCAAACCAGGCTGCTCAAAGCCCCATCCAGCCTGGCCTTGAGTGTTCAAGTGCCCCAGGATGGGGTATCCACACCTTTTCTGGGCAACCTGTTCCACTGCTTCACCACCCTCACGCTGAAAAATTTCTTCCTGATTGCTCATCTAAATCTACCCTCTTCCAGTCCAAAGCCATTACCTCTCATCCTATCACTCCATGCCCTTGTAGTCCCTCTCTAACTTTCTTACAGGCGTGCTTCAGACACTGGAAAGTTGCTATAAGGTCTCCGCAGAGCTTTTTGCTCTCCAGGCTGAACAACCTCACTCCTCTCAGCCTGTCTCCTGCACAGAACCCATGCCCGGGGCCTAGGAAGGGCCCTGGGTGGCTCACAGACAGGGCAGCCAGGCCGAGGCCTCCCCACCGGCCGCAGGTCCAAAGGCCCGGGAGTACCCAGACGGGTGCTGCGGGGCAGGGGCCGGCTCTGTCCCCACGGCCCCCTCACCTTGTGCTCTCCACATTGGACTCGAAGGGACAGAACCGGACCACGATGCTCTTCACCGGCCGCAGCACCACACGGATCTTGGACGCCATCTTCTTTCCGCCTCCTTCTACTACAGCTCCCAGCAGCCCCTTCGGCGGAGGCGCGCAGGCGCCGTCCGCCCCATAGGCGCCTGGGAAATGTAGTCCGTGGTGGCCTCCCCGGACATGAAGGACTTCCCTGATGGCGGCCTGGGTGCCATCTCCCTGGGTAGTTTAGCAAAGCCAAGTGCACATGCCTACATGTCTGCGCTTAGGCACAGAGACCCTCCAAAAATCAGCAGAGTGTGAATGCTGCGTGCATCCTGGTAACACCATAAACAGAGCCCTTGTGACAAATACAGTGTCCTCCCATTCTGAAATGGCAGGGTTCTGCCCAGGCTGAGGTAAAAAGCCCACGCTGTTGTGGAATGGCAGCCCTCTCCTCACGTAATGCCCTGAGGCCTCTGGGGCTGGACCCATTTGTAGATGTTGTTGCCGTGAAAAGCAAAGTCAAGACTCAATAGTCGGGGTGGCTGTTAAGCAGATATTCTTTACTGCAGCACTGGACACACAGGGGATCGCTCCTCCAAATGTGCATCCCAGGTAAAGTTAGTTTAACAATATATAAGCACGTTATTCGTACATAGTCATGTTAATTTGGGGAGCTAATTAACTGCACCTGGGCTGGAACAATCCTCACTATCAGTACCAACTCGGGGATGAGGTATTAGAAAGCAGCCCTGAGGAAAGGGACTTGGGGGTGCTGATGGAGGAGAGGCTGGCCATGAGCAGGCAGAGGGCACTTGCAGCCCAAAAGGCCACTCCCATCCTGGGCGGCATCAGGAGATGTGTTGCCAGCAGATCCAGAGAGGGGATCCTGCCACTTTGCTCTGGTGAGACCTCACCTGGAGCACTGTGTGCAGGGCTGGAGCCCTCAATATGGGAAAGACATAGACCTGACGGAGCAGGTCCAGAGGAGGGTCATGAAGATGATGAGGGCTGGAGCCCCTCTGCTACGAGGACAGGCTGAGGGAGCTGGGGCTGTTCAGCCTGGAGAAGAGGAGGCTCCAGGGAGACCTTGGAGCAGCCTTCCTGTACCTGAAGGGAGCTCCAGGAGAGCTGGGGAGGGTCTGCTCACAAAGGCTGCAGTGACAGGACGAGGGGCAATGGCTTTAACTTGGAGAAGAGCAGATTTAGGTTGGATATTAGGAACAAGTTCTTTCCTCTGAGGGTGGTGGAACACTGGGACAGGTTGCCCAGGGAGGTGGTTGAGGCCTCTTCCCTGGAGATATTCCAGGTGAGGCTGGATGAGGCCCTGGGCAACCTGGGCTGGTCGGGGGTGTCCCTGTGACTGCGGGGAGGTGGGACTAGATGACCTTTGGAGGTCCCTTCTGGCCTGGATGATTCTGTGATTCTATGATATTCATTACCATACCCTATCACCCCCTCGGAACCCCCTTGTTCTTCAGGGATAAGTTCCTTCTCCAAGATTACAAGCACACATCTAAAACAGCTGTCCTACTACTTACCGTACCCCTGCAGTGGGGCAGACCCCTGTTTGTTGTCAGCCAAGTTAGAAAAACTCACAATATTTGCTAACTCATGCTAAGAGCAGCCTAGTTATGTCAAGCAAACCTTCAAACCATACTTCAGCCTTATTCCTTAATTCACTGTGGAGGGAGAAGGACCAACTGACACACCGATCCTTCCCAGACTGTGTAACACAGCAGGTACTGGGGGGGAAGGGAGTGGGGAGACACATTTTTTGACATAAAAGTGACAAAAAGGACCTCCTCTGGGCTCTGCAGCAGAAGCAACAGGCCGTTGTGCAGAGGCAGAGTGCCCGAGGTAATGCTTATGGGCAGCTAGAGCATCCAGCATCCGTAGGCTGAGGGAGCTGGGTTAGGCTTGCTCTCTTTAGCTTAAATCTACCCCTCTGACAAACAGCTTTGGATGTTTTTCAGAAACAGAAACCACTTCTTTCTAGAAGCTTTTTATTTAGTGCAATTGAATAAGCGAGGGTATTACTGGCGATAATTAAGGAGTAGCCAATACTGCACATAAATTAGACGTAGTGTTTAGCAGTGTGTCAAGCAGAAGAGAGATGTGTAGGAGGAGAGGCTGCTGGAAGTGAATCTGTTTATTTTTGATGGGTTGGGCACGGCGGCTGCACATCTGGCCCTGAAACAAAGGGCTTGGGGTGTTGGTGTGGTTGGTGTCCACCATGTGTTTTCCACCAGGTGGCAGAAACCTCCCTGCTACAGCCCTGCAGCCTCTCACGGCTTGGTTCTGCTCAACAGCACCCTGATCTTGGCCAGGGGTTGGAGACAGGCTGGAATAAACCCAATAGTAATGGCATTTAAACACACCTTGGGAATTTCTGTGGAATACCCAATACAGACCCGTTCTGATCTACAGGAACTGCATTAAAAAAGCTTTACTTCATCTGTTTGTCTTCCCTGTATAATACATACTACATTGAGTAAATGTAGCTATCATTTGGGGGTTTATGTGGATTTAAAATATGCAGTTGCTCCTAGCAAAGAAATTTCATTATCATAATAGCACAAGGCACAAAACTGAGCTGAAATGAATGGCAACCACCCAAGCTTAGCACCCAAGTCCTTGAGGTCTGAAATCTTGTGCTTGAAACTCCAGGTAGATGAAATGTCTATATTTGCACTTTAAAGGTCCTTGTACACAGTGATCCATGAGTATGTTCCTAGTTGACAAACCTAACTCTAACAGAGACATTAGCATCATTTAAGAGGGAAGATGTTTCCAGAAGTGCAGAATTCAGAGAAAGGAGTTGTATTGGGATTGGAACTTGAACTATGTATTCAAAGACTTCTGAAGGTTTGTGTATTGGATGACTTACTATGGATTTTGAAGAGCTCAGCAGCAAATTGACATTTGTACCACTGCTAAGGGCATACTTTGATGTTGTGAATATTGTAAGCAAAGCAGTTTGTTTTCACTGTCTTCTGCCAAGAATAGCCGTGCCTATAGATTGATGTCTTGAGTTATTAGTATTGTCAGCAAACTATAATAATATTGTTCAACTGAAAATGGCAACCAGCCCTATATAGTTTCCCTATACCTTTTAATTCTCTCCATGGCAAGAACCTTCACCTGATACTCTACAAGTTTATTTATGCACCAGTTTCAGTTTCTATTTTTATAGACTTCAAGAAGGTATCTAGGCATTACATACATCTAAACCATAGAATACCTACTTGAAACAGATAAAAGTTGAAATGTAGAGTGTGTAGTCACCAGATATAAAGGAACTAGATGTCAAAACAGGGGATTTTTATCTAACCATTCTATGTAACTAGTTTCATTTCAGTTTATCTACTTATTAACATAAGCAAAAGATATCTCAAGAGAGTAATTGTGAAGAATTCTTACCACCTATGTGACTAGAAGACCTTATTTCTTTGAACTTGAAAGCATATTGACATCAGTGACATGCTACTGAATTTAATATTGTTATTCTAATCCAAAGGTAGTTTGCATTACTGAGAGGCCACCATAAAAATATTCTCTATTGTAAATTTAAATCTGCCACAACATAGAATCGTAGAATGGTTCAGTCCTATGCTCAGTTGTGGAAGAACCCCACATGAAAAACCGTAGCAACTGGATCATGAATCTGTTGCTCTGACATTCTGTTAGAGTGACAGATTTATGTTTGGTTAAAAGCCTGCCTATCTCAGGAAGAGTATGATTCAGTTGGTTTCACACAAGACTCCCAGATGCAGTGCAGTCAACAATACACACAGATGTACTTGCAACAATTAGTAGAATAAAGATCTGAGCCATTGTGAAGTATTTGTCATGTATCTCCTTCTTTGATTACAATAATAGTGTAATAATTGCATTATTCTGTACTAATTGAAGTAAGCATGCCAGAAGATAGAGGAGAACAAATAAGATAATGCAGGAGTTATTCATACAGAAGCTACATTACATAAACAATAGGCAGCAAATGAGAATTTAGATAGGTATTCCCAAGGAAATTATGTTACACACATGAAATTAGTTTTATGGAATGCCTTATAAATAGCAAAACTGGTGAATTTTATGTAAGCACATATTGCCAGTTAATACCAGAATGAAGCAAGTATAATGTCTTATAGTAGCGGTTTTCAACCAGTTGACCTTTAATCATCTGTGGATTATTTGCAGTGGGTTCCTGAAGTGTTATTTGAAAAATACAATTCTTTCTGTTGGCAGGCTTCTGGGCAGGATCAAGGAGTTTCAATGTCCACTTGAAAATTGCGAGGATCTCCAGATCAATAAAGGTTAATCACCACAGGGTGAGCGGCCACTGTTGAGCCCTGATGACATGAGATAGCAGAGCATTGGTTATTGGGCTAGTTCAAAAAGGTCAGATTTTGCAGTCAGGGTTTCTTAAAGTTTTCAAAATATAAAAAAGCCTTCACTGTATCACTCAAACCAGAAGAAATCAGGACAATTTTTGCTCAGTCTTGAATAACTGATAGCATATCCACATTTCATCCCTCTTTAACTACATTAGCTAAGTCAGACATTCCAGGGCCCTTGGATAACCAATTTAATCCTTACTTTCTTGCATGAAGTATATAAGTATTAAACAGAGAATGTATGAGTCAGAGATTTCAAACACTTGTGTTTAGATTTGTGCATGTATTGTTTTTGTTCACAGATTGAAATTGCTTAATCAAAGGTGAGGGTCAGTCAGCTCAGGTCAGTCACGTTTCCCTCTCTAGTGTTGCTTGATAAGAGTTAACCAAATGAATCAACACTCTAAAACTAGAAATATTTACAATACATTTATTTTTCTGCCGTTTCCTCATTTTTAAATGATCTAGCAATGTATAAAAACAATAGATTAAGAATTATAAATATCATTTATTTTCTGAAGATCATTTCTAAAAGCAAGTAAATGAATCTGTTTCTCGGAGCCTCGTTGAGAAACAGCGAGGTGAAAATCAAACATTTATGACCAGGTATTACCATACCAATATAGCTCTACAGAGATTCAAGGAAATATTCAAAATATTCAAAACAAAGGCAGAGATATTGTGAACTTTGCCACATTTACTCAATATATCACCGTTTGGAAGTGACACAGTTAAGTTTTAAATCCTCTGGGCTTCTTACTCTTCTTAATAAATTGCTTCTGCCTCCCCAGCTCCTGTGGCTTTTGGGACATAGTCAGTACTTACAAATTCTAAAGCTGTGACAAGAAGTTTCATCTCATTAAAGTGCTTCATGAGGGGAAATTTCTTTATTCCCCCTGTGATTTGTGCTCACAGTTTCTGACCTTTAATGTCGTCGTAGTCTTACCAATACCTTGTGTGCCCCTGGGAGTGTACTCAAATCTATCACAGGACTTACTAGGGGATTTTTGCTTTGTTATACACCTTCCTTATCTACTACAAGAATGTTCTCATCTGTTCCTAGATCCCTGCAATAACTTGATGAGTAAAATCATTCTTCTAGAAGACCAGGTTCTGTGGAAATAACTTATATTGCTTTCAGTTATTGCTTTTCTACTATATTTTTCACTGTGCTTATGTCAATAATGCAATTTTTCGCTCTTTAGTGGTACAGTTCCTCAGTGAAGACCAATTATCTTTAGGTATATCATGGCTATTTGGTGAGGGGTTTTCCCACTGTTCTAATCATACATGTGGTTCTGACTGTGTCATGTTGCTAAGCTTTCTGGAAACTGGGTTATGACTTACCCTCTTTCTAACTCTTAGAGCACCTCAAAGAGGCTTAAACAGTGTCAAAAATAAAAATACAAGTGAAGGAACAGCTACCCAGCTTCCTAACCCTACAGTACTTCAAAGAGACCACACATTTCAAAGTGACGACGAATTGTGGGCACAAGGGGACAGTAGGTTCCCAGGGCATCGCATTGCTCCTTGGAAAGCCAGCAGTGCTGGCTTCAGCAGGCTCTCCTGGATCTTCTGCTGTGAGATTTTCATATTAATTAGTCACCCCCAGGTCACTGCATCCTCCACCCGTTCACAGGTGCAGCCCCAGCATAACAAATTGCACTGGAACAGCTCGAGAGCTGCAGGTGGCTGAAGAGCCCCCAAACTACTACCCACCACCTAAGGGCAACCAGCAGTTTCCGAATTTGCTCTCAGTCCTTGCAGCTGGTAACTGCAAACATTTATCATTTTCTCCACCTGAAGAAATTGGGCAGCTGTCTTCTCATCCTAGAAATGTGAAGAGGGCAGGGCAAAGGACAGAACTACGCTGAAAGGAGTCTCACATAGATGGTTCCAGGAAGGAGCTGTACTCAAAGAAATACCAATCTAATCCATTCTCCATTCTCTGTGTTGTTAAAATGTCATGTTACAAAGAGAAATGGCTGATCAGGGTTCTGATCCTCACCAGAAATTTGCTGAAACGACCAATAACTTTAACTAAAACTGCTAATTCTGGGGCAATACTGCACGCTCTTGCACAAAAATGCTCTTTCTATTGACATCAGGTTTAAATACATGCATAATGTATTCAGATGGCTCCACTTTACTTGAGAATGATCAAGTTGTCAGCCAAAATCAGAAAGCTGTAGAAAGAGAAGTGCTGTGGGAGTGACACCATGTTTTATGTATTTATGAAACTTTTCCAGTAGAAAAAGTAGTCAAATGTGAAACAGTCTTTGTCTGCTTTCATGTCTGCACCTTACCGTAGGATTTCACACAGCACAAGAATAAATAATATCCAGATAAAATCCAAAAGTGGTATCAATCCCTTTGGTTGGTATCGATATCTTAAATTGATTGCTCTGCCCCTTTAGGAGCCTGGTGTGATCCAAGCAGCACTGGTCCACCAGTGCCTGAAACCTTGGCTGAAAAGCTTCATGCTTTATTTTTTGGGGGGAACTGCTCCAGAGAAACACTTGATGCAGTGAACTGAAAATGACATTTTATTCCAGGTGACATTCAGCAAAGAGGTGTCTCAGTTAAAGTATGCTTTATAACCTTTATCAATCAGAGAATCAAGATGAAGAAGTAAGTTGCTTGAAAACTGCTGATTAATGGTAAAAGCTGATGCTGGCACAGGAGAGAAAAACAAGGGATAAACTGCCAACCTAATTCTTGAGTTGTGATCTAGAAACTACTGAAGTCAGGTAACCAATACTAATAGGATAGAAACTGAAAAAGCCCCCCCAAAATAATAAGCTAATATTATACTATATGATTTTCAGCAGTTTGATAATGAGACATAAATAACAAGAACAAATTTGGAAATACATCAGGCTGATGGTGCCTTGGGAATGCATCAGGTCACCATGGGCATCCACCTATATATTGTACCAGGGTTTGTGCAGAGGGACCCGATGCTTTCTGGTGCTAATGTTTCATTGCAATGGGGATCCAGGATTATGCTGGGGAACATCCCTTGAATCCACTGGTGGTCTGCAGCAAAATGCAGCTCTGCCTGATGTGGCCCACCAGGTGGTGACCCTTTGAGTGACTCTCTGGCTTCACAGGGTGACCGCTTCCTTCAGCAAGTGCATTTGGGTCAATCCTCCTTCTGCTTTCCTGGGCTCCAGGAGTGATTTTTCTGTGCAAGTAAGGGAAGAGAGATTAATCCAGAATCATAGAATCACAGAATGATTAGAGTTGGAAGGGACCTTAAAGATCATCCAGTTCCAACTCCCCTGCCAAGGGCAGGGACACCTCCCACCAGAGCAGGTTGCTCCAAGCCCCATCCAGCCTGGCCTTGAACCCCTCCAGGGATGGGGCAGCCACAGCTTCCCTGGGCAACCTGTTCCAGTGCCTCACCACCCTCACAGCAAAGAACTTCTTCCTAATATCTCATCTAAATCTCCCCTCTTCCAATTTAAAACCATTCCCCCTCGTCCTGTCACTACACTTCCTGACAAAGAATCCCTCTCCAGCTCTCCTGGAGCTCCCTTCAGATCCTGAAAGGCTGCCCTCAGGTCTCCCTGGAGCCTTCTTCCCTGCATACTTACCACGTTTAGGCATGTTAACCTGTCTCTGTGCTTCTTTCTGCGATGGCACTGGTCAGCTACGAAACCTGTACTCAGTTACAGCCAGTGGTTAATTGCCATTAAATTTATCCAGGTGACATTGGGTAAAAATTCTGGTTGGAATTTCTGAATATAACTAAATAAAACCCCTTTAACACCAGAATAACCTTCTAACTAATATGAATTCCTTAAAAAATGTTGAGTGGCAAAGAAATGATGTCTATGTCTAATTGGGTCAACACTCTGTGGAGCTCACTTGTATTTTGCAGGTAGACAAGTCGTATCAGATTTGCTTTAATGTGTTTTCTCAGAAAGCATTTTCTCAGACTGGGGCACAGCTGAGCAACTATAGCTTGTGCAATTCTTCTCTTGAATGTTTCACAAAGTCATTTTTCTGTTCTCTAGATGTGAGATTCCAGCTAAAGTAACAGAGCATGTAAAGCTGGCAATAGAAGCAGGTAATGTGAAATTCATACCTCACACCTGCCTTTCTGTGCCACTTAAGCTGTGCCAAAATGCTGCTCTCTTGTTGGAAGCTAAGCAAATATCAGATGCCTTTCATTTCCCTGACATGCGTGCCACATGTCACAACGCACTCCAAGTCCTATTTACATGTGAAGAAGAAAGAATCAGTCTTCTGTGTGCTTTTATTGCAATCAGAGCTGTTGTAAAACTACTCCTTTCCTGGCAGGTGTGGATTGCCTAATTGCTCCCATCCATCCAAGTCTCTCTGTTCTTTTTTCTACATTGTCATCCTCTTTGTAAGACTTGTGCTGCTCTGATTTCTTTTCCTAGTGTCCTGAACATGTGTGATGAAGATAAGCAAATGTAAGGTAAAAAGCATCCCATGTTTTTTTTTTTTTTCTTTGCTGTATTTCTTGCTTCTTTTACCGGGTGCTGGTTCCTTTGATTTGGTGGAACATCGATCTCCAGAACTCTAAATTATTCTATTTAGAATAATTTAACTCTTAACTTTCCTCTTCTTCACAGCCACAGGCAGCCTGGAAACATTCCTGATTAGACTGCTGACTTCTTTGGAGGGAGATAAAAAAACAATGGCAAACTCTTGCTGACCACAATGACATCCCCACTCTGCCCTTCGTTTTTAAGGATGGGTTCATCTCTCCTTCTGCTGAAGTTGTGCAGAGATTCAAAAGGATCCAGGAGAAGGAGAAGTGGCAGAGTACTCCAAGCCTGGGCAGGATTCAGCTGTCTATATAGGGGTGCTTGCTGTTATTTTAGACAGTGAGTGCATCCTATCTGGCCTCCTGGTGCCCACCTGATGGGAAGGTGCAGCTCTTCCCGTAAGCCTGTGCAGATTACTTGGATATCCCAAAGGATGTCTTCGGAAGTGCACTTACATCACTGGATTATGTCAACATAGCAAATATTGTCATTTAATTCCTAAGAGGTGGGAAGAAATTTGGACTGATCTCACAAAAATCATAGCTCTCTTCAATAAGGTTTTTACAACATAAGATTCTGGAATTCAGAAAGCAAATAGAATTCAGTCTCTCAGATTCCGCCACAATCCACAAAAGAGGGAATTGAAGAAAATTTTTCATTTTTTGTGTATTTTTCAGTCTTTCTTTGGAGTGTGGAGTTGGTTCCTGAGTAGAGATCAGCATATCCAGTAATAACAATAAATAGAGATAGAGTATTACTGTTAGTACTGTTATGGAAAGCAAGAAAAGAGCTGATAGTTTGGTTGAAGAATATTGAGAAGGAAAGGACAGTGATTAACAATTTCAAGTGAGGAATGCAGCTAGGTTTGGACCAACCTAATGAGCAGAATGAAGGTAGACAAATGGAATCAGCCTGTGAGTTAGATTTCAGTGAAGACAGTCATTGAGAAGTCAACATAACTGTGTTGCTAGAATTTAGCTGCTGGGTGAGCTCATAAATGCTGTCAACAGTGTCAGCAAATTACTTCAGTTTACAGCTTGCCTGACATGCCTTTCCAGTTAGATACAAAATCTTTAGTTCCTTTTTTTGCCTGCCTGGATGAATTTCATGCAATATTATAAGGCAGAAAGATCTCTCCAGCTCTCAAGTACAACCAACAAGAATCTGTCTTTAATCTGTTTTGTTTTGTTTGTTGGTTTTTCCCTATGAGCCAGCCCATTTGACCAATCTGGACATTCCTACTCACAAACATCTCACTGAGGGAAGAGGTTTATGCAGCTCTGGAGCAGAGTGGGCTTCACCTGCAAGCTAAAGACTCCTCTTCAGAAGTGACTTTCCAAAAGAATTACTACAGGGCAGTAATGTACCAGGTATGTTTTGGATCTGCTGAGTAAAAGCTATAAATATTTCAATTCAAGGCAGTTTAGAATTTCTCAGAAAACTTCATGCAGTCTCGTTACTGTGCAGTATGAAAAAACATAGTTGGGAGATATGAGGAAACAGTGTGGGTGTTAGGAAAGAAGAAATCAGGATATGGATTCAACACCTCCTGAGCAGGGAGAATAATCAGAGTTAATTACCCCATCATAGGAAGCACATTTCTGATGGAATCCTTTGGCCAGCAGATTCAATATAACTTAATTGCAGTGGTATTAATGAACAGACCTGAAGAGTATAGAGAGAAGAATCACATCTTTCCCCGCTGGACTTAAACCAACAAGATCTCAGCGTTGGTTGCCACCACGAGAAGCCATCATCTTAGGTCAAAGGTGCAGAAACGTTTGGATGTGTCTGGGAAGTGCCACCCTGCCCTGGGCTGGCAGCTCTTAACCAGAGTGAAGCAACTCCTGCCCCAAAATATGTGTCTACATTTGCAGCTTCACATCTCACAGCGTTCTTTGTTCACCTATTAGGTTTTTGTTGTCGTTTTAACAAAGGGCTTTTGTGCTCCTTGGATTTGGCCAACAATCAGATAATTTGATGAAGCACTAGAGGTGGAAACAGTGTGGGTTTTCTACTACACAGTGCATGGTAACAATAATAATAATAATAATAATCATAGAATCACAGAATGGTCAGAGTTGGAAGGGACCTTAAAGATCATCAAGTTCCAACCCCCCTGCCCTGGGCAGGGACACCTCTCCCTAGAGCAGGTTGCTCTAATAATAATAATAATAATTATAATAATAATAATAATAAAGAGAAGCCTGGTAATTTTTCTCTCTCTTACTGTACTCAAATGAATGTTCCTTCAATAATTAGACTCCCAGGCTAGTTAAATGTGGATCACTCCAGTAGCTACTTCAGCCACTGGGAAGCAGCACGCAGCAGCTTTACACAGAGAGGGAAACAATATCAGCTTTGCCTTCCCCCAGGAAAACAAAGAAAGATGTTCTCCACTTCAAACTAGTGTAATTTATCATCTCCTGTACACTAACAGGCTGCTGGGCTCAACATAAACGTAAAGGTGAAACACTGAAACAAATCTGGAAGACCTTAGCTCATATGAATTAGGGAACTGTGCTGCAAGGGACACGGGAAACAGAAATAGTTTATATTGGTTCCTTGTCACTATTTAAAATCTGAGTGACAGGGGTGGTGTACTAGTGCTGCCTGAAGGGGTTGCAAAGAGAAGGTTCTGTAGACAAAGGTAAAAATAGATGGTTTTAATCTTTCCAGCTCCCATAAGAAAAACTTTAACAGATTCGTCAATATTTGGATGGAAGATACCTAAAGAAACCCAAGTGACTGTTGGAATGTAATTGGCTATTTTCTGTTCAGAGTGTTCATAGAATCATAGAATGGTCAGAGTTGGAAGGGACCTTAAAGATCATCCAGTTCCAACCCCCCTGCCATGGGCAGGGACACCTCTCCCTAGAGCAGGTTGCTTCAAGCCCCATCCAGCCTGGCCTTGAACCCCTCCAGGGATGGGGCATCAACAACTTCCCTGGGCAACCTGTTCCAGTGCCTCACCACCCTCACAGCAAAGAACTTCTTCCTAAGATCTCATCTAAATCTCCCCTCTTCCAGTTTAAAACCATTACCCCTCGTCCTGTCACTAGACTTCCTGACAAAGAATTTGTCGTATTTCCTTAAATTTATGTGATGAGGAGTGTAGTGCTGAACTATTGAAATCTGAGTGATAAGATTTTATTGTAATTGATCAGATTTGTCCTAAGGTATTCCCTGGCTGGTTCCTGAGATATAAATGCAAATTTTCCCTTACATACACACTTCCCCTCACAGCTTTGAAATGCACTTTCTGAACCACTCTGCCAGCCAGATCGATATTATTGGTGCTTTTTTGAAAGTTTCACAGGGAGAAAACAAACACAAGCTTACAAGTAAAATGGCTTTAAAACAGTATTAGAAAAAAATCATGAAGAACAGGTTTATTAAGCTCCGTTAAGTACA
The DNA here is from genome assembly GCA_013400375.1 of Thinocorus orbignyianus. NCBI lineage: Eukaryota > Metazoa > Chordata > Aves > Ciconiiformes > Thinocoridae > Thinocorus > Thinocorus orbignyianus. Next base: position 251,259 of record VXBW01001073.1, on the reverse strand, counting down.
GCAGCTCTGCTCCAGCTCAGCTCTCCAAACACCTGATTCCTGGAACGAAGGAGTGCACAAGAGGGATCCCTCAATATTTGTGCTTTCCTTGTGTTTTCTTCTGGATGTAGCCAAAGACAACCAGAGATAAAAACAACTCAAAACCATAATTTGGAGGGCTGCAGTACTTGAGCCAGGTTTTCCCTGATGGCATTGTACCTTCTGGTGTGGGAGCTGCCTCGCACAGCTGCATGAACATGGGGGAATTTGGGAGCTGCTGGGACTGCTGTGGGGCTGCACTGGGCAGAATCCATTTGGGATCTGGAGAGTAACAAAGCACTAATTGGCAGATGTTAGTATTTAGTGGAACAGTAATAAAGTAAAGAGGATTCTGTTATTCCTCTGTGGAGCCACAACCAGTCTGTCGTGCAATTATCTGAAGAAAATGCCCACAAGTAAATAAATCACTGGGTCTGGGCACTTCAGGACCCCAAGGCCATGTCCTTTTGGTTTACACTGCTGTAAATGGAGTTCAATCTTGCTGCATGTGAAAAGACATCCTCCTGATTCATGGTAGTATAGACTGCAGCAAAGTCTGCACCTGCCTTTTCCCTCTCATTATCTAATGCATTTTGGACTTTGATTTGAGATTTTTGGCCAGAGGCTTACTGCTGAAGAAAGGCTGTGTCCATCTGTGAGATGTAACAACACAGTTCTCAGGCTGAATGGTGAAAATCAAGCCTCACATTGACACTTGAAGGTCTTGATTTTGGAGATAAACCTTTGCCTGGTGCTTTATGGACATCAGCCCAAGCAGCAAGCAATATGAAGGATTTCCCTTGGTCACTGACATGTTGGACTGGTGAATTTTTCTATTAGACACATGAAAATAAGTAGTTCTTAGAGCAGCAGGACTAATGGTATTCATTTCTAGGGGATTCCCTCATGTTTAAGAAGATACAAAAACACCCATCCAAGGATTTTCTGCACTTGAGGCAGACATGAAGCCTGTCCTTTGTGTGAGGTCTCTAAATTAGCAATATACTGGCACTCTTCATGCTTAAATCATTCCCATAGTAAGGCTAAGAACAGTTTGAACCTTCCATCCAGCTGCTTATCTCCATGAAACCCATATGAATTTAAATCATTGTCTGTCAAGTGTGCTTACAACTGAACACTGTATTAAAAAGAAAAAGATTGGGGGTCACAAACCCCACGTGAAGACAACAGGAGCACCAGAAGCTTGTTGCTAAATGAATGTGAATTTAAAATGTCACCTAACAAGAACTGCATTTTGGTTGTTGTGTGAAAGCACCAAAACTGCCTCAAAAATTCAGGATCTGACCAGAGGCCAGGTACTCCTTGTGTGGACATGACCATTATATACCACAGATCTCTCTGCTTGAAGAACCTTCCCCTTCTTTATCTTTAATCAACCCTGAATAAGTCTGCAGTAATTTATCTCTGAACACTAGTGAAAAGTTGTAGTCAACTCCTTTTCTTGGCATTTTTTTAAATGTGTGGAAACTGGCATGAGTTACAGGTCTGACATGCTAGAGATGCAGTCAGGAAAAAAAATCCTTTGAATGAAATTTGAATTCCTGAGTATTGGATCTCAACCAGGATTTGAAAATACAGCTTGCTGAGCCATTACAGGCCTGCTAATTACACTCCTTGTTACTCCAGAGCAGCCTCAGAGAATGATTTGACAGCATAATATGAGTAAAATAAGACTGTTACTAGAAAAACAAAGCAATGCAACGTGATTTACCTAATCAAAACACATATTATTGTATGATTTTAACAGAAACTGATCATGTGTAATATACATATGGGGTGAGATAAGTAATTTGCATAGTCATCTGTTGTACAGAGCACTGTGTGGCATAGGTCCACCCATTAATAAAAAGACTAAAAAGAGCTGAGGCACTCTTCTGCTTCTCCTTAAACAGCCTTACAGTGCCTGAATAAGGGAGAGTAATTAAAAATATCCAGTGCCATAAGTATTTCCAACATCATCAGCAAGAAAAGACTTCTGTTACTTTAAGGAATATATTTCACCTCCACAAAGGTCAGATTCCATTCAACTTGCTGGAAATTCTCTGCAATGCAGGACCCAGACCAATATTCTGCGTGTCCTCCCCAACAGCCTGAGTAAATTATGCCCCAGTTCCACAAAATCCAACTCGCAAGAAAAAGCCACTGGGATGACACAACGGGCCCTTCACAAAGGCTCCTTCTCTACTTCCCAAAGTTGGGCATGACCCAGCTGTTACCATCTGCTGGAAAGATCTCTTAGCACAGGGCATCCAACCACCGCCTGCCAAGCACCAGCCCCCTGACAAATTGGACCATCTACATTCTCCCAGGCTGAATTCCCTCTGGAGGTGGGAATTTCATCAACCCGGAGGCAGTTGCGAGTTCTGCTGCCTGCCCACGTTGTTTCCAGGTGGCTGTCTGAAGGCAGGGGAAGATTTTCATGGATTAAATTTGTAAAAGTGAACTAGTAATATTTTCTTGGATAATTAGGAAAAGCTGTTTTGAATTTTAAACACAGATACTGTCATCATTGCAAAAGCAACACCTTTTGGGGGCATTCAATTTCCTCTAAGCCATCTTTAATAATCATTATGTTTTTATTAAATTTCTAGCCCTAGGACTAACTATTAGCATTGATTTAAAGACTAAATTGCCAATTAAAAGTTTTTCCATCACGATTTCACCCCAGTCTCACTTAAATACTGGGAGCTGTCAAGCTCCCAGCATGAAAAATTATTAATCTCAGTCTAAAATTAAGCAGTTAAATTTATCTGCATAAATATAAATTGACCTCTTTAATCCCACGGAGAAAATTCCATATTCCCAATACCAGATCCTGTCACTTAAGATTGCATTGGTGGTGAAGTATGGAGATCCTCTTAACATAAGGTTTATTCTTAATGCTTTCACTGAAATTAAAAAACTATCACATTTCTCTTCAATGGATTTAAGTTTTTTCCTTTCCAGCTACACGTGAGCACTGCTCAAAGACTCAAAACTGTTGATGCGTCACCTCTGGAGCAGTCTTCAAAGGAATAAATGATTGCTTAACTGGCATTCGAGGAATTTGCCTTGGAAACACTAGATCCCTTGACATAAAATGTGAGAGAAGAAGAAGAGACAGCTGTGAAAGGAAACCGTGATATAGTCGAGAGTTAACAAGTCCATCACATATCAAAATACAGATTGATAGTTCATGTCCCCGTAAATTAAGTTTCTTTGGAGTTGTTTATGGCAAGCAAGGCAGCAAGTTTTGAACCCTTTCAGGGCATAATGCCCGTTGTAGACTCTGAATTCTTGGTTTAAATTGCTTCCCATTTACGTCCACGTAGGTACTCTTTGCATGACAAGCCTACATGCTGCTTTCAAGCCTACATTTGTTCCAGCTCATTAAACCCAGCTGTTCTTTACTTTTCCTCTCTTCCCCTTATGGTTCAACGACAGTAAAAGCATTCCTCCCAGGCCACGAGTGAAAAGCAGAGAAGGCATTAACTAGAACCAGCCAGAAAAAGCCTACTACCACCACTTTCCTTGATTTTCCGTGCTTGAGTGTAAATTGATCAGGGAAACATACTCATTGCATGGAAGCAAAGCTAGTTTTGCTCTGGAATGCCAGGCTGTGTACAGAGCTATGCTGCATACTCACAGCAGTGCAATGATACATACTGGTCTCAATGGCAAACTGGGAAATCCTGATATCAAGCCTGTTCATCTGTCCTCGTGCTTGAAATGCCAGTGTGGTCTGTGCTCACACACCAGCTTACAACCAGCACTGATTGTACCACCGTACAACCACAGCCAACTCCCCAGGGTGCCAGGCCCTACAGGTCTGACCATTAAGCTGTCACACCTACTCATGCAATCCTGGTTTTTCCCCTGTTCATTAAGAAGTGACTCATTTGTCGTGACTTGCACAGTGCCTTGGATGAAGAAAATCCTTAAAGACGGAATAAAGCCGTTTGCTGTAGCTGTGGAGGAGTCTCTGGTAGAAGCTGCACATATGTTTTCTAGCTCTGCTTACTGCCTGCCAGAGCAAGGCTTTTATTACTCATTTTCTGGTAGTACTATGGATCTGAAATGAGCAACCATCACAGTTGGTAACTGATGCCAGTTCTGGCTCTAGGAAGGATTGTGAAGAGCTTTAGCAGCAGAATCGGGGCTGCATTTATTGAAGCTCTCTGAAATTGATAGTGACACAGGCCTTTCTGGAGGGCAGGATCCACAGCAGCCCTGCAGAGAAACAGAGGGAATGACACCACCCAAGAGCAGAGAGCTGGAGGTTACAGCCTAGGCAGCTGACAGGGTGCTTTGCCCCCATGCCCAGTGAGGACAGCAGTGACAGTGATGGGCTCAGACACAGCCCAGGGATCACCAGACACATCTCTATTGAGATAGGTCTGGGGCAAGCAAGAAAGTCACACCAGGTAGAGGGCTGAGCACAGGCACACCTCAGCTCAGGAATGAGGCTCATACCACTCAGAGACCTGTCACCAACAGTTGCACCACTCCTTTCCCTGGTCCCAGCCCTGCATCTTCACCCCTTCCCTACCCTTCCCTTATGGCATGGGACCAATGGGACAGTGGGCCCTGGGCTGAGCCAGCCCTGCTGCTGCCATGGGAAGGAGCAGAGAGGGCCCACCGTTTATTTCCCAGTCTCACCAAGAGGGATGGGACGTAGTGGTGAAGGCCAGGAGTGAAGTGGAGGTTGTGCTGATGTTGGGTTTGGACCTCTCAAAATGTTGCAGTTCTTTGGCAGTTTATGGCACGTGGTGGAGTATTACTCAGTCCAGTCTTCTTCAACATATTCATCAATGACCTGGACGAGGGGATTGAGTGTATCCTCAGCACGTTCACTGATGACACCAAGCTAGGAGGGCTGGCTGACACTCCAGAAGGCTGTGCCACCATCCAGCATGACCTGGACATGGTGGAGAGCTGGGCTGAGAAGAACCTACTGAGGTTCAACAAGGGCAAGTGTAGGGTCCTGCACCTGGGGAGGAAGAATGCCAGGCACCAATATAGTCTAGGAGTGGACCTGCTGGAAAGCACTTCTGAGGAGAAGGATCTGGGGGTCCTGGTAGATAGTATATTATCCATAAATCAGCAATGTGCCCTTGTTGCCAGNGGTTGTGGAGTTCCCTTCTCTGGAGACCTTCAAGACCCACCTGGATGCAGTCCTGAGTGCTGTGCTCTGGGCAATCCTGCTTTAGCAGGGGAGTTGGACTAGATGATCTCTAGAGGTCCTTTCCAACTCTGACAAATCCATGATTCCATGATTTGTGATGACCCACAAACCTGGCAGAGGAAAAAACAATGCTTTTTGGGGTGAGGGAGGCATTGCACAGAATAACTAGGGCTGTGCAATAGATGAGAGATTTCCATCAGGGGTCTGAACACAACATGCACACCATAGTCAAGGGTGTCTCAGATTTGTGCTTTGCTGGTTGTAGGAAATCAGAGATAACAAGCCAGGGTTCAACAGATTCATTTGATCTTATTGTGTAGGTGAGGTCAAGCTAACACTACTGGTCAGAAAAAATTCCTGCTGCAAAGATACAACTCAGTTCCATCAACAGAGCTTTCTGTTGTTCTAAGTTAAGATCATGGTTTGGACTTAAATTGATCATACCAGCAAGAAATATGTGTTAATAAAAATCAGTCTGTATAAGCCAAATACAAATTATTACAGCAATCATCAGAGTAAACAAGAGTACAAAAATCTTACAGCTATGAAACTGCATGTTTTAATTACTGGTGTTATCTCAGTGGTTTATATTCAAAGTTCCCTATTCTGGATACTATTAATGAATATTGATTTGGAGAACAGAAAAAGAACTTCTCGATATTAAAAGCAGTTTATCTGTATTTAAACCAAGATGGTTCTTTCTGTTTTTCTGCCCTGGCTGTATCTTTAGACCCCCATCTAACAGCAGCTGTGATTTATTTTTAGCTTGCTTTCTTTGCATATTTAAAAGGATGTTTCGATCTGGGGTGAAGCATAAGCTAGTGTGGCAATTAACTGGCAAAGAGACTGAGCTTTACAATTCCGAGTCAGAAATTAGTTTTTGCTGTGAATCAAATATATCTACATAAAGTTAATAGTATGGCTCTACTATAGACACATACTGTAGATCTGGCCATTCTAGGGACTCGATGGAGTATACAAACTGTATTCAAAAGAAAACATCTAGCAGTGAGTTTAAATGCCTACAGCATCACGATACTATCTGAGTGTTGTGGGGTTGTCTTTGTAATTCACTTTATATAAATTGAATGTTGCAGAAATCAGCAATATCCCCTCAGAAAAACTAACATGTACATCCAATGGAGCACGGTCCAAAGGCTACATTTGCATCTAAACACAATGATCTATATGGAAAATATCTGGGTTTTAGCTATAAATTACAGTGAGCTTTTCTTTTTGTACTCAGAACGGTTCTCTTTGAAGAAAAGGAAGCTCCATCTTCCAAGAGATGATGAACAACTGGTTGCCTGTTGCTTGGATAAGGTGTAGTGATCTTGCCAGTTAAGACATGTTAGACATCAGGAGTTACAAAAATGAGACTATATAATAGGGTTTGCTCTGCCTTTTTTAACAGTAAATAAATGATGTGAGTACAGAGCCAACTCATTTTACATCGCATCTTAATTAAGAATTAATTAACAAGTCCTCATAAAGAAATAGTTTCTGGATATTCTTTGATTTTCTATTTTATTATTCTAAAAAAATCTCTGGTGTTTCTGCCCTAAAACACCCAAAAAGCCTTCACAACTAGGTAGCATCCTGATCTTTTACTTGTGCACGTAAGAATTTTAACAACATAAATCAGTGTCTTTTTTTTCATAAATATAAAAACCCTTGGATGGGGAGGAAGGGCTTTGCTTCCCTATTCTCTTTTGATCATTTATGGTGGTTTACAAGGGAGGTGTTTGAAATAAGTTGAGCATCTTCTTACAGCAGACTGTGATCATCCTAGGTCTCCTCCAAGCCTTTCCAAGCAGGGCACACCTTTACATAGCCAATTAATAAAACAACAGTGAAGCCTGCAGAGACCTGGCCAGACACAGAAATCTGCCTCCTCAACTTGTGGTGCTCTTTCCACCCAAGCTCCGTGCACCCTCAGCTACCACTTCTGCTTGGCCCCTCTCCAGGCAGGATTAGATGCACCCAGCAGGGACAAGCTGTACCCAGCCAGAGCCCCTCCGCTGCTGTCTAGCTCAAAAAAGAAGGGTCAGAAAAGCCTGCTTAAAAATGAGGAAACTGTTTGGGAAACACCTCAGAAAATGCTGGTTTTGAAGCAATTATCTAGCATCGTAGTGAATTTCTGGCCTGAGGGAGACACCCCAACTCCTCTCCATCATCCACAGCCACTCCTTCTACTCCTGTTCCTTCCGAGTGTGTCTGCATTGCAGTCACTGTTCACAGAAACGCTGCCAGACTGGGTTAAGCTCACTCGACTCCTGCTAACTGCTGCTGCAGCAGCAAAAAGCCCTCTTACAAATTCTGTCTCAGCAGATTTTTGCATGGCTCTGTGTTTTAAACTGTCTATCTGCAATGCAATCCGTCAGAACTCTTAAAATTCAAGGTCCACAGTCTGTCAACAGAGCTGCACATCCAGAGGTGCTCAGAAACCTGGTTTTGAAAAGGTAATAATTATATTTGGTAATTACCTTCCCATGATAAAGACTGTCTTTCTGTTCATGTCTGCTCAACAACAGTTTTCTAAACAAAACTTGTCAATCTTTGTCCTCTCAGTACTCAACAGTTTCCAGTATCCACCTCCAAGGATAAAAATGAACGTGTACACAGCTCTCTCCAAGGACTCTTCCTCTCTCCTTACAGCTCTGTTTATCCCAGGCTCTCCAGGTAGCTGTTCCCTATTTAACTCCCAGCAGTGTTTCTCTGACCGTGGCAGGAATGAAAGCAACTTGAGGGAAGGATTTGGGATTTGCTGCCCCAAAGCCAAGGCAAGTTTTGATCAAGCTTAGACAATCCAGGACCAAAGCCATTGTGCTCTGGCTACTGTACTACAGACTTCCCTTATCACAGTGGGAGGATCCCTACATATTTGTCCAAGTTCTGTGGAGGATCAGATTCATACAGATTTATTGTGTGCTTAAATTCCTCCACCAACACCCCACAACGCTGGGGCTGTGTTACAGGACACACAGACTCAGGTTATTTTTTTTTCAGTCTTTTAAAAGTCACCTTCTCCACACCTCTACCAGGAAGATCAGTATTTTATAACGGTAGTGTCTACACAACTACGTCACTATCTCAGTTCAGAAGTGAATCTTCTGATTGTACTCAGCAAGCTAGTTTGGTTCTCATCCTGGAGTGGTCTTGAAGGGTACAGGGTGAACTCCTTTCAGACAAAACTGAAACAGAAGACACTTGATGTTCTCCAACCACAAACGGGCATTCAAACCACAGAAGCAGACCAGACACGTCCAGAAACACTCCTTCAAAGATGCAAACTTCTGGTGGCATTGCATAATCGTGTGGCAAACCCTCCAAAAAGGCAGCTTCCTCATACAGTATGAACACTGGGTCTCCAGCACACAAATCGCTCTTACTGATTGACACGACAGTCTGCAGCACACGGAGAAGTCAGCTGCCAAACACCACAGTCTGCTGTGCTCAAGTGACTGAGAGGAGAAAGGAAAATAAATTAGAAGCCTTTACCTCCAGAGCGCTGAGAAAAAAACCACAAATACCATGTTCCTAAGTGCAAGGTTATCAGGCATCACCCCCAGCTGCCACCACCCCTGATGAAACCACCTGTGCAGACTGTTTCTCTTGCTTCGCTGAAGGCATTTGTTTGTGGTTACACCCACCTGTGCCTCTGCTGTGAGAATCACACCAAAAGGAAGGAAGACAGCGTGTCCACCACTCCTTCTAGACTGGGGATTCTAGTAAGAGACAAGAAGACAATGATGCAGTTAAATTTGACTGAATTTTTGGTCCAGAAAACTCGACGCTAAATGTATTTAGCTGACAATCAGTTCCATTTCCATGCTGAAATTATTCTATATTCCTCTTCAGTGATCTGGGTTTGGATTACCATCACTTTGAATTCTTTTGTACTTAAATTCATAAGAGCAAGTCAAAACATGAAGCCTTTCTTATGCAGTTAGAATACTGATTTGCATCTAACCGTAGCCATCTAGTTCTCTTGCTATTTCATCTCAATTTATAATGTTTGCAAAATTGCAGCCTGTATTTTGAAGTAGCCACAGCTTTGCAATTCAGCTACACAACATGTTGGCAAAAGGTACCTCTGAAACAGTCAAGTAAGTTTTTAAAATATACATCTTCTTTCAAGCTTTTCCTATTCTTCTTAGAAATCCCACTGAGCCAGAGCCCCAAGCGGAAGAATGCTCAATGGCTTAGAGTAGAACGACCTTTATTTGCACCAGCTGTGAAGCTGAACTGGCAAGTTTGGCAAGATCCTGAACTGGTACCAGCCAACTACTTATTTCACATGCAACCATCTGCTGCCAGAACACAACCACCCGGCAGTTGGTGTGGCAATGCAGCTTTCTCCAACACACAGTTGCTCAGAATACACCCAATGCAACTGAGGTTTAGTGACAGTGAATTACCAGGGGTGGTGCGTAGGGGCTTGTGTTTGCAGATAGTGATCTGGTGAAACTGTTAAAAACCAGGAAGCTCTAGTGGGTAGGTAGTTGCTAGGGTAAAAAAAAATGTTCTTTAAAACATACAAAGTAAAGATCTGCTTGCCACTGCCTGACAACAAAGGCAAACTGTAGGTGCTGGCAGCCACCAGAGTGTTTGCTACCTGGGCAGACACACGGAGAAGATCTCCTAAGTGGGGCAGGGCTTCATAGTGAATTGCTGTTCTGTGCATACAGGCATTGTTTCCTGCCTGATACTTGGAATACAGATGGGTGAAAGAGCAACAGCAGCAACATTTTCACAAATTAACCACACATTCACAGCTCCAGAAGAAGACCCCTCTATTCTAACCTGAAGCCAGTAATGCTGCAGAGCTGTTTGGATGCTTCTCGTAGCTGATGGTGTGACTGTGAGGGTAATATCCCTCCCATAACATACAAAACCCCTTTGTCTGATGCTATTCATCCTGATAAACATCCCCAGTCAACCAGACAGGTGTCAATCAAACTAATGCCTCTCAACACAAAGCCAATCTGTCTGTGGTTGCAGGGCTTGAGCCAATTTAATTTAATTTATTAGAGTTGAAGGGAACCTTTGCCTCTGTGACAATGGGTGAGACAGTTTGTAATGATTCTCATTTAATTGATGAATGCAGACTTGGCACTTGACTATTAACTAGACACATTAAGACACCAGGAGTGAGATCCCAAGAGGTTTTCACAAGCATCTACATGCTTCTAAGGTTTGCTTTCCTACAGCACATCCATCTGCAGCCCTTCTCAGCTGGCCAAAGCTGGAGCCAGTCATCTCTGTCTCACAGAAGTCAACACCCTCCTCTCACAGAAACAATCTTGCTGTGCAGGGGGAAGGACCCAGGTCCCATTTCTGCTTTCAGTCTGAGACTGTGCTCAAAATATACAGCCTAATGGCAACTCTCTAATCCAACACAGCCCTACACCACAGAGACCTTTTGCAATTTATGGACCTACAAACAAATGAGGAACATCTAAGTCTGCATTAGCCACAAAGAGCATGCAATAAATTAGTCCTTTTGCACAAGACTGTTCCACAGGAGAAATGTTGCTCCAGAAACACTTCTCTTTCCTACGTGTTTTCCTAGCACTGAAACTTGTTTCTATAGTTTGTCCTTTATGGTTGCCTGATTTACCAACCCGCTTTGATTAGCTTTTCAGTGCTAATTAACACACATTTTCAACCCTCCTAACCACATATTGCTCAAGGGTGGGTATTCTAGAGTCCCAGATTTTAAGTCTAGGGTGCATCATTGCAGGCTCCAGCACGATCCCCTAGGATTTTACCCATTACCCCAGCAGTGCCGTGCTGAACACCTCTCTGGTGACTGAATGAGAGCTTTTTTATAGAAGGAAATCTAATCCTGATTTAAAGATTTAACGTGAGAGAGAAGCTGACCACATCCTGTCATAAGCCATTTCACTGATCAAGATCTACGTTTTATTTTTAGCTTTTACTTACCCTGCTCCAGCTCCCACCCACTGAACCTTGTCAGGGCTTCATTTTCTGAACCATATTATTTATAGGTTGTGACAGATCACTTCAGAATCCCCTCGATTACAAGCTAATTAGATTATATATTTTTTAAAATAGGATTTCTTTCACCAAAAGAAAAGTCTGGAGAACAGCTTTGGTCCTCTTGCTCATACTTCTACTCCTCAGCAGTCTCTGTACCTGCACAGAAGCTGATGCTCACCAGTGAGGTCCCATTCCCACCAGGAAAAAACCCTTTGAGGCCTCTGGACACTCATGGCCCTCATCACTGCCCACTCTGCTGATGACCCCAGCAGCAACAGTGCTGGTTGCTGCTGCCCTTTTCCCACAACCTTTCTGAGGTGCAGCCTGTAAAGCCTGGATATTATCTGAGAGATGGCTCTGCTGTGTTTCCTCCTGTCCGTCTCCTGCTTCTTCGAGCCCCGTGTCAGTTCTCTGAAGCCACATGTCTCACGAGGAGCTCGTGTTCACCCATCCCCTGATTCTTTCCACAATCCCTGATCACCCCCATCAGCCCTCATTTTAGACAAACTATCGTTCTTTCAATGTTTCTATGTTTAATTTTAGTTATTGACGCGTAATTTGTCTGTTGGTTTTTTTCTCACATTAGTCAATGAGCTTATAATTCAATGCAAACTGTTCTGAGAGCACTTGCAGGCAATATCTGTGAGCCTTCCTTAATGTGTTTGTCCCTGCTCTGTCCTCTGGTGTCTTCTCTGTCCAGTGGAGTTTTAATATTGTTTTAGAAAGAGCTTACAAGTCACATTATGCCATGTAATGTTTACATTCATTCTGACATACTTCAGATTTGTTCTCCCTCCTTCCCTCCTTTTCCCTACCCATCTCTCTGCCGCCAGCCTACGCTTTCTGCCTGCCAGATATAAAGAGATTTCAGAATTTTAAAAATAGCTATTCAAGAGCAACAAACCAAGGCTGGAATGCAATACAGCAGGGAGGAACAGCTCTAGGGAAACTCAGTAAGTTAGAATACACTAGGACTCTCTTGGGGTGTTTTATGGGTGACTTTGTGTAGCTGCACAGACCTACATCTATGCATTTCATTAGCTGAACTATCAATCTGAGAGGTCTGTCCTTTGTGTGAGTACAGTTAATTGCAGATTTACTTTGGAAGGAGGAATTCCAGGTAGAAATGAATTTAAGTTTTATCACATATTCTTCTGTTTCCGTGAATTCTGACTCTCCCAAGGGTTTACAGGCTAAATCTGGATTTGGATGCCTCTGCTCAAACAAACAAACCGAACAGATTTTGCCCCGTGGTATTTAATGGAAAAGAAAATGTCATGAGGCCTTTCCATTTAGAAGTAATCAGTTGAGAAAAGATTAGTGAAGATATATCTATGTTCAGACCGTCGCCTGCAGCGAGGTTAGGGGGTAAACTCATCATACACATCAGGATTAACTCAGTTTCTGCAGTTCTCTTCAAAATGTATAGCCAGTGACCTACTTTTCAGGTGGCCTGGTGAGTGTCACTCCAAATCCTTCTGGCATTTTAGCACCATAACACTGTAATGTTTTACTGGGACATAGCATGTTCCTGAAATGGCAAGTAATACAAAGGTAAGTCACAAAGTAAAATTTGGAACCTTTATGTTGGAAAAATAACAATGGCTTTCATAACGAGCACACCCAGGGAGGAAGCTGACATGGAATGTCCCTACTAAAATGCCCTTTGGGAATTTATCTCAGCAGGCAACCTCTGCATCCCCAGAGATGTTATCAATCTTTGATGACCTCCTTCTCTTTTCCGTTTTGTAAGAAAGTTACTGGAAGATCCTAGGGGATTTGTCCCTCCTTGTTTTCTTTGGTTTTTTTCTTTCTTCACGCAAAATAGGAGCTTCACTAAACCCAGGATTCTGTGTTTGTAGAATTACTCCAGCTGCATGCTGCACAGCACAGCCGACTTTACAAATTCTTGAGGTTAAAGTAATGCCAGCTTTCTCCATAGTCCTTGTTCCCTGCTAAGGCAGTTTCTCAGGAAGGCAGTGTTGGAATATTTACTAGCCTGAAAAAGAGGAGGTAAAAGCCCAGGACAAGCGTGTTCAGCAGCTTCTATTTGCTTTCATCCTCCCCAGACTATGCCTTTGGTAGATGGAAGCTGTCAAACAAGGTGGTATGGAACACCAGGCCTGGAGACACAGCATTGGGTCAATATCCATGGACTTTTCACCCTAAAACAAAGACAAAGAAACACCCGACTCCAGCAGAGAGAGACATGTGAGCTTATACAGAGAAAATCCTTAATCGCTCTCTTAAAGACAAGAGAGACTTCACATAAATTAAACTCCAGATTATTACCTTAAACTCTTTAAGGATTTGCTTCTGATTTCATAGAGGCTGATACTACAGTGGAGCAACATTTTCTGTAGCTGCATTAGGAACTCCTGAAGTATGTTATTTTATAGCAGGAGCTCAGACAGACATTGCTTCTCTATCACTAGCACTGAAGTGGTAAAATGATCCCCTGCATTGCTTTAGTCCTTCTGAGGATTTGGGGATGTTATCAGAGAGCATGTTTCAGCTTCCCTGCACCAGCTGTGCAAGGGCTGCCCTAGGAAAGAGGGCATGAACATAACACCCAGGCAATTCAACACCCACATTGATTTGTCTTGCCCAGTAATTACATTAATAACTCTGTGGTATGGTTACACACTGTACTCATTGGGGCAGGGAAGAGAAAGGACCTGGTGAAAGAAAAAAGGACACAAGTCAGCAAATCAGCTGTTGTACTCTAGCTTGAGGTCATATCACGTATTGCTTCTTCACCAGCTCTTTCACACCTGCTCACAAGTTCAAGGAATTGCAAAAAAAATATTTAAAGCCTGTTTTTATAGATAATGCTGGGTAATAATTGATATAACTGCTATGGTAAGTCAAAAAGTGATGGCACCAGCATAGCAGGAATGAGGGAGCTGGGTGTTCTGGCACTGCTGTGGTACACTGGACAGAAAATACACTGTGGACAGCGTGACAGGCTGTTGGTGTGTCCCTATTGCTGTGTCCCCGCTGCTGTGACTAGGACCAACAACTATGTGAAGGAGGGGAGGATTTCTGCCCCTGTGGCATCACCCCTCTGCCATCATTCCCAGGCCTTGTCCAGGCTACTGTTGCGTGGGAGAGGTGTTAGGCAGACAAGACGGAGGAGGAAAACCACAGCAGATGCTAACCAGATCACCTGGTTTTATGAGCAGAGGGAATTTTCCTTCTGCTGCCTTACCATGTAAGTTGGAGACAGGCAGATCAGCTTCTACTGGAGTTGAAACTCCCACTTGACACCCCACTGAAGTATCCCAGAAGATACCTCTCCAGAGACCACGCAAGGTTGTAGAGGCAGGAACAGGCTGTGCAGCCTACAGCTTGTAGATCCTGCAAGAAAAAGGGTGTCTAAAGGTGTCAAGAAAGTGTTTGCATCCCAGGATTGTTCCAGCCAGCATGGGACAAATGACCCCTCTTTTACAGGTAGGCCACTTGGAAGTGAGCTAGTGCTTCCAACCAAGCTATTCATTTGGCTTATTTTCTTTTATATTTGCCTTGTTACAAATGAAAGGGGAAAAAAATAGTGACAGACATTTTGGAGAGTGAACATTGCACAGTGATATAGGGTAGTATCTGCTGGGAGCTTAAAGAGACTTCAGAAAAGCAAGGATTAAATGTCTTCCCTAACATTAACGCTGTACTAAATCAAAAGCTTTTGCTCTTCCTGAATTTGAAGTAGATTTAGCTCTATAACCGAGAAGACAAGATAGCCTTTGAAACAGAAAGGCCTTTTATCAAGAAGGAAATAGTTCCAGAGTTTGCCTGGGGCATTTTTCCTTCCACAAGATTTGAAAAGGTGGGAAAAGAAAGCAGAAAAATCTTTCATCTAACGTTTTAAAACACATATATTACATTTTTGCATTTCAAATAATTACTTGTCTAGATTTTATTCTGGCTGTAGTTTTTTTTTCTATGTAATGGATTTTGTTTGCTTCTCATTTTAAAGACATCCCTGTCTTGAGACACCTGAAGTATGCATTTGGCTCAAAACTAACTTCTGCAGTTTTAATTAATTATGATGCCTGTATGAACTGAACTTCAAGGTTATTCTTAATATCCTTTTTTTCTATTTTGTAAGAGACCAACAGAGAGGAAAGATACATAGAGCCATAAAAATAACTCTTGAAGTTCAAAACGTATTTATTAAGTTTTTTTCAAGTCTTCCAGACTTCTCTTCTGATTTCTTAGCAACTAAGAACTCCTCAGAGAAGCCTAGAAGAAAAACTATTATATAAGTAAAAGGTAAAAGACTGCATGGGAGCTGGAATTCCTGGTGTCACAGCTGTGCCTCAGGACTGACTCACCTCGTCTCCCTTCGGCTGCTGCTGCTTACAGAGGAGCTGATGCCCCTGTGATGGTTCTCCCCAACTATAGCCCTTGAGATGGCATTTTTTGTAAGGTGGACAGCCACAAACCTGTCCCTGACATCTGGCATTTAGTGTGCTACATAACTCTGAATCTCTAATTTGGCCTCCAGTTTACTGGTAGGAGGCGGGGTGGGAAAAAAACTCTTCCTAAATGCAGCCAGCTGTGAAAAGAAGTCACACATTGGCAAAGCAGGTGTCATTCAAATTGAGCATTTGGCCAGACTCCTTTCACCTCCCCAGGATCTGAGCCTTCCCTGTGCCAGAGCCCCTCACCCAGACCACGACCTTGTGCTTTCCCATTTGAGGCAGGAACGGGCTGTAGTGCCTCTTCCACTCATTTCTGACCTCAGAGCAGAACAATTTTCACCTTGAGACATGTAATTCATCCCCTGCACCACCATAGCTCTCAGTCTGGACTATGACTTCAGACCTTCTCCTTCCTACTCTCCGTATTTTTCTGGTGTCTTTGTCAGTAATAATTAATCTTTCTAGCCTAAAAGTGAAAAAACTTTTTCTAGCCTTCGCAAGAACCGACCTTTTACCTCAGCATGTGACAAAGGGGCAAAGGGACTGGTTTTCCTTTCAATAATTTGTCTTTTTTGTTTGTTTTTTTTCAAAAGGCTACTTTTGAGTATTAATGACCCCGGTATGTGCAGGTTCTTTACACTTGGCAGGTGAGCTATTAACTGAAATGAGCATTATTGAATTTGGAAAGTCTTTCTTACTCTGCTCCTCAGGCAGGTTTTGATTTGCTTCCAAGTGCTTGCTCTGTGGTCTAGACAGACGTTGGTAACGGGCTCCTCTATGGCAATGGCTTGGATTTCTTGACTTTTCCTTTGGTGTGTGTTTTTCTGTATCACTTCAGCTCCTCTAGATGCACCACAGCAGCATCTCTGCTCACGTTTAGCAATGGGAAGTTGGTCCTTTATTCACCAAAGCCAACAATGTGTCCTGAACTTTGCTGCAGCAAACTGAAATTGCATGGTTATCACATTTTTAATAGAAAGAGTGGGAGCTCAGGTAGTCTAAGTAATTTGTAGATTCAAGCATGATGTCTGTGACTCTAGAAACCAGCCTGCATCCTGCTAATTACATTTAAATGGGTTTGGTTGAAACCCACTTACCAGACTGTTTCTCCTAGAAAATAAACACTGTGATCCTACATGTTCTTGAATGGTAGTTTAAAAATTTTGGTGGAGATTATATATCAGAGCAGTCTTCAAGATTTTATTCAAGTTAGTTATTAAAAAAAGAAAAAAAGGAAAAAAGAAAAAAGAAAAAAGAAAAAAAGAAAGCCATTTGTAACTCTGAATGTAGATTGTCATTATTTTTAATACTGGCGACCAATTTTCTGACTGAATAATCCATACCCACATTTCTAATACTTGTGGAAAAAAATTATTTTGATGTGATTTTCTGAACCAAAATATCTTCTCAAACAGTTATGGTCATTACTTTAAATTTACTGTTTTCAATCTCTTTCCCAACCATCATCTACAATCAATGCTGTGGATGAATCATTAGTACCACTTCTCCAGTTTCCTATTAGCATGCTAAAAGTCTGATAGGTTAAAGTCAGTTTAAAGAGTGCAAGGGTTTTCCTTTGTCCCGTTCTCTCCTTTCCATAAGCTAAAAATAAGTAAAGTGGTAAAAATAACCATATTTTCCAGTAACAAGTTAAGATGTAAGGAACAATCAAGTGCTGCAGCAGTGTCAGCTAAAACGCTGCCGTGGACACCTGCTCTCTCCCTCCAAAAATAAATTGCTGGATTGTGTCACCAGAATTGATGAGCCTAAAAAACCCTGATGTCTCATGACAACAGGATTCCTGGCTGGAAAGCTGGGCTGTTGGAAGTGCCAGGCAGATGCACAGCAGACCTGTAGGAGAGTAATGGCAGCCCAGTCAAGTCACTCCAAGGCTGGCAAAGGGAGTCAGAAACCGGCTGTGGTTTCCAAAGTCCATGTCATGATGGGGAAGATTGGACATTTGCTATGGCTGATCATGCATCCAGGCACTGCTTGGCAGGTAGAGCAGCTCCTGAAGTCATCTCCTCTTCCTCCTTGGCAAGAAGCATGGAGGTGGGCTTCCCTGGTGGTGGGATCACAAGGAATTACTTTGTCCATTTAATATATCGCACTCCTTTGGAAAAAGTCTAGGCCAAATGGTTCTGTCAGAAGAAAGCTTACTTGCCCTGAAGGTCTCAGCATTAACCAGGAGGCAGAACTAACAGTGACCACCTCAAATAAATCGGCCACACTAGAAGTCATTTCTTTGACAGAGCTATTTTATGCGCCTCAACAGTAACGTGATCTGTCATTGATTTCAGAGATGCAGCACGTAGTCGTCCAGGCTTTCACAGGATTTGTTTGGCCTGAAAGAAATTTCTACTAGATTATTTAATCTGTCCCCTTGGTGGTGTGCTCCTTGAATGGAAACAATGCTTTCCTACCAGCCCCCATGCCTCCTTCAAGGTCCCCTTCCTGTCCCTAATGTCTCGATACCCTCAGGTCCTTTTGCTCCTTTAAGAAGTAGGGCTGCTCAGACCTTTTGAAAGCCAGGCCAACAATGTACCTACAGAGGGACGATTGTTTGATTTGTGGGCAGCTCCGGGCAATTCCATAATGCACTCTGATAAGTGAGAAGAAAGTCCACCCTAGAGGGAGTGGATGGATGAGAAGCTAAGAGTGGGGCAGGGCTGTTGTGAAAAAAAAGAGCCATCAGCCTGGTGAACTTAGTTTTTTCAGTTTGCAGGAAGAGGGAGTTGAGTGAGGATGGGCCCCTCTCCTCTTGCAAGGCAGAGAGAGAACATTAAAACACACACAGTGTCATGAGTGAGGAACACTGGAAAGGCTTGTTGAAACTCATGGTACTTCTCCACGTTAATCACCCATGGGAAGTTTACATGTGTGGTTTAAAGTTGCATTCTCTTTATAGTATGTTTGCTTACACTATACACAAATGATAATTAAGGGATACACCTCAATGTATCTTCAAAAGGTGCTTCGGTTTCCTCAAACCACAGAGCCCTGCAGGCTGAGAACTCAATTTTTCACCCCTGATTACTTAATAAAACTTTTTAAATGAGTATTTCTACATGAATAAGAGATGTGGAACTAGGACTGTGCTATATATTATATAAAATAGGAATGAGTTTAGGGATTGCAGCAAACTGCAGAGTTTGTGCAGTCCTGGGTCAACATGTGTAAGTTGTTTTCCAAAGCTGCCTCTGTGGGCACCTAAGTGTATCTAGTGCCTTGCCCTTGCCATAAGAAGGGAAGTCTTGTTCCTTCTCTTTTTCTTTCTCCTCTAACCCAGACCTCTTCCCAGCCAAAGACACTGCCTCCTAGCTTGTTGTAGCTCTGGAATTTGACTTGCCTGTGAGCTGACTCAACTCACTGACCCAGCAGAAAACCAGGCACCTGCTTCTTTCTGGGTCATGTTTCTGCACGGTTAGTGAAGAGCACTAATCATGAAAGAGTGAAAGGCTTCATTCATTCACAGGTAGCAGAGCCGATCAAAGAGAAATGATGGGACCGTGTGGTTGGCTGATCTCCACCTTGTTTTGGTGGAGATGAACCACCACGTGGCTTTGTGCACACCATCCTATGAAAATTTGAGCACCTGAATTCGCCTTAGACATAGGAAAATTCAGGTTGGCAAAACCACCCCTGCTTTGCACAAGCACAGCTGAGGTCAACACCCTGCATCTGGAGCACAATGGTTCCACCAACTCCAACAAGCTCCACCACCCCTCTGCCTGTCCCTGCTGCTGCTCCCCACGCTGACCAGCCAGGGTGGTTTTTATGCCTTCACTGGGAGCTGGGCTGGCAACTAATCCAGCTGGAAAATAACGTCTGTATCCAGCTCATGGGTACAATCCAGGGCAGCACAGGGACTGAACAACGGACAGAGTGAAGATGGTACATGTCCAGCCGCCCTCCCAAAATGTTACAGGGCAAGGGCTGTGACCTCCAGCAGCACGTACGCCTTTTGCTTCAGCTCTCACTGTGTTAGCCTGCTGCCCTAACTACTGCCAACAGCAGCCCTTTGGGCAGAAGGTTTTATCAAGTGCTTGATTTTCCCTGGTTCTTGAATGGAAAGAAAAAAATGGTGCCGGAGAGGGTGGGTCTGCTATGTATGCACGTTATTCTTGTGTTATTTACATATGATTAGAGTCATGAAGTTGTGTAACACAGCCTGCAATTGTAGGCTTCAGCTCTCCTTCCCTTCCTGGTCCCTTCTGCTGTTGTTCACATTCCTTCGTTGCATTTTGGCTTGCAAGGCCCTTGTGGCAGGGACCACGTCGTTGATGCACCAACACCTCAGATGATGGAGCTCCAGCAGCCACGGGGGCCTTTGGGGGCTCCTGTCACAGAAATTACAGGTAATAGCTTCACTCTTGTGGAAATCAGAATTCAAGATGTCTAAGAGTGCTTGATTTTCACCAGCCTTTTTGAAGGAGTTCATCTTTGCCTCTTGCCTACACGGTTCATTTCCCTCCATCTCTGCCATCATCTGACTCCGTGGCTGATCTTTCCCTTTGGCCAAGAGGTCACAGGCTGCCTCCTTCCCTGCCCTCCCTGCAGCTCTCCTTTCCTTCCTGACCTTTGCCTGTGTGCCAAATGGGGCTGGAAATAAGTTAATCAGCAAACCCCACTTCCCTAGATTTAAGAGAGAAACATGTAATAGTTGTTTTCTTCCTAAATACAGAGGAAGATAAATGAAACCAAACAGCATTTGGAGCTGGAGGGCAAAGGGGTGAGAGGAGGTGGAAGAGAAGAAAAGAAGAGGCTAAGGAGAGCTGCCCCTCTCCTCTGGAGATGTCTTTGGCTTTGTTTACATTTCAACAGGAGTACAGGTTAAGATGAGAATATAAATCGTTACGGTAATGCCCTTTATATATCATCTGTAATGACTCTTGTTCAAAAGCAAGTAGACAGCCTATGCTTTTTGGAAGGTTTTCCAACTAATTAAACTTGAATAAACTGAGTATTTGGAGGGCAGTAGGCTTAAAGAGATAGAAAGTTCCTATGAGTTTCAGTGTCCTGGCATGTTTTGTGCATCCCCCGTGGAGACTGAAGGAGAAATGCATTTTACTGATGACATCAACCTGTGCCAAAAGACACAGCTGAAGGCAAGTAACTGCTAGTACATTGGTTCCCAGTCTTTTTGGAACTGCACGCTACTGTCAGCATCCAGAATTTCCTACATATCACAATGTGTTTTCATACTTTAAACTGAAAACACTACAGAGGCACCAAATGGCTATGATGGCCTACCACAGCTTTAGAGGACCTCTACAACCCTTGAGCAGAGCTGGGGAACCACAGGTCTAGAGTGAGGGAGGACAAAGGCAGAATAAAAGTGCTGACAAAAGACTCCTCCTGTCCAAATCTTGACTACAAGAACGAGAAAACAACATAATCAGAGGGGAAAGAGGTAAAGCCTTTCACATAGCTGGGTTCATTGCAGGGTCACCATGCGGAATATGGACATTAGGGGTTGTTACTAATGGAGGGATTTGATTGGAATGCTCTGCAAGAAGGACAGGCAAAGGAAACCAGAGAACAAAATCAGAGAAAAACATCAACATAGANTGGAACTTGATGATCTTGAAGGTCCCTTCCAACTCTGACCATTCTATGATTCTATGATCATTAGATCAGCTACAGCGTGCCAGTACAGTGGTACATTAGGAACAGAGAAGAAAAGGGACATTAGATTGATAAAATGACAACCATCAGTTGCATACTGCAAGAGCTTGAGGGCTACATAGCAGGATAATATGCATTTTGTTGCAGGGACCACGTGAACTAACTGAGATGTGCTGGACTCTGCTAGACATGGGCCCAGGGAGGACAGGAGTTGTTGGACAAAGACCTTAAAGAAGGCTCAGAAGGAAAAAAAAAAGAAAGAAAAAAGGTAAACAAATCAACAGAGGAACTCAACAGCTGGCAATCCTGAAAGATGATACTGAGACAGGATCAGCTCTGAGGATTCATTGGATGGACAAGCATGGAGATAATTAACTGAGCTATAATCTTGCCAAAGGTTCGGTGGAGATGAAAATGCTGACGGTTTGGATTATTCAAACAAACAACCCCCCAACCCTTTCCTGCAAAGGTAAATCCCTTCTCCGTAAACACCAAATGCAAATCCAGGCTCAAGCCTGGAGCCAGCCACGGATGCAACACCAGCGTGACCGCAGAATGGAATATGGGGTTTCAACTTGTTCTCAGGAAGGAAGAAACTCACTGGGTGTTAGGTCAGTCCTTAGCTCTGGGTGGCAACTCACAGTAATTGTGCAATTTCCCTAAAAAATCCCCGGAGATCTCAGTCAGGCGTTTTGCCTTCACAGCCTTTCCTGCCTTAGCTCCTAGAGAGCTTTTCACTCAAAGTCCTTGCACTTCTCTCCATCAGGTAAAACACGGTTCTTTCCTTAAAGAAAGACCTCGGTTCAACAGTAAAAAGCCACCGATAATTAGGCAGACCTCCCTTTCGCCCTAATAACCTGTCTTTATTAGTCAACAATTAGGCAACAATAACAGGAGGGCTGGATTCATCTTCTTTCTTCTTCTTCCTTTTCTTCTTCTTCTTTTTCCTCCTCCTCCTCCTTCTTTTCCAGACCGGCCCCGGGAGCATCCTCCAGCCCAGCGCCCCGCTGCCGCGTCCCTGTATCCCTGACCCCCTCGCCTCCGCGGAGCAAGGGGATGCGGCGGCATCATCCGTGCTCCGCGCAGCCTCCGCAGCGGCGCTCTGCGGTGCGCAGGGAGGGGAAGGGAGGGGGTTGCGGGGCTGCGCTTCCTGACCGCAGCATCCCTCGGCTCTCGCTGCGGGGACATGCGCGCTACTGCGCGGACGCGCTCCATCCCTCTCTGCCGCCTCCCTTCCCGACCCTCCGGAGGAGGCGGAGGGAGAGGAGGAGGAGGAGGAGGGAGAAAGGCGCCGCAACTTGCTGCGGCTCCTCCTTCCCCTCCCCTCCGCCGCTGCGGGCTGCGCTCCGCTCCGCGGGAGGCGGCATCCACGGGCGCTCCTTTCCGCGGGTGGCGGAGGCTGCCGGTGAGTTGGGGGTCGGGATGCGAAGTTGGGGTCTCCGCGGTGAGGTTTTTTTTGGGAGGGGGCTGTCACTGCGCGGTTGCGGGAGGCTGGCGGCGGGGCCGCCGCAGGGCTGCGGGGACACCGCGGGGCTGCCCCTGCGCGGCCGCGGAAGCCGGTTTAGGTTATTTGAGGGATAATTTGAACAGGAGTGGTCGCATTTCCAGGGTGGGCAGGATCCAGCCCCCCGGCTGGGGTTATTGTGCGGATCTGGGAGGGCATTCCGCGGCGGCGAGCATCTCCGCGCATCCCCGCTGCCGCCGCTTGGCCCCGTAGGTGTATTTCCACGGAGGGATCTGTGCTTGGTCTTGGAAACTCTTGAAGAGGAGGAGGAGGATGGCTGGGGGAGAGCTGGGGCTGCTTTTCAAAGCCTTGCGAAGGTTGCTGCGACCACAAATCTGTCCTAGCGCATCCTTTGCCGTGTGTGATCCTTGGAGATTTTATTTCTCTTAGTGCTTTTAAGGGCGGGACATGAAAAAACTGGCAAGGGCTCCCACCAGAAAGTTGTGTGGGTCGGATGTTACCTGCAGTAATGGAGCCAATTATCTAAATAAACAAGCCTGGTGATTTATAGTTGTCTGAACCATAATGCTTTGAATGATGGAGCTCTTTAACCTTTCTTTCTAATCTGTCCCTCGGAGATTTGTCTTTAAGGAGAGTAATACATCATCCGTGGTGCTGAGTACTTGAGTTGAATACGTTTGTGAAAGGAACGGCCTCTGAAATAGGACTGAGCCATTGAGCAACAAACGCAGAAAAAGAGTGAGACACATTTTGGCAGGAAATATTTTTCCCCCTTTCTAGCAGACATACCGAATTAACTTTTATCCAGAGTTCTTAGTTTATTAAATTAAACTTCAAAAAAATAGGCGTGCAGTGTGAAACCAGAAGCAAATCCTCCTCAGTGCTCATGAAGTCTGTCTGTGTTGTGGTTAAACGGTGGTTGGAGCAGTGTCTGTTGAGAGAATTTGCAGAAGCAAGCACTGCTGAAGACACCCAGTAGGTAAATGGAAGTACTTTGTTATTGTATGTGGGTTTTGTAGATAATAGAGAAGTAGAAATTTCAAGTTCTAAGGTTTCTTCTTTTACATTTTGAAGAATTCTGCTCTGATAAATGTCCCTATATGTGAGGTGTGTAGCTTCAGTATAGCAAAAGTGCTTTCCCTTGTGGAAAAGTGATTTTTTCAGTTGCTAACTTATCCAGCAACAGCCAGATTCTGCAGCCTGTGGAGTATCTCCTGTGAGGGATGAGTGTCTTCTGCCCTCATTGAAAGAAAAAAAATAGTGAATACAGTATGCACAACATCTTGCAGGCCTGAAGTGCAAGAGCAATTTTATCTTTAAGCAGTATTTCAACACAGGTTTTTATTAACATAAAATCAATATTCAGGTCAGTGATGGGGATCTGCAACTTTGGACTGAGAAGCTGATCTTGAAGGCAACACATTGCTCGTAGGAGTAAGGGTTGTGTGAGAGGCTGCTCAGCAAGCTCCCCTGTCTTTTGTTCAGTTCCTTTTATGAAATATTATTTAATGAGGAAAAGAAAGAGGTAATCCATTGCATTTTAAGGCACCGTGCTCCTCATAAGCCACATCACCAGGCAGTTGAACATGAATGTGGCTTGAGATCGTGTATTGAGTACAAATGACTGGTACTAGATAACTTAAGCTCTAAATTTATCCTACTATTAAAGTTACATTGATCAGAAAGAAGCAACTGGATTTCAAGTCCTAAATAAGAAATGTGCAATAATCTAGAGTTAATTTATATTTTAAGAAGTGCTGTTCTGAGGAATCCCCAAGAAATGCAGTCCAGTGTTCCATACAGTGGCACTTAGTTAAGGAGCACTCTTTCCTGGGCTTCGTTATCACACAAAGGAGCTAAATCTGTTAATCGGCTCATTGCTGATGGCAAAGTGCTGTGGAGTTCAATGGCTGGAACAGGAGAGTATTTTCGCTCCAGTAAGAATAGGGATGGAGAATGGAGGGACTTTTTTAAAGTAGTTCCAGCACCGTGTCATTTGTAAATGCAAAATATGAGATTAATAGACCAAGAAGTCTTGAAAACTTTACACTTAACTGAAAAAATAAAGCCTTCAGAAGGTTCAGGATGGCTTCTTCCTTGGGCAAGTGGTGTGTTTCTAAGTATTTGTATCATCAGATGCTGCTGATGTTGATTAAACATAGAAAACCAGTACACACTCATTTGTGTAAAACTGCTAGTAATAAACTATACATTTTGAAATCACTCTGCACTTGTACAGGCTCTTGGGGGCCCTGTGAGGTCCTGCTGTGCTGGTGAGGAACCTGAAGATTGAGCTGCAAAGTTACTGAAGGCAGTTGAAATGCCCTTGGTTGCGGTTCCTCTACCTCCATCCTGGTGTCCCCCAGTCTCTGAGTTGCCATGGCTTCTCCATAGATCTCTCATGGGCTCTTGCAGCATCTGGCTCACCTTCCCGTGGCTGCTCCCCTCCCCAAAACCCCATGTACTGATCAGACTGGTCCATTAGGAAGTGTGTTTTTATAACTCTGTGCCTGCAGTTGCCTGGGCTGGGAAGGCTGTGCTGCAGGTGGTGGGACCTCCAAAGATTGCTCCTGCAAAGGTGCACCAAGCATAGCTGTCAGGTGAAGACGATGAGTGGTTGGGAGGGGTTCCTTCCCTTAGTGGGTGCAATATAATCAACTTTTAATTAAAGCAGCAGTGGTAGATTATTAGGGCAGATAAATACCACCTTGTTACAGCCCTCTTGGGTCATATGTAAGCAGTATTCGTTTTAGAAGGGATGAATGAGTAGTGTGGAGGATAAAGATCGGCATTGTTAATGGCTCTGGAAGTCTTCCATGGGAAAGTGTAAACTCATGAGTAAAGATACTGTCCATAAATGTGATTTAAATATTTACATAACTTGGGGGTAAAATGTTGACATTAAAGGCATGTAAATACCAAGTCGTGTTTGGATTCCTGCTGGAGATACCTAGGATCTGTACAGCTGGGGTGGTCAGTGCTGGGCTTTATTTCTACATAATGCTCTGCTAGCAGTTATAAAGAGCTCTTCTTCAACACCACCTGTGAAAAAAATGTAATTGTTCTTGTCAAGGTGCAAAGAAAAAAATTAGAAACTCAGGACACCATGTTTGCTCAAACTTTTGTGCTTCTGGTGGGGTTAAGTCTTCACTTCTGGTGTCCCACTTGCAGTTCGTGGCTGTTGATAAGTCTGTAGGGTGAGAAAGAAGGACTCCAGGTGGGAAGTGGTGGGTAAGTACCTGGTGGAAATGGTAGGAAATGTTCCTGTGCTGATCCTTGGTTTGGTAATTCTTGCAAAAGTTTGTTTTGTCCTTTTCCAGCCCTCGGAATGTTATACAATCCTTGAAAAACAATCTGTGTGCTTTCATGTAAATGCAATGAGGATGAGCCTTTGAAAACATATCTTAGCTGATGCTGATGAATAAACAAACTTGGCCAGAGCAAATCTTTCCATCTAACTTCAAGAGCCAAACCATAGTGAAGAAAATGTAGATGTACTTAATGGGCTTCTTTCATCCAAATACATAACAAACCCTCCAAAATAATGCAAACAAATCCTGCCTTGGGGGGGCTTGTTCCCCAGGGCACATCCTGGCTGTGCCCCAGCCTGGCTCCTGGGCTCACCAGGTAGTTGAATTCAGTGTTAGCTGTGACCTCAAGGACATCACAACAGCTGCTGTAGACACAGTCATCGAAGTATGGTGGTACCATGGACTTTGGCAGCATCTTGTTGGTTGGAAAAAGGGGAAAGAGGAGCTCAAAGAACAGGTCTGCAGGTGTGGTGACAGTGAATGTGGTTTCATTTTGAGACATGCAGGGTGGCCGTTTTCAGTGAGGGTTTGTAAACAGATAAACAATCTCTTCTGAAAAGCACCCTTAGCAAATACAACCCACTGATTTCACTGTATTTGCTTCACAAAGAAGACCAATGTGTATTATCTGTATTTCCCATGTCTCCGAATCTTTGGATCTTCTCTTTAAACACCGCAGTTATAAAACAATTTTACTTTCAATACAGGCAATCCTCTTTGGAGAGGATAAACCCTGTTCTGGAGCAAAATACAGTAACTTGGTCCTTTCTTTTCTTAGCAGGGAAAGTTGAGGTCCATTTCATTCTGTTGTGGAATAAAATTCCACTTGAAGCTCAGTGACATGCTTATAGGGGTTTGAATATTAGACTGTTTAGACAACTGTGTCAACGTAATTACAGAAATTCTTCAATATGAGATTTCTCTTTGCCGAGATCTTGATGAGTGGGAAATGTATAAGGAATTATTTCTGTGAGCGCTGGAAGAATTTTGTGAAAGAGTTTTAAATCTCACAGACTGTTGTACTTTTAAAAAAACCCCAAACAAATAGGGATTTACTGAAGTCCAGATTCAGCTCACTACTTGACACCGTGGAAAGTCAGACATCCAATTTAGCTGGTGTCTGGTTGTGTTGTGCCCTGCGTACAGGAGTGAAACGTATTAAAAACTGTTCAGCTTCAAAGGTGTTCCTCTGGGGATTTACTCATAAATAATTGATAACCCTCTGAAACAAAATCTCTTCATTACTCCGTGGTTTGCTCATCTCTCACCTCCCGTGCTCATTGTTCTGGCAGGTGGGGCGAAGATGGGAGGCGCTGCTTTGATGAAGGTGTAGGTCAGCCTCCTCTGCTCCTTTCAAAAGGTCACCCAGTGACAGTGGCAATGAAATGCATGACAAAAGATAAAGATTTTGTTGTCTACGGGAAGCTGCAGCATTCCAGTGTTTTAGAGGAACTGCTTAGCTGCTGAGTTTAAGATTTCTTCTCATCCTGACTTGTGATGAATTACTAAATCAATGAAATGTTTGCATCTAGCGCATGGCAGGATAGGATATCAAATTAAGGGCTGTTTGATGTTCAGTACCAATTACAGCTGTGATATTTGGGCTTGATCTTTCAAGGTTTGGCTGTGGGTAATTAGCAGCTCAGTCTGCAATGGGACGAGTCTTTGTGAGCAGTGGTTTCTCATTTGAGCAAGGGTTTGTGTGATCGAGCCCCTGTTTACCAGACATTGAAGCATAGTGATGGATTTCCTTTCCTGCAAAAAATAAGAGCCATTCTGTTACCTGCAAAGTTAAAGTGTATTTGAGTTGATATAACGAATTCTCATTCTAGTGGAAGAAGTGTCTTAATGTGAGATCAGTTCATCTTTCTGATGACTTGGTTGCTTTAGAGTTATTAGCTGAGTTTTATGGCAGTTTTAAAAGGTGCTAATACTTGCTTGGAGTTTAATAGCCTTGACTATTGCTAATGCATAAGAAATGTTCTAGTCACCTCGTTGAGAGAACCCCAGCAAATCTTACAGCACTTTTAATGTGTGGTTTCTGATATTACTCTTGTGTAATGGAAAGATGAATGGTGTAAAGGCTTTGTCAGTCTGCTGTTTCCAGGTAACAGCACTTTCTGTGGAGTAAGCTGGAAGTCCCAGAACACTGATCCCAGCTTTCAGCTTCAGGATTCATTGCTCAAACTCTTCCCTTTCTGCCTGGCAAAAGTGTGCATCTGTGGTGTTGTCTGGGTTTATGTCTTCCAAAAAAATACTGATTTCAATCAAATCAAACGAGAAAAATATTCTGAAATAATAGTTGCATTCTATCTGTTATTGGAGAAAAGGGAGCCTTTGCTCCTTCTTCTATAAACCAAAAGATTAAGCTTGCTTATAAAGATTAACAGAACTCTCTTCTGGTAATTCGTAGTGGTGTAGTCGAAGTGCCTAATTCTGCATCAGTGGAAAATCCATTATCAATCAACGGGAATTTTGGAGATGAAGCCAAAGGGATTAGAGACTCATCATTGGAAGTGACTGGAGGAAAGAAAGACCTGGATATGCTTGTTTCCACGTGGCTGTGGGCCACCACAGGGTTGTGGCCATGAAAAATGGCAAAGGAGAATCTTTGGTTGCCTCAGGCAAGCTGTTTCCAGAGATGTATGAAAGGATTAGTGCCACTGTAAAGGGCTGTAGAGAAACCTTACCTGGGGTGCTGCTGACAGTGAGGTGTTACTCGTGTGGAAGCAAGATGATTTCAAACTGGAAGAGGTACACAGAAATAGATGACCTGAAGTTCTCTTCTAGGCATCATGCCTTGGTGAAGGAGAATTAATGAGGAGGTCAGATGTGCAATAGGAGCAGGAGTTAGTAAGAGCAGTGGAAGAGGGGTGCAGATTTGGGGATGAGTGGTGCAGAGGAGCGCTGGTGCCAACACCACCCCGGTTCACTTGCTGCCAACCAGGAAGATTGGTTTAAGAGACTGGAGTGTAAGGGAGATACAGGGAGAAATTGTTGAAGAAATTGCTAAAGAATTTGCTACTGATGGTGTTAAGGGTGATTTTCTAACAAATTGCATTGCCTGTAGAAGTTTCTTCCTTTAGTAAATAATAGCTACCTTTCCTTCTAGTAGAGTGCATGGATTGAGACTGGTAGAGCCTGCAAACTATAAAAAAACCCTGCAAATCTACACTTAATTGAGTAAGGAATACTCACCAAGCACATTCCAAAATATAATTTCACTTTCTTTTGAAATGCTGCCATAGAGTTTGGCTTAAAAGTAGTTCTGGTCTAGAGCCTAGTTGTGGAGAAAAGCGCCATCTCTGTTGCAACGTATCATAGGTACTTTTCCAGGGATAGAAGCTAATACATCATCACAGAAAACTATTCAGAGTAAAAATTACACTTTTTACAGCAGTTTGGTAAATGTAAATGTGTTGTTTTGATCTGTTGTAATAGGCAAGGATTGTGTCATTTAGTTTGACAGTTACAGAGATCAAATTAATTTCATTTTCCTTTACCCTTGTTAAATGCGAAATAATTGAGTAGGCATCATGGAAGGTTGGGGCTCTCTTGTTCATAGTTTCATCATTTATTAGTCTCATGCATCAGGTGAGAGGCTTTATAGATTTGCTTGCCTAAGGAGAAAGAAGAAGAGGATACACAGAGGCCAAAGTAGGTGTGTGCATTCTGTCTCTGTGTTCTGACACTTTGAGGTACTGTCAAGTATTGTCTCATTTTTAGTGCATTTTGTGAGAAGGGAAACTGATTTTTGCCCATAACTGTAAATTGTGACCTAATGCTTAGTCTGAATAAGCTCATATTTGGGTAGGCAAGGTGGCTTCTGCAGTTCCTCCCCCTCACACTCTTCATGGAAGGATATAACATTGTGAAATAAACTACAAATGAGCATGCTTTAAAAAAAGCCAAAAGAGGTATGTTTTGGTGCTCTCTTGGCTATCATAGTTACAGGAAGAAGCTGTTTGTGACACATGCCTTCCTCTGATTTAGCCTTTCCAGAAAATGTTGTTGGCCTAATATAGGCAGCGGCACAATAACAGCTCAGTGGTGGCAGAAGTCCTCTTACCTTTACGTAGCTGGAGGGGATTTGAAAATTGGATATTTCTTTCCATCTCTGCAGCTCCAAGTAGCCCCAGCACTGCCAGCCACGGATTAGTGAAATAAATCCCTCATGTTCACAGTGAAGTGGAAGATATAAAGAGCATTTTCTGCCTTTTTTTCCCCCCTTTTAATGTGTCATTTGCTGGCTGGTACAGTGACCTCTATTTTGTGATTCTTGTGATGTGACTTGTCACAGAGCTTTTCTGGGTGGATTAATTCATCACTCAGGGGAGTAGTAGCATGTGACATTATCCACGTGGACTTAAGGTAAACTGTTACCTATAGACCTCCCGTAATGAATCTGTACTTCAAATATTATCTGTTAATGCAGTTTGATTTTTCTAGTATAAATTTGGAAAAAAAGTAGTCCTGGCAATTCAGTACCTGAAATTTGCCAATGCATTGGGAAACGTTTTATGCCAGTTATATAGAGGTATGGTTCAACAGTTCAGTTTTCCAGGCTATCTTGGTGGACAGCCTGTCAAATCTTTTAAATGGTTGTTCCAGTCAATTTTATTGACTGAAGTGAAAGCAAGAATTAATCTTTTTTTCCTTTCTTAACACGAAGATTTAATTTCATTCTCTTCATCTACATTTCAGTATCAATTGTGTATTCTAATTTGTGTGAGTGATCCCTGAAGATCTTACTCACTTTTGACTCCGTATTTCATTTTGCCTGACAAGTCCATCTCATTTCTGGAAAGCACATACACCAGGAATTGATTAGTGTTAACAGTTAGGTAAATTGGAGGGAAAAACACTTGTTTTTGTCTTGTGAGTCTGTTCACTAAATAAAGACCGAAGCATTTTTCATATAAAGTTATTTCTTATTCATGATTTTTAAAGTTCATAGAGGGCCTGATCTTAGATATACTGGTGCTGCCTTCTCAGTTGTAGATGCTATAGCTCTGATGGAGAACATAGGAGGCTATCCATGGCAGGGATACAGTTTTTTGAGGTGAAAGAGGAGCAGCTTTAATGAAAGTTGTTTGATTTTTCCCAAAGGAAAAGGGGAGTTGCCATTTTAGGAGAGGATGAAATCCAGGCCTTTACACAGGTCCTCCCTGACTAAAGGCATGCACAAGAACTTAAGTACTGTGTAAGATTTGAGTATACTTAGAATATCAGAGACTCCAAAAGAGAAATAGTTGCATGTGTGATACGTGGGCTAAGACCTTAGTGAGCTGCAAAATGGGTGAAAGTTTCTTCTTTTAAAATCTGACCCGGGAAGTGGTTGTAGACTTACGTAGGAACAAGTTTAACCAAGAGAGATATTCCTTCCTACAGGAAAGAGATTGGTTTAGTACCTTAAGCTAGTGGTGTGAGAAGAAAAAATGCTTGGGAGGACTGGAGTTCATATGGTATTGTAATCCATTTTTAAATATTTAGGGAGGTTCAGAAACAAGCCTCATTGTTAACCAAAAGGTTGCAAAGGTTGGCAGGTCGAAGTGTACGTGAACAATAGCTATTGAGAAGATTGCATGATAGCTTGAAAATGTAAATTCCTTACCCTTTTGGAATTTGCATGCTCATACCCCATTTGGCTTCAGAGGAATTATACATGCAAACCCCTGGCGCAGAGAGAGGGGACTGCATGGAAGAAATGACACTTGTACTACATTTGCTCTTTATTGTACAGGAGGTGTGCTTATATTTATTTTTGCTCACGTGAGAA
Source organism: Thinocorus orbignyianus (assembly GCA_013400375.1). Classification (NCBI taxonomy): domain Eukaryota; kingdom Metazoa; phylum Chordata; class Aves; order Ciconiiformes; family Thinocoridae; genus Thinocorus; species Thinocorus orbignyianus. The sequence goes on along the minus strand of VXBW01001073.1, from coordinate 219,443 downwards.
ATGTGGCACCCCTAAAACTGAGAAATATTCTGGAACTTCCAACTTTTTTTTTGCAGCTAATTGAAACGAGACAGTGCTGCTAATATCTGTAGCTAATAAGGAAATGAATCAAGGCTGGGGTTTTTACTGTTGCTTTACTCACCTTATACTGCACATGAGCAGTGAACTCAAGAATTACACTCCTGTCGCATTTAGGCAAACATGCCATTTGTAATACAAAGAAAACACACACCAAGACTTCAAAGAGTTTCAGAAAATGTCTGAATTATGTGTGTATGTATCTGTCTTTTAACTTTTAGGGCTTTTTAGACACTCAAGTACCTTTCTCACACCCAAATAACAGCAGACCAGTTGAAAACAGGAGAATGTCAGAAGGGAGACAGTGTATATCCTCAGACTTGGCATAGGAGGCTGCTTAAACATATTGTAAAAGTCACTTAAGGCACCTGTATATAAGACAGCAGAAGCAGTGGTCTTCTGAATGCACAAACATGAGGAGTTTCTCAGACTGCAAATACATCCTCGAGCATATGGATATCTGCCCCTAATGATTCCAACAAAAAACCCAGCCAGACTATGTTGAATCAAATGCAAAGTGAGCGTGAGGATCTGAAAAGGACTTTGAAGAGCAAAGAGTCTGCAACATAAAAGTAGATTATGAACTACGTATATAAGGTGGATACCTGTAGGAGCTCTGCTGGGCATGCAGGGTCACTAGGCAGACCATCAGAAAAACGAGAGGATAGTTGAATTTGGGCAGATTCTTCGTTGGGTAACAAAAATTAGAAGGTGCCAAGGTACTCCAACAGAAGTACTAAAAGAAGCTGGAGAATTGAATACGGAGGTGTCCCCATGTGCTTACAGAGCACAGGCAGCACTCTGAAGAGGCAGTGATGCTGACAGAAAACAAACCATGCACCACAGCTGTGATTTGTGAATCTAAGCACTGGAGTTCCCCTTAAAAACAAAAAACTGAAATTTTTCTGGCAGAAAGCAAGTGGTGATTTTGAACAGACTGACAGCAACAGTCCTGGGAGGGTGTGAGCTCCCAGGGGGACAGTTCCTTTCCTCAGCCTGCTCCAGCAGCTCCCTCCTTTTGAGTTCTGCTGCTTTGTTCCCAGGTGGGGTGGGCACAGCTCACCTCCTGCCTTCGGTCCCTGCCATCCTGTCTGCAAACCCGTAGCTCCCCCATCTAAGTCCATCCTCCCCCCAGACTAGCTCATTTTAGATATTCATCTTCAGCTTCCCTCTGATTTGTGAAAGTGGAGAAGAATGATGGGAGAAATGGGTGCTTGGCCTTTTGGATATTTGATGAGAAGGCTGTATTATTTATAAATAATTTATGACTTTGAAGCTCTACAGTTTCTCCCCAGGTTATATGTATTGTATAACTGCACTGTATGATTTACCTTAAATTGCCCATCTGCCATGCATTGTCAATCTCCATGCAGAGCTGTTTCTCCTATCCTGTATGGCCTTCACTCGTGGATGAGAGATTTGCATAAAATGATTTCTTCATGTAAATGTGATTGGGCTCCAGCTCCAGCATCTTGTTAAAACATGTGTACCAATCCCCTTGAATCGGGCTATCGCCTGCCTTGGTAATTGAATCTATTTGCTTGTTGCTGTAGTTTTGGGAATTAGCACGGAGCAAGATGCATGCAGTGATGTGCTTTTACTGCAGTCATTGTAGCCTTACTTTATCCTAAGGCTTCTTTGAGGGGGAAAAAAACAACAGGCAAGGGTTGGGATGGGGGTGGGTGATGCTGCAGCTTGGGCGGTGGCCAGGGGAGGAGAAAAGGGCTGGAGAGGACTCCCTGGGAACACCCTGGTTGTCCCTGGGTGGGACAGTCGTCCCCACGCAGACAACCTGCCCAGTGCCTACATAACTGGTATAGTTAAACTGGTGTAATGGTATCTCTCTCCAGAGAGATAAGGAGCCTTAGCATTTCTATCGCTGTGATTCAGGCCTGCCAGGGGATGGGAAGCTCCTACCCAAGAATGGAGCAACCAGTGTGTCTCACAGGCTTTTCCTGCCTCCCGCTGCTCCCAGCAGTCTTAGCCTTGCATTTCTACCATAAAAAGTAGGGGTTTGTGCAACCAGTCACTGGTTATGGCTGAATCTCTTAATTCATGATACTTCCTCCCTATCTGACTTCTTTTGATATTCTTCCAGCTCCTTTTCCACCTGTCCTGTCCCAGGTTCTGTGGTCTTCCTGGCACCTCCTTGTTTCCCCTTTACCTGAAGCATGAATAAATGAGGTAACGAGACACGGGCCAGTCATCCCAATTACTTTGTATGCATGTGGATATGCATGCACTAACCCATTCCCTTGTCTCCCATTTTTCTGTCCTTTGCTACAGGAGTCTCTGGAGGATGGGATTATCTTTTGGTGTGTGTTTAGCACATTGATGATGCTGCAGTATGAATAGCATTGACTAATGGTATATATATATTGAAAAACTGGAGCTGTGTTGTGTTCATGTGGGCTAGTGATGCCCAACAAACTGCCATGTAGCCCAGTTTGTCATCGCCATCAACAAAATTATTTCCTGCATTCAGGCTGCGTCGTTTTGTATCCTTGAAGTTGGAAAGAAGGATAAAGTATAGTTGGCACAGACTCTACTAATTTGTTAATGCTTTAATGTTTTTTATACTAATGTTAATGTGTTCTGAACAATGGTTTATGGGAAAAATCTGCTAATTTAGGTAATGGTTATAGTATTTTGATCAGGTGTGTAGTAAATGCAGAAGCTGGAGGGTATCTTTTTTTTGAAGGCTTCTTCATCTTTTTATAATTACCAGATAGATAATACGAATTTGCCAGATCCAACATGCTAATGATTGCCTTCCTTTCAGAGAGACAGAAATTATATACTAGCAGTGTATTTTAGAGCTTTTAGAGAGACAGAAATTATACAGCAGTAGTGTCTGAATGAGATTCTGCTTTGGTAGTGTAATAAAACATACAATACCGTGCTCTCTTGCCATTGTATAAACATCCATGAACTTGTCTCTGGTCTTTCAATAGAGAAAATAATGAAGATGAAGCTAAATTTACTTTAGGAGTACTTGAAAGGCTATTGATGTCTTTGGAATGCTGGGTTATCAATAGTAGATGAACTGCTTTGGTGCTGTCTGACACTTTAGGGGTGTCTCATGAATTATTTTCATATAAAAGCTCTTGCTGTCCAATTTTGCTTATTTTAAATTGCTACATTTTTCAGCTTCGTCTGCAGATCTCCTGAAGCAAGCTCCCTGTGGCTGAGAAGTAGGGTATTTTCTTAGCAAGACACCTTTTTTTGAGCTGGCTCTGGGCTGTGCTGCCTGATTAAAGGCAAGTCTGCTCAGATTGTAGCATGTGATGATCATCTGCTGTGCTCTCTCTTCCACAGGCAATTTAGGACTGATCTGTGCCAGGCCATTAGGAGGAAGGTAGAGAGAACTGCGTTTGGGTAATATTCTTAAATTTATCACTTACTGCTGGTGCCTTCCAGTTGGGTCTAGACTAATGGGGGGGGAAGCATTTCCTCAACTTAGAAAGGACATGGAACTGNAAGGTCCCTTCCAACTCTGACCATTCTATGATTCTATGATTTTGGCTGTTATGCTGCTAGTCATTTTATGAGTTGCATCTTGCTGTATCTCACTTTTAAAGAAATAATTTGCAACCCTCTGTGATGAAGAGAGTTCTTCCCAGTATATATTTTCTTTTAAAACATGGTCAGTATGGGAGATTACTGCAGAGGAGCATGTAGGCCCTTAGTCTTTCACACTTAATATCATTACCCTGGGACTGTGTAGGCAAAGGAACAGTCTGAGGTAACAAGGTCAGCCTCCAGATGACAAAGGAAAAAAAGCAGAAAGTGGTAGAAGCTGTAGTAACAACATTCCTGAATCTGCAGGAAATCAGCTAATCTCTAGTTAATATGAAACACTCCTAAAATCAGTAGAGCTTTTGAACTCAGTTTCTTTGTTTCAGAAGTAAAGCAGTGCAGCCCCAAAGCGGTTGTTGTTACAGGAAGGTCTCTGGAATAGGAGACAGTAACCTCACCTCTTTCTTTGGCTTGAGCTGTGAACCAGATCCCACGTTGTTGGAAAGTATTCTGCAGGACATGGAGAAATTATGGGAGAAAGCTTTCATAAGCTTACTCTGTTTGATTTATTCCAAAAATTTATAAGTTAGATACTGCTATTGAGTATTTTATACTGTTTGGTGTTCTGAGTGAGGCTCAAGTTCTTCTGCACTTCTTTCAACGTCCATGTAGTGAACTTTTGCTGCATATCTTCTTATAAGTTTTAGTGTCTGTATCAGCTGGACTTCTCTAGCTAAGGTGAGGACAGAAAAAAAGGTTGTCTGAGACTTTAAGGGTGCTTTGAGCATAGAACCCATAGTTCATGGGTAGGTGGAACACCAGAAGATTGGGGGTTTTGCTGCTTATTCTCTTGCCTTTCCTGTCTCCCCACCGTCCTGGATCTTCCCTCGAACTTGCTCTAGCCAATTATATGAAATGAGACTTTGCTGGAATGACTCTATCAGGCAGTGATGAAGTCTCCCCCCAACACTTTTCTCCCGTAGCTAAGAGGCTGCTGTTGACATCTAAGTATATTGCTGAGTTGCTTTAAAACTACTTCATACTGGATCGTGGGAAAGGTTTTCAGTACAGTATTTTACCCTGATGCATCTATAACTCTAGCAGCAGCAGCAGCTTTTTCAATAAGGAAATAAATCTCACAGTCATTTTTCCTGGGCTCTGCACGCCAGTTCCATGAATTAAAATGCACAAAGAGAACACAGCATCCAGGGGGTGGTTGTGTACCTACCCTGTTACCATGGAAATAATTAAGGGCACATTTAGACTAGTGGACTCAGGAGCATTAGTGTTCCCCCTCTTCTTGTCTCTCTGTGCCTTATAACAGGGTTTCTGCAGGAGCAGCACCTGACTGTGGGATTCAAAGCGAGCCCCCCACATCCCTGCTTTTCTTGGCAGCCTCTAGAAACCTGGGGAGGTCTGTAGTGACAAGAGTGCATAAGTATTTCTGGCAGGTTTTGGACCTTTGTTTATATTAGTGAGTGTTTTTTCCTCTTTCCATCACAAGCACCAAGAAGACCTGGCCACCTGTCTTGCATCTCCTACAGTTTGCCAGTCTTGTCCCTGTCTCATCCAGCAGAAGTTGAGGGTCATTTATTCCACCTCTGCGGTTGTACCTGGAGAGAACTGGCTGTGCTGGAGGCAGTGTGAGGATGGGAAGCATCAATAATCTGCAGAGCTGTAGCTGACTCCTCACAGCCTATGCGCAGATGCTGCATGGGAGAGATTATGGGGCAGGTAGCAGCAGCAGCAGCTCAGGAGTATGGATGCTGTACGGCAGAGCCTCGAGCGACTGGTGTGTCTAATAAAGGCAATGTGAACAAAGTCCACAGCTCGTGTGGATTGGTATAGAGTCCTTACAGGCACACAGCATTGTTGGTTTATAGTTTGAAAAAACTGTGCTGTAATATCAGTCCATTTTATTAATCTCCTGGTTTGTGCTATTGGTGCCAGCAGAGCTGAGAAATGGAGTAAAGCAAAAGATGTGCTCTGACCCAGTTGTCCCCAAAGTGTATGTTTCAGTGTAGCTATATACCAGCACTCTTTCCTGGACTTGGCATGGAGAACATGTTTTAGTGGTAAAGACTCTTCTGCGTAGTCCTGCCAAAAGACCATCTATTCTGACCTCCTTCTTTTGACTAGACCTGTTTCTTTCAGGGAATCACGGAATTGTCAGGGTTGGAGGGGACCTCTAGAGATGATCTGGTCCAACTCCCCTGATAGAGCAGGATTGCCCTAGAGCACACCACTCAGGACTGCATCCAGAAGGGTCTCAAAGATCTCAAGAGAAGAGGGTTGGCAGTACTGTGGAAAATTCACAGCTATGAAATAGATTTTTGGATTTTTAATGTGTGCACTCGGACAGCAGTTCCTCCAACCTGACGGTGTATGAGGTCTGTCTGTCACGTTACACTTTTTCTGAGACAGTAAAAGGAAGACATGATCCCCAGTGAGTTAATAAGAATAATTTTTCATGCTGAGGAAAAAAAAAAAAGTGAAAGGAAAAATGAGCTGCGTAAGATTTGGCTGTGACATTTCAAGCCTAAATCTAAGTTTGTCTGAGTAATTTATCTTTGGGTATTTGCAGAAGGGAGAGCAGGAGAATATGAATGAGGGCATCTCAGTTACGTCTGAGCTTTCTGATAGATGAAGAGAATTTTTGGTGACTCCATCTAGCTGGAAGGTCTATCTGTGTGATCTCTTCTCCGGCAGATGGAAGATAACACTAGGGTTATCAAAGCATCGGAATTATTCCAGTGCAGAATCACCCTGAGATACCACTTTCTTTCAGTGTGGCATGTGATGTTTCTGGGACGTTAAAGTGAGCTGATTTCCCCTGCTGCACTGAACATGTGTATGCCAGGGGTTTTTTTTGGCAGTATGAAACCTATCCACCCTCTGTATCTATTACTGGCGAGGAGAGAAATGAAAATACAGAGTATGCTTGTAGAGAATACAGCAAGTACAAAGGGATCAAAGGAAAAGGATGTGTTTATCAACTTCATTAATACTTTTCTTACAGTCTGCTTAGATTTTTGGAGTTTCTATGAACTACTTTTTGAAACATGTGAAAGATGATTAAGCTGACATTAATTGAAGTCTTTCCTGAATACAGAGGTTCTTTTTCAAAGAGTGTAGCAACTTTTATTTCCTTCTTTTGTTGCCTTTGTGATTGCACAGGTTTGCTGTATCCCATTGAGGGATCCTGCAACCTCACACTTCTGTCAAGACTTCCCATTGCAACATGTAGTGTTGCATGTGAACCTATCAGCATTTAATTTCTTTAATTTCTAGGAATACGATTCATCTTATTCCTGTGAGTATAAGAAGTTAACTAATGGAGCCAAAGTCAGCCTACTGTGACCTGCCTACCACTTTGGCATGTTACCTGTCAGAAACATACCTGATGGCATGTTAACCATCAGAAAACAGCTCTGCATGTTAGACTGCAGCCATGGGAATTGTGGTTCAGCAGGGTTTTCTCCCGTGCCTGGGGAAATGTGGGCTGAGGAACACAGTCTCTACACTTTTCTGTACTGGAGCATGTTCTAGTCCATAGGAGAAGGATCCACCTGCCACAAGACACTTTTGGGGGATGGCTGTGTTTCCAACAGGCCTGGAGCACTATGGTTATCCTTCAGCCTGTGCTTGTTTCTCATCTGCTTTTCCCCAGTTGTACATCATGTTGAGTCACTTGAAATACAGCTGCTTTGACTGTTTGCTGGTGAAAGGGCTGAAAGGAATGCCTTATGAGGAGTGATGAAGGACTTTGGGCTTGTCTGGTTTGGAGAAATGGAGGCTGAGGAGCAACCTTATTCCTTTCTACGACTTCCTGAGGAATGAAGTGGAGAGGGAGGTGCTGATCTCTTCTCCTTGGGATCCAGTGTCAGGACACATGGAATGGTTCAAAGCTCTGTCAAGGGAGGACTTAGGAGGGACTTGACTGGATATTAGGAAGCATTTCTTTACAGAAAGGGTGGTCAAAGGCTGAAAGAGGCTTCCTAGAGAGGTCATTGGTGCCCCTAGCCTGTCAGTCCTTTGAACTATACCTTTAAAAACATGCTTTAACTTTTGGTCAGCCCTGAATTGGTCAGGCAGTTGGAGTAGCTGATTGTTGTAGGTCCCTTCCAGCTGAACTATTCTAGTCTATTCTGATATTTTACAGTCTAGACACTGGCTGTGCAGTGGAATTCACCTGTGCTAACGATCCACGGCAGATCATAGAATCATAGAATGGTTGGAGTTGAAAGGGACTGTCTAGTTCCAGCCTCTCAGGAACAGCTTCCACTAGACTAGGTTGGTCAAAGCCTCATCCAGCCTGGCCTCGAGCGCTTCCAGAGATCTGCATCTTGCTATCCATCCTATCACTGCCTGTTTCATTTCGCCTCTTGCTTAATCCCTGTTTACAACATGAAATTCTTCATCATAGCTTATGTCATATCTTCAGGAAATGCTGCTATTAGTCACTGTTGGGCTTTTGCTTTCTTTCAGTGCTTGCCAGCACAAAACAGTATGGAGAGGACACTGTAAAAATCTGAGGTTTCAAATGCCAAACCTCAAGATCCTGTTACGAAGAAGTTAAAAGAGCAGCTGGTTTATAGAACCCAGAAGTTTATAAAACTTCTCAAGCCTTAAGTAACTCTTTTATACTTACTTTTCTATTAATATTCTAACATGGCTGTGTGTAACTGGCATGTGATTAACACATTTAATGGGGTTTCAGTCTTGAACGTGATTCTTTTGACACTCTTTCTGATTTTTAATTTTTGCTATTCATGTTGGCCACCTGAGACACTTCCTGATTATTTTTTTTTTTTGGCATAACATTAATTCTGATTTTGTTGTTGATACGCATTATTATTTTATCAAATAACCTGATAAATTGTTACAGCAGCAGCCAGAGCACTGATGCTTTCTAATGGCACGCTTTACCTCTGCTCTATTATCACTGCCCATTTCATTATTTGCAAGTTGATTACTGCTGCATTTCTCAGGGGCTATGAAATATTCAGCAGCCTGGACTAGCCTGGGGAGAATCACCGTCTTTGCAGCCGAACACCTGCCTTCAAAGGCAAAGAGGAACCAGAAACTTCTTGTATTTTAAGACTGATGGGGAAATTCCTTCTCTGCGTAGCTTTCCCATGATGCTGATTTAGATGTGTACAGTAATTAAAAAGTACTGCTTTACTTATGCTTTTCATTGGATGGGGGGAAGAACAAGAAGAAATGTACAACAGCATTTCTGCTGTTCTTGTCTGGCTACAGCAAACGAGGAAAGAAATGTTGGCATAATTGGTTGCCTGTGTGTCAGTGTGAGGCAAGTGGCATTCGGGGTGGAGTTGGGGAAGAAAGCTCTCTGTTAAAGGCAAAAATTGACACTACCGGTTGTGTTCTCACACTTTCTCCCTGGAGGACTTGCCAGCAATGATTGACTGAAATGTGCAATATTTTTACCAAGTAGGAAACAGATAAGGTTTTTATAAACAGGATACTTCATCGTTAAAGTAAAGAAACAATTGCTTTGACCTTGACACTGTATGAGCAAGGCCAGCATTGTGATAATTGAGAGTGTAGCTAAGCAACAGTTCTGCAGCAGCTTGTACTGCTTTATTTTTAGTAGACTACAACAGTAAGTGGGGGGAAGGGGGTAAAGGGGGAGTGAATGAGCAAAGCAACTGGTTAATACTTACAAAAAAGAAATTATTTGTCTCTGTGCAAAGTGATTGAGTTGTAATATGCACTTTTACTGATTTTAATTTGGGTTTATGTCAAAAGAAAATAATTGAATCAGTATATCCTTCTGTGGTTTGGGCAGGAAGGTGGCCTGACGAAGTCCCTGATTTCTTAAGCTGCTTTAGAGACTTGAGCCTCTTCTGAAAATAATTGGTGTAGAAGAAATGGCATATTCCTTCAAAAGTAGCCTATTTTATATCTATTTCTTCTTACTTTGGCAGTAATTGAGTTTCCTATTTTTACTGGTTAGCACAGCCTAATTTATTTGAAAAGTGGGACAGTGGTTTTAACTAAATTCATTTGGAAAGTCCTTTAAGTAAGTTCTTGAAACCACTTGCTGTAGACATGCCCTAACTTGAGATTGAATTAGTCTTAGAATACTATAGTAAGCCTATTCCCTACAAAGTTAACGATGCACGACCCTTTAAATCTGAAATAAACTTCCAGGGAAACGAAAGTACTTTCTCCTAGCTAAATCAGTTTACAAACCAACTTTAGTTTAATTTTTGACCTAGGCAGTCTGAGAGGTTTGACATTTTTATTATGTAGGCATTGTAGGATTGATTGCAACCACATGGCCACTTCTTTATCCCATAATTAAAAGTATGTGTTGCAAGACTGGTGCTGGTGGAAAGTTTGCAATCTCTTCACCTCTCTCTTCACGGTAAATCTCTCATCACTGGCGTGGATGCTCACCCTTTAGATACGAAACCAATACAATTTCTAAGTAACAACACATTTCTACTCATAAAACATGAGCAGTTGCAGAAGTCTCCCAGAAGATACCATCACTGTATGGGTATGAACTACCCTGATTTTACATACAGGAGCCTTTAATTCCAGTTAGATCTCTGAAAGCCACATTAGTAGCAACGTTACATAGGTGATAATAAAAATGTCCTCCTGATTTTTAGCCTAACTTCTTTATCAGATCTTTGAAAGTCAGAAGCTGGTAAACAGACAACAAATAATAAAAATAGGTTTAAAAACTCTATTAGGTGCACTCGAGTATTTTAAGGGAAGGAAACCTTTTTCTGAAGTACTTTTCTGTGGGTATGATTTTACATTTGAAGAAATAGTAGATAATATACATTATCTGTTATATTCTGGTAGTGTGGCCAATTGAATTCGGAATTGAGAATTCTTGCATTCAGGTTGGTCAATTTTTGTTGTTGTTGGTTGGTTTGGTTGGTTGGTTTTTGTTTGTTTTTTTTGGTGTTGCACACATTGCACTAACTGACTTGACAGGTGCATATTCCTAAGTTTCCTAAAGGAAAGTTGGTTTGCTCAGACAAGCTGACTGATTTAACTCTGCTCTTGCAGAAGATGAGAGCACATCTCTGGTAGTATAATCGGTTACCACAACTCATCTGACCAGTTCCCTCCTCAGCTACAGTGACTGGTTGGACCAGTTTGTGTGAATATACTCTGAGTCCCTCTGGCAGTCTCATTCTGTTATCTGTACGTAGTAAAAGAGATGCTTCCATCCCAAATCTTGAGCCCATGAGAAGTGCATAAATATGAATGACATATGATTGATGGAAACATTGCTTCTTGGTAGCATTAGTCTTTAAAATGGACATGGAAATAAATGAGCTTTATCAGACACAAGGTAGAATTAATGTAAAATCAATTTAATATCACACATGCTTATGGAGTCTTACCTTGTGGAAGCCAGAGGATTCTCATAGTCGTCTTTAAATCTGTCAAAGATGAAGCAGTTTAGGTTTGAACTCTCGTAAGAGATACTCACATCTGGAAATGAAATACCTCTGAAAGGTGAGGGGGTTTTCTATTTCTGCCCCGTTGAATAGCTCATCATTTTGGAAATTTTGTTAGCAATAAAAATGTGTTGAGGACTGCTGCATGTCTAAAGGAGCTGGATAACCTGAATTCTTGTATGGGAAATCAGGAATTACAAACAGGTTATCATGCCATGTAATCCTCCATCAGTGTTAGACAGCCACACAGTGCCATCTGTGTACAGCTGTAGGTCCAGTAAGTTTTCCTTTCAGTTCTAAAACGTTGGGAATATTGAAAAAAAATCTGGATTTACTTCTCTGATCCAATATATGGTACAAGCCCAGAAACAGTTGTTTGGCCTTGAGTGAGGGCTGGAAGGTGAAAACAGGATCCCTTCAACCAGCTTTGGTAAGGAAAGAGTATTGAGCTTTAGCCTGGCAGTGTGGGAATTTTGACTGTGTTAAAAGAAAAACAAACAAACAAAACAAAAAAAATTACAAAAAGCCAGAATCCCAACCAACCTCTCCATTGATTGCATGGAACAATAATCTTACAGCTTTGGTTTAGAGGGTGACTGAAGGAAGTACTTTCAGATGGAGGTGGGGAAGGCAAGTGTGGCCGATGATAAATGAGATGGGTGGACCGAGGACTTCTTTCAGCCAGGCAGGATGCTGAGGGTCTCTTTCAGCATGGAACTAAGTCTCCAGGTGTTGGATGCACACAAAGGTCTGGGTATTTCACTGAGGAGTTCCTCCCCTGAGGTTGGTATGGCTCTACTCCATCAAGGGTGAGAGGATATCAGCCACTCTGTGGCACATTTAGCAAAAAAACCTTCTCAGATCTAATATATGATACCACCTTGCAACAGGGGCTTAGGTCATTTTGTATAGGCCCATCTTGTAGAATTGGAGCAATTCAAATACTCTGGCAGCAGATTTGCATCTGCAGGGCTACAGTGGCAGATATCAAACAGACAAACTGCACTGACAGCAAAAATAGGTTTACGTTGCAGGAATGACTAAGTTGATTACAGAGCTGCATGAATGATTAATTTACTCTGCTTTTGTTTCACTTTTATCCCAGACCCTATAAAAAAAAAAAAAAATGGTTTTAAAATGAAGAATTAGTCAGTTGTAGTAATAGCCTTACTGTGCAGATGTGCACTGAAACTGCTCCAAGAGGAACAGAGGAAAAAATCTGTTGCTCCTGTATCTCTGTAACAGGAATATTTGAAATCTGTAGATAAGTATTCACCAAACACTTTGCAATCAGAATATCTATTCACATTTTAAGAGGACAATATTATTATCCTTCAAATAGGATATGCAGTGATACAGTGGCAGTGCTTTCTTGGTTAACCCTCCTTCAAGCCCAGTTTAGAAAGCATTTGTTTTGTTATTAAAATTACCCCACATATTTGAGGCAGACTTCAGCTGATGAACTGCCTAACACGTGCCAGACACGTATTGATTTTTTTGCCTTAGCTCAACATTTCCCCTGGGCATCATATTATTTATTCATAAAGCAGAAATGATGTCTGACAGGCGGTTAGAGGGGTTGTAGAGCTGTAGTCCAGAAACAATGTGAAAAGCTTTGCAAGGACCCCAAGAAATCGATGTGCTGGTGCTGAGGAGCAGCCTCTTAATTCTGAGCACACATTCTTGCAATTGTTCAGTGTGGAAAAGGAAATTTAAATAACAAATAGTTACTATTAAAACCGCAGGCCTTAATTTTCATTTGTTTTTGTTCCAATTATCTGAGCCAAGGTGGAAATAGGCAGGGAAGGCAGCTAGCCAAGCCCAGACACCTCTCAGCCATAAAGCTTGTTTGCTGCTCTAGGCCTAATTTGTACGTTTGTATCTAGGTTTCTGTTGGAAGTAAGATATTTTTATCAATAAATATTTAAAACCTGAGTGTTATTCAGAGCCATAGATTCCTGAAATGTTCATGATTCATAACCACTTACTCTAATTGAGTGTTAGACTGGTGTCTGTGCAGTAGATTAAAATAATAAATAGCTGGTATTTTTAGAAGGTGAGTTGAAATTTTGATAAGCTAGTTATTATGATAGACCTGCTTGAAAAGAATTAGGCAAAAAGGAGATTTGTTCTGGTTTTGTTCATTCAAAATTAGATCACAGCATACTACCAAGCAGTATTTGCTGGTAGAAGATACATTTTGTGTCCAAAACATTTCTATTTCAGTAGAATAAACAAAGCTGAACTCATAGGTTGTATTAGGAAAATCTTTATCTGACCTTATACTTCTCTCAGCAAGATGAGTAACTTTAATTATTGGGGTATTATAGTTGAAATGAGCTAAATGTCTGAATATCTCGTCAAATCAGACCACTATGGAATTTGTTTCTTGTTATTTAAATCACAGATAATGCAGTCAGAAAAAATAGCACGTCATCATGTAATTAAATATTTCATCTTAACGTATAAACACAAGGGAGCCGAACTAAATTTGTTCTGGCATTTCTTGACTTTCTAGTATTTGACTTTGAACCTGAATGTTCTTTGATATACAGGGCTGGGAGTTTCCAAATTTGCTTTGCATATTTTGAGGGGGGAGGGGCAGTGGAAGAAAATAATTAATTTCTACTCTATTGACATAAAAATTACTGTCTTTCTCTTGGTTATTAAGAAGATCATGTTATTTACAGTGAACCCAAGGCACATGTTAACCTCCTAAAGTGAAGAAATTAACACATACTCCTTAAATTGGTCTGCAGAACACCTTATAGTTGTCCCCAGGGAAGGCTTTGATCTCTTCAATCATGAGACATCACAATAAATGCAATTTTAAATCACTCAACTGGGACAGCATAATCTGCCTCCGTCCAGAATAAGTGAGAGTGCCTGAAGCAGGCACACATTTATTGTTCTTTTTCCCTCGTAACTGGTCTTTAAAAAGAAGGGGGAAATATGGTACCTCATTGGTATCTTCTAGGAAATCAAACGTATGAACTTTCATGTTTAGTGTTTTGACGTCTGAAGATGGCACAGAGGAAGCACTGCAGTGTTTTCATACCCCTGGCTTTCATGGACTTAAAATCTAATTTCATTTGACTCGCTCTGAAGAAAGTGTAGAAAAATGACATTTTTCTGGGTTATTGTATGTTTTGCAGCAGGCATATTTTTTATGGTTACTGCCTGGTGAGAACATGAATTCATGAAATTACTCCATTTCTCAAAAACTGATGTATTTTAATTGGCTCTTGCCAATACTTTTGGATGCTGCTGTTAACTAATGAGTTACCGTGTATTTGCAAGCAGGTTTTAGATAACAAATTTACTGCATAGTGTCAAAGATGTCTGTACATTAAGAAGCAACTTTACATGTTGCTTTTCCAAACTGTTAACCTAGAGCTGTGATAATAATTCTTTTAATCTATTTAGAAAGCTGGTGGCTAGTCAATTAATAAGGTTTGTTCAGCCAAAAGCTCAACTGCATCTCTCCGCCTCTCTGAACTCTATTTTCTTAATTGAGTTCTGTCATTACTGTTGTCAGGAACATAATTCTCTGCTTTTGACAGCAGAATGCCCAGCCCCAGAAAAAGCACTAAAACATGGATGCACACATTTTCTGCTTCACCAGCCTGGAGTGCTCTTCAGGACACTCAGACGGGAGGTCTACACCAGAGCTGGTCACCTGAGGTCTCCCTCTAGTCAGGGAGGGAAGAAGCTATTTTTAGGACATGGCCCATTTAACTTATTTAGGAGGCTTATTTTATTGTGCAATAAGTTGCATCTTGTAAGAAGCTTGTAGGATGCTGTAGTGTGGTGGGAGCGTAGGAACCCATTTGTGGGGTGGACATCAGCTTCAGGCTGAGACACACGTTGAGCATCTGAGTCCTCACGTGAGCATAGCATCTCCCTTCAAGCTAGTGAAGATGTCATCACTGTAGCCAGTGGAGCCTGGAAAGCAGTGCCACCGTCCCTGAACCAGGTTCACTTGCTATGGACCATTGACTGGGCTGTACTGGGTGCTGTGTTCTTGTAACCAGCATGCTGGGACTCGGTGTGTGCTTTTCCAGCTCACAGTTATTTAGGACAGTGGTACATCAGCAAGCTAACATGTTACCTGATGCCTGTCAGATATTTTCAGAGGTTTACTAGGAGGTTGGTGGATACTAGTCCATCTCACAGGTCAGTTGGATAAAAGGCAGCACTGCTATTGATACCCTCATCTACTGAAAGGCAAATGTATTTTAATACCAGGGTTTGTTGCTGACTTCAAGTGGACCCCAGATGCCTCTACGCTCTTAACTATGTAAAATCGCTGAGCTAAGGAGACAACAGGAAAAGCATTATCTGAGATATTTTCTAACAGGATTAAATAGCAGGTACATATGTGAATCAATTTTTAGAAGACCAAATTAATTGTGGAAACACAGAAGTTTCCAACTATTGCATACAGATATTTTAGGACTCGTTAGAAGATAGTAACACATGAAAGCAACCAACTTAGCTAATGATGTCCTGGGGTTTTAAAATCAATTGTGAAGGATGTTGAATAAGGCATGCTTCTTCCTCCAGAGATGTCTGTGGCCTGAGAGATGTTTAGGAGCCAGCCCTAGAGTGCAGTCATGGGGCAGTGCCACCTCTCAGGCTGCTGTCAATCATGGTCCACGTAAGTTTCCTCCATACCTGCAACATGTATGTGTGGAGGATTTTCACACCAGTACTATTAAAATATAAATATTATCATACATGCAAGTAATTGAAGGGTTTTTTGCATAAAATATCTTACTGCTGTTACTACTCAATAATTTTCTTAAATTTGTTGAAGATCAGTACCTCTTATCATTTTATTAAGGATTATTATGGTAATTGAATGGCACATTTAGACAACAAATCTTTATTAAGGGACAATAGTCTTCCTGTAGATTTCATATCTCATAAAATCTCTCCAGTGTGCTGCTAAAAGCATTTGCTTCCTTTTATTGAAATATAGGGCCTGCACACAATACATGCCACTGTAGGGTGGGATAAAGTTTTAGTGACCATTTGGGGTAGGAATATTGTAATTGCCATTGAATCTATTTTCCAATGTCTCTTTGGGGAAATCTGGGTGTTGTACTCTTATTATACAGGGTTTGATGGTGTTCCCTTCCTGAAACGATGCTAGATCTCAACGTATGGCTTTCTGTGGTATATGGGAACATCATGATTTTAGATGTCACTGTCTGTGACACTTGTAAGACAAGCAGCATACACCAAGGAGAAACTAAACTTAGTTTTCAGTGGTGTAAACCCTTTGTGATGTCTTTAGGTGAGCCGTTGCTCTCTCTCAGTAAAGCAGGTACTGTTGGAGGTCCAGGTACTTTGTGCAATAGACAAGGGGAATGCATCAGTGACAGGTTGACTCATTTGATGATGGTGGATTGGGGTTGCTGGCATACGCTGCCAGAAAAGTTAGTGAACAGAAGTTCATAATGTACATGTATTCTGTATTTGCAGGATGTTTGTATGTGCGTGTGTAAATTAGTTTCTGATCGCTGCTTGAACACACATAGATGAGTCTACAGTATAACATTTTTTTACTGGTTATACAGTGAAAAGTCAAAATATACAAAGCTTAGTCTCTAAAAATATATAAAATAACCTATTTCTTGCTTATCGGGAAAGTCATATAGTGGATCTGATAATATAAATAACTTAAAAATCACAGACCATCCATTCAGATTAAGCAACCATCAAGTGGTATCAGCAGGGACTTGAGCCCTCAATTATATTCAGTACTGTGAATAGAACCTGCTATATTATCTTCTGGCTATTTTATACAGGGCATAATTTAACTCCTACCTGGGAATTTAGATGGACTAGTGTTAATCAGCTTAATCAGTGAAATATCCACTTAGTATATGCCTAGTTGAGCACCCTCGGCCTTGACATCACCAGGAATGGATGTGGGCTTGGACTTTCAGCCTTACCTCTGCATGTTCTTATGTCTAGGTATATCTTGCTCAAAACCATCAAAACTTTTAAACAGTGGCCATCCATTGAACAGAGAAAGATGCAAACACCCCATTGAATATAAACTGGGGATGCACTTTTTTCAGAGGTAGTGAAGCTGTAGCCTGCAACTTGCTTTGAGGTAACTGAAAAGAAAATGGGAAAAAATCACTCTGATCAATATAGCATTGCTGTGTTTCTATTTAGAGGGCTTTTAAGTATGCCTTTGCAAATTATTGCCTTAAAGCTTTTAGTGTTCTTGTGCTGCAAGAAGCTGGCTGAGCAACATTTTCAGTGCTTATTCACAGCATATACTCTTGGCATATATTCCTGCAGTCCACATTAGGCAGAAATCCCCCTGGAATTAAGTGGGCTTTTTGCCAGGCGCACTCTCATTCTAACTAAATTAGCAGTAACAGACTTAACTGCAGATTATTTTTTGCTCTGGGCACATTCCCTAATAATTACCCTCCACTGGTAAATACTTCACCATATCAGTGAGATACAAGAGCTTTTAATTCTTTAAACTCAGGAACTGTCTTTTATTTCAGGACTGGTTCTGTTGGAAGAGGAGTTTGGTTTGGTTTTGTGGTAAGAGAGATCACTCTTAAAAGCAAACCTGAGCATATAATTAGGACATTGCCTTATGAAATTGTGATGTTATAGTATGTGAAGTTTTAAATTCTTACCTATTGAGCATCTTCTGTGTTAGAGATTTGGGTGGCCAGGTCTAGGAGGGCTGGGTTCTTTTCTCAATGCTTTTATTTTCCAGGTATGCATTAATGTGGGGAAGAGATTGATTCACAGTAGACTGCATTTTTAGTATGGATTTAATTCCAGCAGGAGTCCGGGTAGTGAAACGTGCTGCAGGCAGCTGGCACAACAGCATTTTTAATCAAATAATAGATTCCAGCTGGTGGGGAGTCAACTGAGTTCTAATTCAGATGTGACTTAATGCAGATCTTCTTTATTTCTTCAATAAAATGTATTACCTTTGCATATTAAGCAAATGTAAATGGAGGAGGGGAAGTGAAGGAAAGAGGTTTGCTAGAAATAAAACTAATTACTATAACCTCCTAACGTGAGTTTAAAAAGGATAATATGGGGGTTTGTGTTCTGAGTGATAAATTATCTTGGACTCTTCTTGTATATCATGAAATGATTTCTGGTTTGTAGGTGTGCTTGTGATTAAAAGATTCATTTTCTATATTCTGTCCTTGATAGTTGCAGTTGGTGCTCTTTAGCTACCTGCTACTGTCACTGTCACCAGGAGTGGTCCTCACGTTGTCTGTGCTGTACTTACCTGGCTGGGTTACAGTGCAGTGGTGTGCACAATTAACCCCAGCAGCAAAGAGGGGACTTTCTGGTGTCACTGAACTGACACCTCTTTTCAGGTGGTCCTTTTTCTGTAATATCCTTTTTCTCTGCTTTCACTCAAAGTGTGAAGATTTTGATAGGATTCAGATAATGAGGATCTTATTGATAGGTAAAGCTGAAGCTATGTCATTGTGCTGCAGAGCCAAATGTAATGATGCTGGAAAGGTCAGTGCAGGTTGGAAGATGTCAACAGGTGCTGCATTTTTGATGTTTTCTCTTCTTAGCTTCTATCCCATGATTTAAGCTCGGTGCTTAGCCAGGACAAACAACTCATTCATCACTTGATGCTCACTGGGGCTCAGTTCATGCTGTTGAAAGAAATGGCAAATGCCACAAAAATAACATACTCTGACTAAAACTTATTCTTCTAGCTTTCTGCCCATCTGGAAGTTGAAAGTGATATGCTGGCTAGTTGCCTTTCTAGTACTTTGCTGTTGGGTGTCCCTTGCAGAACTAAGATGAAGTTCAGGATCTCCCACCAGAATCAGCAGGGTCTTGGTGGGAGCAGGTATCCTGCTGTCCTGTCTGCAGCCAAGAAGTGTGAACCTGTGAGGGACCTGATAACTCCCATCCCATTAGCTGACACATCCTGGAGAAATGCTGTTTAATGCAGATAGTTGGTGGCTTTTGCTCAGGGACATGTTATCTCCTGCTTTGTCCTGCTCTCTCTATCCATCTGGAAATGTTAAGCCACATCTGGGAGATATTTCTATCATCAGCTTTCTTAGGAAATGACATATTACTGCAAAATATTTCATTTGCCTTCAGTCTGAAACCAAATTTGATAAATTTAGAGCCAGCTCTGGTAGTTTGAACTAACCTGGGTGCACAGTAGATGTGTTCTCAGAAGGACCCAAGGATTTAACAGATTTATGTTCTCTAAGGTGTGCACTCACATATGCCAGTTGAGGTTGTGATGACCAAGTTTGTTTACAGCCTTATTGACCAGAGCAGCAGTACACTAGTTTTCACTTAGAATCATAGGATTGCCTAGGTTGAAAGGCACCTTTCAGATTATCTTATCCATCTGTCAACCTAACGCTGACAGAAACCATCATCAAATCCTATCTCTAAGCACTATGTCAACCCATCTTTTAAATACCTTCAGGGATGGTGACTCAACCACTTCCCTGGGCAGTCTGTTCCAATGCTTCAAACCCTTTCAGCGTAAAAATTTTTCCTGATACCCAGTCTGAACTTCCCCTGGTGCAACTTGAAGCCGTTTCCTCTCGTCCTGTCACCTGTTACTTGGGTGTATTGAGTTTCATGCACCATCTGCAAAATTTGGTTTTAATGACATCGGATTCGCAGGATTCTTTTCAGTGGAAGTTGATCACTGAAGGTTGACATACTACATATTGGTCATGTAGTTTAAGAAAGCGGCTATTTCAGAACTAATTAGGCTATTTATGAAAGAATCCAATAAATATTTAATGATTTGTTTGATTCTTATAAACAAGTACTTGTGCTTGTAGATGCTAATTACACGAGCAGAGCCCTTGACTTTGCATGGGCAGGGTTATATTTGTGTTGAAGTGTTTGTTGTATTTGTGCCAAAAAACAACCCAAAAACCTCATTAAGATCTGATCCCTCAGACGTGCATGTGCTTAAATTGTCTGCTCAAATAATGCTGCCTTGGCAGGGTTGATTTCAATACTTTGATCATGAAATATCTCATGTAAGGGTGGGGGAAATTAATACAGCAGTAGTGTTGATCTGTAGGAACAGTCATTAATTGAGTATATGTTGCACCCCTCCCTGGAGGCAGAAAGTCATGTTTCTGCCAAGTTGATGGGTAAAATGAAGTTGCTCACCAAATATACTTCTTGTCTTGAGACTCATTTTGCTGCCTGCTGTCTTAGCCCAAACTCAGACTTCAGGGGTTTTGTATTTTCCTCTACATGCACTTCTCTGGGGGTGGCTCGCTGGTCTGCAGGCTCTTACTCCTGTTCACCATATGTTAACTGCAATACCTGCAGCTTGCTTCCCTGAGCTAGACTAGAGATAGCACAAAGACATTTATAGAGGTAAACAAGAACATTACTTCACTGTCTTTACAAATAACAGGAGATAATTTGTTTGCCCAGTGGAAGAAGAATGTTTACCACCTAGCAAGGAAGGAAAAGTACTTTGCCTCCAGGCTTTAATAAGCAGAAGAAATTACTGCAGCCTAAAGCTGACTGGTTCCACTCAACCTCTCATGTTAGACACCAGCAAATCCTCAACTAAGGTTTTTGGGATACAAAAGAGCCCTGGGATTCTAGGAGAGGATAGGCCAAGGCAAGAGTAAGAGAGAAGTATGGAAATGAAAATGAAAAGCCATATAAAATTCATGAAGAATGGGGAAAGGAGATCAACATGAAGGTGACAAGGATGGATTTCTGCGATTGTTGCTCCTGAAGGATGGTTCACAAAAACTCCCACCTGACATCATTTCATGTGCATTTCTGCCTGGCCAAGATCTCATTTATAATTTATTGCAAGTTTTTTTAATTTCTTGCGCAGTGCTCCTGTGTGGTGTTATTCCTGCATTGGTTTTCATGTTTATTTTCTCAAAGGAGAAAGAAATTTGCAGACTGCCCAAATATTCTAAGAAGGAAAGCCAGACGTTTATTTAAGCTGGCTCTCAGTATGCAGAAAGCTGCCTCCAAAATAAAATGCTAATGTTTGGCTTTAGGCGTTCCTGGGAACTCAAATAAACTGTTGTTTGGTTTTTGTCTTTGGGGATTTTGTAGGTGTTTTTATTTCTTCCGTGTTCTTTTCAGCCTTGCTACTTATCTCGCATCTCACATAACTTTGATGTTTATCTTTGCAATGTAGTAATTTACATGAAGATATACAGGGTTTTGAGGATGTTTTCTTTACCAGTAGACAGAATAGGAAGTTCAACATCACCTGTTTGGTGTATGTTTTGCAGTGCATGTTGAAAGACACACGTGCTGCTGCGTGTGTGATGAGGCTAATTCTGCATCTGCCTTAATGGAGTCATTCACACTGAGCTTCCATGATAACGAATTACATGAGAAATTGGGAGTTTAGGTTCACAGTGGGCTCTTCTGAGATTGCTTTGTTGCAGCACTAACTCCTCTCTCAAAGCTCTTTGAAACTCACCCAGCCCCAGGTCCACCCCAATGTGCTTTGTTTCTTGAGGGTGATTCAAAGGAAAGCTGGAGGTGACTGTAGGACATCCCAGCACTGCTTTGGGTGCAACCTTGCTGGGAAATCAAAGTTGAGTCTCAGTAAAGCAACAAAAACTGAGTTAAGTCAGACTCTCCCAGTCTACCCAGAGTTCTCTTTTCTGAGGTTCCTGATCAGAGACTGATGAAAACAGCAGAGCTATAAAGGTGAATTTTTGAGTGAGCAGGTTCAGCATTGACGCTGCAGTCATTGCAGTTGAGCTGGGTCAGGGATGTTGCTGAGGGTGGGCTGTAGCCAACTACATGGTCGTTTTTTCTGTCTGCATTTGAGCCTCAGTCAATGGCATTGAAGGATTTCCTTTTAATGGGTATGTTAAACATGGGGCAAAATTAATTTTAGTACTGTCATTTAAAGTCATTCCTGATACAAATGGTTTGCTGGCAAATGAGACTACCATAATTTGGGGCTCATCCAAGTTTCTGTTCCTCTGAAGACATCTGATCCAAGTGGTGGATCAGCTGTGCACAGTGCTTTAATGTAGAGTCGTTCTGACCATGATGATGAGTGCAGTAGCTAAAGCAACTATACATTAATAACAAAATGTGCCTGCCATAATCCCCCTAAAAAAACCTGGAAACCCCAGTGTGATTGGCTTTTACTTTCATCTGCTGCAAGTGGAATCTGCTTTAAACAAATGTATATCTCAAAGTTCACCATGAGCATTTTTCATGCAGAGTACTGTGTCTGATACGTTGTTGAATACTGTTGAAAATCTGAAAATATCAGCAAAAAATTGTATTTAAAAGAATAACAAAAAATTAACAAAAGGTCTAAGTTGGCATCAAGGAAAAGAAGCTAGAGCTTAGACTAAAACTCTCTATAATGAGATATGTCATATTTTATAAAGTTTTCACAGTGTTTAAGATATTCTGGCAAAATTTCCTAGTTCAGATAATTCACTGTGCACTGGCATGTTCACAAAGATACTAGTCCCAGCTTTACTAAAGACAGTGAAATTCTTGTCTAATGTAAATGTGTTGTACATACATAGCAGAAATGTCTATCATGAGACCTCTGTACAATCAGAGTCATGATGACCTGTATTTTCTTTGATTTTTCTATTACTTGTAGTTACTGAAGTCCCTAAAGGTTACAGGGGCAGGATGCCTGAAAGTGCTCCTTAACACTTGACAGCAAGGCTCTGACAATGTTAATATGCACATTTCAATTGAAGGGTAACACTGTATGCAGTAGAGAGGGTAAATGGAGATTTTGCGGCTCATGATGAAGAGTCTTGGCTATCACAGTTTCAAAGATTAAATTAGGGTGTATATAATTTCAAACCTTTTTTCAGTTGTCCTGAAAATTTCACAGCAAGGTTTTGTTGAAATGAGCTCTTGCGGTCTGCAAGGAAGAAAAACAATCAGCATGCACCTTATCAATTTTCTGTATCCTTGGTAGGGATGCATTTAAATTCAGGCTGAAAGGTCACAGTGTGGGGTATACATTAACCTCACACTAACCCTCTGTACGACACTGCCACTGAGAATGAGTTAATAAAGATATCAGTTGGAGCTGTACGTTTGTTCTCTTTTCTTCGAATGTATCTGCATGCATATGCACTTCTAATTACATCTTTGTGCATAATATTAGTAGCTATCTAGAGTATTTGCAGTCCTGCTAATTAGGTTGTGTGCTGGTGTACAGTGGAACATGCAGTGGAGTTCCACAGTTGATGGCCCAAACCAATTTCAACTCATTTGTTGAAGTTAACGTTGATGCAGGGATATGTCGATGAGGTTTTGTTTCATTTCCAGACTCTGGCGATGTTTAAAAGAGCAGCTGCAAGAAGTGAGTTTAATTCCAAAGTTCAGTAGAGTTTCTGAAAGCCTTTTGCATTTTATGTGTTTGCTCCACATGGGAGAAATTAAATTTCTTACTGAGAATTGGAGAAGTGCTTTGGTGGTGAAGAGAATCTTGACCTTTTCTAACCATTTAAATTAAGTTACGGGGAGGCATTTGATTTTAGGTTTGATTTGGGAGGCCTCTTTAAAGAGGGGCCACGTTTCCTGTATTAGCTATTAAAAAAAAACCCAACAGCATAGTAGATCATTATGAGCAGCAGTGCAGTTTCAGAGACAAGTTAGAGAAACATAATCTTTTCCAGAGACTAGCAGTAAGAGGTCATCAAGTTTTACTTCTAAAAACATCTCTGCTTATCCCTGGAAAGACATTTATTGTTCTATGAGATTGCAGAGTTTTTAATGAATATATTGAACAATGGGGCATGAGAATGAGAAACATAAAATTTATATTTCAAATTATGAGGTGGAGCCAGAGGAAGTGGATTTAGGCAAATAGCAGCCTGTTAGACCAGCCTCTAGAGGATGCAATATTTGAAAGCAAATTTTGAAAGAGGTAATAAAGCAAATGGAAAATTAGATAAAATTAAAAAAATATTAATAAATATTTTGTGCCAAGGGTAGCTGTTTCATCTTCTTCAGTTCTGTTGCTGTAGAAAGGCAATAGATGTAACCCATCTCAATTTTGATAAAGAATTTGAATATGGTACCCACACGAGCATTTATCAGTATGGTAAGAGAAAAAGGAGTAGAGAATTGACTAAAGAGGAGATGGCAACATAAATCTTGAAAGGGAAGTGTTGAGCCAAAGGAAGGCTGCTAATTAAGTTCATCAAAAGAGATGAAACATGCTTAATATCTTCCTTTTATTGTCACAAATAAGCAGTAGTGCAGTCATGAAATTACAGGTGACTCAAAGGTAAGAGTCACTGACATTTCCGAAAAGGACCATAACATCATGCAAGAAGGATTAGAGTTTTTTCTAAGTTGGTGTAATAGTTACAGCATGATACGTAATTGTGCAAACAGCAAGGTTGTGCTTTCAGGGAATAATCACCTGAATTTAATCTGTGAGCTGGGAATTCATCAGCTGGAAAACAGGGGGGAAAATAGAGCTACATGAGGTCACCTAGGACCAGGATCTTAGATCTGTGGCCTCTTGTAGATCTAGGATTCTAAGACCTATCCTATTTATGATCAGGCTACAAGTATGATGCTGCTGTTAATAGGATAAATGCATGCCAAGAGAAGGTGGGTGAGGTATTTCTAGCAGGGAAAGAAGGTGTTACCAACATACTTTGAAGTGTTGACAAAGCACAGCAAGAAGAGTGTGCACCACTCACATAACGAAAGAGAAGTTCAACCTGGAGCAGGCTCACGGAGAGGCTGTCAGGACAATTGAGGGGGACACCATGGAGCATGTTGTACCAGAAGGCACTGCAAGAATCTTGGCTTGTTCAGGTTATAAAGTGGAGAATGAGATACTGCCTTCTTCATGATGGCAAACATACAGGAGGAGAGCAAACACCAGAGAGTGAGAAGAGCTGATTTTTAATTACGGAAATGCCAAGGGTGGGCAATACAGAAGTAAACAGACCCTGAGTGAAATGAGGCCAGGCAATAAAAGACAGCCCCTAGTTGTCACCAGCATGGACAGCCTTTTCCTAGTGCAGCAGAGATAATAATAAAGAACAGCTCTAGGATGGAGTTTCTTCAGTTGATGGAAGGGACTCAGGAGTTTTCTTGCAATCCTGTGCTCCTGTATTTATTTAAAGTGTTTCTCTTGAGGAATGGGACATGCACATACCTCTCTGTGTGTGAATGTTTTAATTAAATTGTTAGCTGCTTCTGTGTGTCTGAAGCATTGCCCGGTGGTGTATGTGTCTGTGCTCTGTGGGCAGTACGAAAGATGATGTGTTCTTGTGCACGCAGCTGCAGTGCAGCAGGAAAGGGGAACACTTAAGAGATCAAAGATTCTACATCTCCTGAAGGAGGTGTCGGTTGCATCCACACATCCCAGGTCCTTTACTTTGTGGGAATGTGCTGAGTTTCTGCTCCTTTTTTTTGATAATCAGTGATCACTACTCATGACCACAACCTGCCTGCAGAGAAATAAAAAAATCTTCCTACAGCACATAGATTTCCCCCTTGGAAGACTGTGCTGTGAAGGAAACTTCAGCAGTTTCGGAGAATCACAGGAGAGTTGAGGTGGGAAGGGATGTCTGAAGGTCATCTGTCCAGTCCCCCTGCTCAAGCACAGCCACCAAGAGCCAGTTGCCCAGGACCATGTCCAGATGGCTTTTGAATATTTCCAAGGATGGACACTTCACTACATGTAGAAGTTTACCTGTGGAAGTGGGTTGAAATCAGGCAGGCGGGCACTACATGGGAAGATTCCCATCAGTTACAGGGAGGTTTGGGGTTGGAGTGAGGTTTAGGTAGTTAAGACACAGGAGATGAGAGAGACCTGAGTCCTGAAGCAGCACAAGAAGCACTGCATCCCATGTTTACCTGGTTGCCTTCCCAAAGGCAGGCTTGAGCTCTTAAATTGACTCTTTGACCGTGTTGAATTCCCACTCCAGACATGCTACAGGTAAGTTCCAGCTTTGCTGCGCCACCTTCCAGTGGGAGAGGACCTTGGTGGGTGGTTTGCTGGGCCCCGGGCTCAGATGGCATCTGTATGGGTAGGCCCAGCGGGTGGCAGCTCTGTGTCAAGACCACGCTTGGGATGCTCGTCATCCCTGGTGCTGCTTTTTCTCCAGTCTTGTCAGTGTTCATCTTCCTTCCTTGTATGTGGTCCTCTGAGGTTTGTAGTGCTCTTTGGATTTCATGAGAATACATGCGTCGTGATTTCTGTTCTCCCTAATCTTGAAAAAGCAGAAGTTAAGACTTCAAAGGAAAGTCAGCCATTTGTTTTATCCATTCATATGTTAATGCTCAGGTTTCCTTGACTGCCATGCAAGGAGTAGAGATGACAGTCTATTCCACTTAGGGCACGTGAATCTTGCAGTTTGGATCAGCCATGACAGTGGTTATCCTTAATGGGGTTGTATCCTGAAACATCTGCTTTGTTTTTTTTTCTTAAGATTATTCTCCCTCAGTTTCCATCTTTAAATTGTTTACCTTTGACACGAGTGTCTATTTCTTCTAAATGTATTAAACACAGTCATCAAATTTTCATGGCTAAAGCAGGTTTAATACACATTTTTAGGGAAGTGTGGGACAGATTTCATTGTTGTTATGCCAAGAACTTTCTTGCTGATTTACTCTCCTTTGAGAGTAAGATGTTTTTTTCTGTCAGACATGCAAGCATGGCATGCCAACAGATGTGAGAATCGTGAGTGACTTGATGCTACAAACATGAATGTGCAATTTCCCCCTTTCTTTTCTTCATCTAATTCTGTTCAATACCAGCAAAAACGGTACATTTCCCAATTTCATGTGAGTACAAGCCTCTGCATTTCTGTAGTGAATCCAGAAAAGTTTGGTCCAGGCTTTCCCCATGGGAACAAAGGAAGCCACCAAACCTGCTGCTTCTCTGAGCAAAGCTGCTTCACGGACTAAATGGGTAAAAGGCTGTGTTTTTATTTTTTGTCTTTTAAAGACCTATGAATGTGCTCAGGAATTATTCACTTCACTGTGTAATTTTCTCATTGATGCCTTAATATTGTAGAGCTGTTGCATTAATTTTTCTATAGCAGTATGGTGAGTGTTCAAGAATACTACTTAAGCAGTGTTTAACTTGAACAACGAGGTTCATGGGTTTATTCACTTCAAATCTCTTGAATTTAGTGTGGGTGATGATCACTGCCAGCCTCTTCATGAGGAAAGCAGAAAGAAATACCAGCTAGCTTATTCAAATGTGAGAGACGAAGTGATGATGGTCCTCATAAACTCCTTGCACAACATGAAGAAAACCAGCCCAAAAGTTCACATCCTAATTATTGCTGCAGTTATAATGTCGTGTGGGAACTATTCTGTTCCAGGGGATAAGGGAATACTTGCTCCTTGAGTCAGAGGCCTTACTATTTTTGTTATTACTATCAGTGTCATGGTTCTCCCAAATCAAAGTATGCATCCAGACATTACATGATCTTCTGCTTTTCACAGTTCATTCTTCCTGTCTGTCAATGAATGTGAGTTCCTTCAGCATGATTTGGAACTTCTTAATGGAGTTGACAAAGAAACGTCCATTCCCACACTGCTAAATGAGAAATCTGGGGCTGTTCTTATGTTTGGGGTTGGGAGAGGATCTAAAAAGTTTATATTACAGAAGATTGATTTCCGCTTTTCATATAAAAGGAAAATCTGTTTCTAAACTGGTTTGAGATCAGAATTCATAGTGGCCATCTGCATGCAGATCTTGCCCGTGATAATTTATTTTTTAAAAAAATGAGGCTCAAAATCTCAGCTTTTTTTTTTTTCTTTTGTTTTTTTTTCCTCTGTTTCCTAGTCTGGCATCTTAGGGAGGAGCATTTGCTTCAAAGATGTCTTTGGAACTTCTGGGTTATTACTCTTTACCTTTTTTAACAATTTTTTCCATCATGCTGCCTTGTACAGTCAGCAAGAAGTCTCCAGCTGTTGTGGGCAAGCTCTATATAGTATAGACATTGTCTGGTTTAGTCTAACTTCATTAAAGATTAGAGATGTAACTACATAAGAATGTTTTTTTTATTCATCACTTTCCCTAAAGAAATAAATTTGACATTATGATTTTCTTTCATTATTGGCAATTTTGACAGCTTTGTTTTGCTAAAAGTGATTGTCTCTCACATTTCAGCCTACTAAAAAGAAAATTACAGCAGTCAGAGGGCTAATACTATTTAGAAAATCCAGTCTGCACTTAAATTTTTCATTATCTTTGACAACCTGTTTAGAAATCCTATGTTTGTAAGTTCCAGCCCAGATGTTCAGTAGGTCTCAATGAATATATTTATTGGGATTTGCAAAGACTTCGTGCTTAAGCTGTCTTCTATCCCCACAGGAACTCTCTTCCGTTAGACATTCAAATAATTACCCATTACTCACATAAATACTTACACAAATTTTTCACATTACATTAAGTAAAGTGCTTATCTTAATGTAATATAGTGACATTAATCTCAATACAAATGTAAAATGTTAATTGTGTGTTCTTGAATATTCTCCTTGCAGCCCTGTGTTAGGTTGAGGATGCTACTGGGTATCAGAGGGGGAGCAGTGTTCCCAAAACTCCGTGACCTGGTTCACTGCAAGAAAGCAGTTAAAAGCCAGACGAGGAGATGAAAATATCTTTCACAGCTGTGACAGCACAACATATGTTACTACTTTGTGTGAAAACGAGCAGAGACAATTTAAACTGTGCGTTTGGATGATTAGTCTTATGGTGTCTTTTCTTTGACAATAAAGATGCCAGTGGCAAAACCTATCCACAAAAGACAAAGTGGGTATTCCTGCAGAGACTGCCTAGTAGATTGGGATGCTTCTGGCATACGGATATTTTGCAGCAGATGTTTCCAATTAACTGTAATAATGCTGGAAAACAAATGAACTTTCTTCAGCATCTCCTCTACGAATATTGATGTAGCAATGGTCTGCTCAGCCTGGAAGAGCTCACAGTGTCCCTGCTCAGAGTGGAGAGGATAAAAATATTGAAAAGCACTGATTTGTCTCAAAAAGGTCCAGCTCCTTTTGTGGAGGTGAATTGAGGAACAACATTATTATTATTATTTTGTCTCATTAAGCCCCTAGGTGAGCTTGGTTCCAAAATTAAGGGTGCTGGCACTTCTGAACTGTAGAGGCTGAGCATTCTGGCTGTAGGCCAGACCTTTGAGCTCCTCAAGGGTCCAGCATCTCTCCACACGGAGCTTGGACACAAAGTGTACTCATTTCCCATGAATGTTGGAGAACTGAAGCTTGGTGTGGCTGTGCTATGGGAGAGCAGAGTGAATGTGGAGGTTTCTGGTCAGGAATGGATCAGGGCCTTGGGACTCTTGTCTGCTGTCCACAAGCAGAGGGAAGCTGTACTGTTTTTTTTTTTAAAAAAAAGGCAAACCATCTTTCTCAACGTGTACACAGTTTCATGTGGCTTTATCTTAGCATAGTCAGGTCCATATAACTTTATTTTCTTCCTAACAAGTGTATTTCTTTTCATATCTGTAGCTAAATCTTAAGTAGTTTTGATTTAAACTTGATGATTTAAATAATTTTTATTTGGTTTATCTTTTCAAAATGCACCAGTTTTTTTTGCCAGTTTTATTTACAATTCTTTTCAGAGCTCTGTTCTAAGACACATCTTTGCTCTGATTTCGCCTAAGCTCGTAAGCTCTTATGTCATATATTTAGTTTTTCAGCTCTTTTGGTGGATTCTGCTTTTTCGGCAGTGATTGCAAGCATCAATAGTGTCATTTCTTTGTCTTCATTTGTGCTTCTTTCAAAAGTTAAAGCCGTGAATGAGATTATTTGAACTCCTCATCCCACTGCTTTAAGATTCCGAACACAGGCTTCGTGAGGGAACGATAAAGCTTTGACCTTGTGCAGCTCCTGCCAGACGGAAGCTGGATCTCACTGGAGAAAAGAAACTGGTGCAAGATTATCTCGAGGCTTCTGACCTTTTGTTCCAGTGGAAAGATATTAAATCTTGCTTCAGGGCACTTTTTCCTAACCTGTATCCAAAAGGCTTCTGGACATAGAGCTCCAGCCTGCTGAGTCTCAGCTGGCCATGGGCCTAGCTACCAAGCACTGCGTGTCAATTTAGCACAGCTACTCGTCTAACTTGCTTATCCGGAGTTGCCTCTATCTTTGCAGAGGCTTGAGGATCCCCATCTTTCTCCTTCCCAGCTACCAGACCCTCCTGCAATGCTCCGGGGAGTGTGAGCCTGCAGAAAGTGTTTCTGCACTGATGATGGAGGAATGATAGGCTGGTCTGGTGGCCAAAATCAGGTCTCGTCAAGCAACGAGGAGAGTGCTGCATCCTTATATATTTTCCACATTCAATTCTGAAGCCTCCTCACCTGTAGCATCTCCTGCTTGCGATGCCACAGAGTGAAGGTCCTAATTCAGAGCAGAAACCAACCTAGCTGTGGGGAGCAAAGGTTTCTGACTGGTGCTGCTGCCCTGATGGTATGGCTGTTAGCTATAAAATTAATCTTCCCATCCATTTCCCATTTACAATTTTTTATATGACATGGGTATTAGTGCAGTTGCAGTGCAAACCCATTTTGTTAAATTCTACCTGTGCTCTCCTTTGACATGAGCCTGCAGTTACCCGCACTGCTTCTTTCAGCTTCTAGAAACTCAGCTTTGCAAACTGTAAAGGGTCCGTGTAGTGTTTCTTCAGGGAAAGCCCAGCTGACTGTGTATGATTTCAAACCACTTCATTTTCTGGTGCCTTGTTTCACGTTACCTGCTTTCAGTAGAGAATTGCATCTTTAAGAGACAAAAAGTTTAATGCTGCCAAGTAGCCCCTTACAAAGCATTTTTAAAGGGAATTGTTTGCAAGACAAACTTTCTGATGAATTTTCACCATTCGTGGGTGTCTCTAATTTACTGCAGAGTCAGGAAAACACAGAAGGTAAGGTCTCTGCAGCAATGGGAATCCTTCATATTGCACGTGTGGCTGTGTTACACGGAGGGGTAAGCCTTTTGCTTCTGTCTTTTTACTTTGAGGCAGATTTGAGGATAGGAGGATGTTGCTGAGTCAAAATAACCATGTGTGTAACTCTCTTAGGGCTAGCACTGAAATGAGACATGACAAGGGATCTTGAGCAAATGGAAATGATAAAGCTGAAACTAAAAATGTGAAGGATAAATGGTTCCTGTGCACTCCATCTGTATTGAAAAAGACTGTATCAAGAACAGGGTTTAAATTTTTTTGGCTGCATGCTTGCATGGGACAGAATGTAGTTAAAACAATTCCTATGAAAGCATCATCCTAAACAGGCAGATGTCTGGAGAAATAAATGACTGATGTGGCAGGCAAAGCAGTGGTACTTCTGCACCCTGGATCAGGTTCTGGGCTTCTTCACCTGCACAAAGCCAAAGTGTTTCTAATGATTTCAACAGAACAGCATTGCACTGAGATTAGTAGAGGTAAAAAAGGATTTAAAGTGGCAAACATGATGGGAATGCAACCTTTCAGATTATTTGCAGTGTTTTTCACTGTGTGTTTTAACCACTTCTTGACCGCTCTGCGGCACAAAGCCGTGGTCATCTGAACAATTTTCTAGGCATTTTGAGAGATGCTCTTGCAGCATAGCTGGGGCATTAAAGTAGTGTTGCTCTGGCGTGCCTGGGGGATTTGTGTTGTGTTGATTCAGTGATGAATCAAGCAGGCAATATCTGGTGCTGTGAGTGGTACTTCTAATGCTGCCAGCGGGAGAGGGCTGGAGCAGCAAGCGGGGCAGGGGACAGGTTTGTGGCTGAAGAACAGAAGCTGAAGTTGGAGATGGTTGGTGACAGGTCATGGTGGCCTTTAACTCGTCTTCTTTTTCTGTCCATTATCAGGGGTTTTGTCCATGAAGTTGTACTGGGTAACAGATATGTACTTTTTCTGGAGATGTGACTTCAGCTGCTTATCCTTTTATGCCCTCACCCATGATAAATATTGTTGTAGAGAACCTGAATAGCACCATGAGTGCTTTACTTTTTAAAATAGAAACTATTGGCAATTGTTATTATATCATTAAGAAACAATAAAAAGACCAAAGCATTTGACACCTCCTATGCCTACTGACAACATTACATTCATGCAAAGAGTGGCCTCTTATTTAAATGAACAAATATCTAAAATGACTGCTTTACATATTCATATACTTGCATGGAGCTTTTCTTGGCCATAAGATCATGAAATACAAGTTAAATAAGTTTTGAGGGGGGTTGTGTCATTTTTTTAAATGAAGATTTGGAATTAACGAAAATTTGGAGCTAAAAATCCACCCTAAAACTGAACCAAACCAACACCCACACACTGAAAAACAGAACTTCATAAAGAGAGGCAAGGTAATTTCTCAGAGTGTATACAAGACCTGCAATTTTTTAAGGCACATCAGCCAACTCGGTTACATCTCTGTGGTAATAGAATCTCTTGGAGAAGATCTGTGTATGGCTGGTATTCCACATTCTTAATGTCTGTGGTTTAGATTTAAGGGATGTGAGATAACCTGCCCTTATTTGAGTTTATTTTCTCTATGTTCCATAAAATTAGGAAAGTTAAAAAAATAAGGAGACACAGATTAGTTGACCTGATTTGGATTATCAGCTGTGATGTTTCCGGTGGCAGGGAATAAGCATTGGTTTCCCAGGGAATGTTTTCCAAGCTGGTCTTCCTGGTAGATCTCTCTGAGCAGAGATTCAGGCTTTGACTCCCTGTGACTTCTGGTGTCCAGTACGGAGAGGATGCCAACAGCCTCTGTGAAAATCTAGTTCTGAAAGTGATGGGGAAAAAAGAGAAGTAATAATTCTGTCTTTCCCCTCCTCAGACAGTAAAAGCAGAGGTGGGGAGGGTACAATTACCATTTGTTGATCATTATTTGTGAAATACATCAGAAGAGGTGAGGCTTTTCCTAAAGATGCAGCATGATTAATTTGCTTCCTCTGCCCCGCTGATTTCAAAGGAAACATTTCTCTTTCTTGCATTGTGTAAAGCACACTCATCTCCCCAGCTGTAAGTTGAGGAGCACTTTACTGCCCGGATTCCCACAGCAGCAGCAAGTAATCTTGTCTGAAGCCAAGATGCTCTCCATCTCAGGACTGCCAGTGATGTCTTGGAGACAGCAGTGTCCCCGTGGGGAAGTTCACAGCTGGCTGCAACTGCTCCGGCGCCTTCTTTGCAGAGGGAGGAATGTGCATCAAAAAGAAGTAAAGCTGCAATGGAATCCATTAACAACTGTTAGGAGGGGAGCTAGGGAAGATGAATTTTAGCAGAACAACAACTATTTATAGAAAGCCACCTTCTGTGTTGCAGTGACTGACAACTATGAAGCCGTGTGACATCTCTTTCTGGGGCTGTGCTGGGTGGCAGGGCAGTGGAGGTAGGGAGCCCCAGTCTTGCTCCCCACTCTAACTTGGCACAGAGCACCCCAGGAATGCTTCTCAACTGTGATGCAGGTGCTGGGAGACGTACATCCCGCTGGCTGTCCAGCCACTGCTTTCTCTGCCCTCTGGTGCAGGGCCACCAAATGCTCAGAGGGCTGGAGCAGCTCTGCTGTGCGGACAGGCTGAGAGAGCTGGGGCTGTTCAGCCTGGAGAAGAGAAGGCTCCGGGGAGACCTTGGAGTAGCCTTCCAGGATCTGAAGGGAGCTCCAGGAGAGCTGGAGAGGGATTCTTTGTCAGGGAGTGGAGTGATAGGACAAGGGGTAATGGTTTTAAATTGGAAGAGGGGAGATTTAGATGAGATATTAGGAAGAAGTTCTTTACTGTGAGGGTGGTGAGGCACTGGAACAGGTTGCCCAGGGAAGTTGTTGATGCCCCATCCCTGGAGGGGTTCAAGGCCAGGCTGGATGGGGCTTGGAGCAACCTGCTCTAGGGAGAGGTGTCCCTGCCCATGGCAGGGGGGTTGGAACTTGATGATCTTTAAGGTCCCTTCCAACTCTGACCATTCTATGATTTTAAGGGAAGGGAGCTCTAGGAAAACCAGGTGCTGAGCAAAGGGAGCGAGTGCGTGTTTGGAGTGGGAGGGTAGATGTACGTGGAGGCTTCTTTACTCGTTCATCTCCCCTCAGGCTTGACAGAAAATGTTTTTCTCACATCCCTGTCTGTCCATCTGGCTGCTTTGGTGTGGGAGAAAACACGTGCTGAAGCCCATACAATTCCCATGGATTTAATGCAAATACTGAACAAGAATTTCAGGATTTGATTAAGTGTGTGGGGTTTTTTAAAGGTAGGCTAATGGCATCAACTGCAGTGTGCCATTACATCTGCTGACAAAGCTTGCTCAATTAAGCAAGTCCCTCCTCTGATCTCTGTTTTAGGGTTTTATGCTAGCATCAATCCCAGTTCAGCGAGCTGGCATAACTGTTTACTGTCTTGCCCAGTGTATTTTGTGCAGCATGGAGTGGTGAACAGGGTCCTGCTAACCTGTCAGCTGTCTCAGCAACTTACCTAAAAACAACAGAGGTCACGTTCAAAGATTAAAAAAAATCTTGTCATCCACAAGCTATTGCAGAATTCCATAAGTATAGTGTTCAGTTCCTGCTGACAGGGTGATTTAAAAGGTTATTTTCCAAAGGAAGAGACATACAAATGTTGAAGGCTTGGTGGTGGTGGTCTGTCTCAGCAGCTTTCATTTGGCATCACCTGCTGTATTGAGCCGTGGTCCTGTAGAGACTTGATAATTAGAGGGTAAAGTCTCCATTGCAGATATTTTCATATTTGAGGGTTTGGTGGAGTGGAGCCTGCTGAAGGCTCAGCCCCTGCTTGCTGGCTGTGATTTATTCTTGATGCTTGAGATAGTTTCATGATGTTGTTACTAGTTCTAAAAAAAAAACCAACCCAAAACCATAACCAAAACTACCTTCTGTCACAGCTATGCTGTGTGATCAAGGCAAAACTTTTATGAACAGATAAAAGAAGGGAGGAATCGGAGGAATTTGGTTTATTTTTGCACTTTCCACGTTAATTACTGCTGCTGGAAGCAAGTGGAAAAGGGTTTGAATGCTCAGCTTCCGTGGCTTTCTGCAGGGGGATGAGCGTTTCTGGACTGAAACTTTGGTAAGTAGTTGAAGTGTATTTCTAGCTGCTTGTTTTAACAAAAAAAGAGAGCTTTCAGAGAGCTCCCGTGGTACTCAGGCACCTCTGTCTCACTGGGCCACTTCACCCTGAGATGTGTTTGCTTCACATGTGCCATGGAGTTGAAAGTGTACTTGAAAATAAGGGCTGGATCCAGTTTCTCAGCACCTTTGTGTAAGCCTGGCTTTATCAGACACTTGTGAGATTTATTGTTTTAATTTTACCTTTCAATAACTCAAAATTCTTTCAGTCCAGCCCCAAGAACCAAATTTGGGTGAAGCTTCCAGACAGGTGCCAATCCATCCATGGCAAGTTTGTCCAAGGTATCAAAGGATATATTAGATATAAAACCAGATGTGATCTCTCACAGGTATTGTGAGGTAGCTGGATTTTGGGCTAGTTCCACACAAAGCAAGTGCATGAGCAGCCAGGTCTCTGCTCTGTCCTGTGGGTAATTAGGAGAAGAGCACAGGCAGCCATGGTTGTATTAAAAAATGCTTGACATAATTAACCAACTTTATGTTTTGAAGAAGATTAAGGCTGTTCATCTTGGTTTTCCTCCTTTTTAAACCAGTTTTCACTGTGAAGGACATTGCGATGAAAATCAGAGAGACCAAGAACTGATGGCCTACATCCCATCCAATTTTTCCTGAAATGAATCTTCCAGTACTAAAGGCTATCTCATTTCACTGTGATTAAATCAAAATTTCTAAGAATGGTTTCCCTTTCTTTATTTTTTTAAAATATCCCCAGTTTTATGAATAAATAAATGCTACTAACATCTTTATCACTGATTGAGTACTTAAATGTGCATTCGAGAGTTTCTGCAGAGCAGTAGCTCTGCTAAGAGGACTTGGGTAGCTTCTGCAAATACTTACTTGTACAGAGAAAATGACATCTTAATAATTACTTTTCCTATAAATGCAGTCTGCTGAATACAAGCAGTATATCTTTTGTGCTTTTGCTGAATGTGATATGATGCCACCAATCCTGACAGTAAAACGAGGATAATTCAGACAGGTCTGACAGGATCAGGGCTTGGAAGTGCAAGCCAGCTGTAGGAGGCAGGATGCAGAGAAGTCATGGCTGGTGATGAAGTAGTGACATGGGTGTCCTTCTTCTCAGCTGCTCTATTGCAACTTGTCAACAAATGACTGGAGGATGTCATTCTTTGCCTCTTGTGTTTATAATCTCAAAATGAAATCCTCAAATCATAAATAGATTTATATCTTCTGGTGGCTGTTTGGCCAATTACCGTGGTGTCTCTTCCATTTCCAGAACCTCTGCCCACTCGTATCCTGTAGCTGGCCAATTATTCTGAGCACACTTTAATCAGATTTGACATTAAGAAAAAACATTATGATGCCCATGTGCATTTAGAGTTTGGCAATTTGATTTAGATAATCAGATCTTGTCTATATACCCAAGTAATTCAGGAGAGTTTCTCCTGGTTAGCAATGACAATAAAAAATGATGCATTTGCACGATTTTTTAACCAAATCTGAAAACATGTGAATGTTATGAGTCAGAAAAAGCTTTGACCTGAAATGTAATTAAGGAGTGGAAAACGGGAAAAGTGGGATGATGCAGGAGAGGATTAAACAAAAAAAAATAAATCCCTGGTCATTCAAGACTTTTTTCCTGTTAAATGGTCTAAAGAGCTCTTCTCATAGAATAATTGGGCCCTATAAATATTTGGGAAATACTTGAAGATTAGGAAAAGTGAAAAATGCAAACTTAGTAATGCAATTTATTTCTTCATTTTTAATAAAAATGAGCATGCTGCAGGGAAGATTAAAAGACAAGCTGAAGCAAATTTGTACCCATCCATGTCTTATGAGTAGCATTAGGAAACCACATGTAAGTATTTAGTCTTGACTGTAGCAGATTTAATGCATCAGGTCTTGTCTAGACAAAGCAAGCCCAAATCTATCAAGTATTTTGGTGAAAAAACAGTTGGAAATTCTGGTTACTGTAAATGGATAACAAAGAGCTGTGCTCAAAAGCTTGATAAATACTGGAAAGCAGATATGAAACTTTCAGTTTCATCATCAGTGCTAATCAGACAGGTGGAAAGAGGAGAAAGAAATTTGTGAGTGGCACCATAAAACCACTTTGCTGAATGTACGGTAGTTTGTAATTACTATAATGATGCAAACCAACTTCTGTGAAAAAAGGGATTTAAGAAAATT
Source organism: Thinocorus orbignyianus (assembly GCA_013400375.1). NCBI lineage: Eukaryota > Metazoa > Chordata > Aves > Ciconiiformes > Thinocoridae > Thinocorus > Thinocorus orbignyianus. The sequence goes on along the minus strand of VXBW01001073.1, from coordinate 182,134 downwards.
ATTTGCATTCTTGCATTACACGGTATTAAACTTATGTTGCATCGGTACACTTTAAATCTTTGTGAGAAGGGGCATTAGACACATGCTGGATAGGCCAAATGAAAACCCCCATAGCCGTAAGTCTTGTGTAACTCGTATAGGTGATGTATTCACTTGAGTTAGTCAACACCTTTTAGCAGAGAACAAAACATAGACCCAAAAGATCTGTGTCCAAGTAAAATACTTCAGTAAGATGGGTAGCTCAAAATTAGTACGGCTGTCTTCAGCAGTGGAGGCAGTCCAGCATGTGGGTGTCTTCAGCATCCCCAGGAGGTGTGTGAGTACTCCCCAAAACTGACAAGCTCCCAGCTGGGGCAAAAGGTGATGCTTGATGAAGTGTAATTATGTGTTTAGCCCTTGGATCTCCCGTAGATGGAGAGAACCTGGCACTGTGTTCAGGCAGGTGGAAGGACCTGATGAGATGCACGTACGGATGCCCTGCAGTGCTACGAATAAAAGCATCACTGGAAGTAGTGCTCTTACAAAGTTATTGGAAGGAATAGCACTGAGAAGTTTGCAAAAAACAGTGATTAAGGGAAGTCCAGAATCAGTGTTATCAAATTGGTTTTCATCAACATCTAATCCAACTTTAAGTAATATCTCTAGGGTTAGGGCTTCATTGTCACCTGCTGCAGCCTGAACAAGTCTATCTCTGTCTAGTTGAAGATTTGATGTAACACCTATTTAAAGAAGTAATTTGTAAGTGTAACTCTTATCTGTATGGATAGGGACAGAGATGTTCGTAACTTGCTTAAAGATGTTTGCTTTATATTTGTGAAGACTGAATTTGATATCAGGGTGTTAGAGTGGCAGTGGCTAAGTCTTGGCATCCTTCATTGGAGAAAGAAACTTGGTCTTGAGTCTTCTGAAAACTTCTGTCTCTTAGTTGTAGATGGAAAGTGGGAGTGTGAAAGCATGTGTGTTGTAAAAACCTGTGAGCAAGACAGATTTCTGAGAGTAGCAGCATATTAAGAAATCTAATAATCCTTCCACAACTCCAGAGACACATACTGTACTTTACAGTCCCTGCCAGAGTGCACACTGTGCTCCTTCCTCTTGTGTGTTTTTACAGAAAAGATCTCTGAAACTTTTATTCTGTGGTTCCTTAATCCATCCCTCCACTGAATGACAAAACTCTTTTGCCACGTGAACTACCCTGAACAATATCTTTGTGGTTTTTTCTACTCTTTGGGAGCGAAGGATTTGTGAGGTAGGGGTGAGGGACATCTCAGATGGATGGTGTACATCCAAAGATACTGGGAGTTAGTGGAATTACTGTGGGGTTACACCAGTGAGAAAGAAGTCTTCTCTAGAAGAGAACTTCTGTACTTCTAAAATAATTGCGAGAACATTCTGAAAGTATTATTTTTTCATGTGACACTAAAAAATCATGTCTGGACCTTTACATGCCATAGAAGTAGGGCGGGGAGAGGGAAGACAATAAGGACTTTAAAAAATCAAAATAAATTAGGATCACCAGGATCCAGAAACAGAAGGATCTCCAAGGAAAAAATAGATTAACTCTATAATGTAAACCATGTATCTGTAAATGATAATCTCTATACGGCTGCTGACCAACATAAATACTGTGAATTTTAGTTTTCATGTTTGATTTTGCGTACACTAAGTAAAACATGAACCCTTAAGTAAAATCTAGAGGTGCAAAGTGTTAGAGATAAAGTGAGGTGGTACAGGGCAGGGTGTAGCCCTCTCCTGCACTCCAGACTCGAGATTTCCAAGAGAAGGAACCATCACTAATGTTCTCAACTGCCTCTAAGCCAAAGTATGCCATGTATTAGACATTTTGCATTAGGCAGCCTATTGATGCTATGTCACAGTTCCCAAATTTGCACAATAAAGGAGGAAAATGGTACAGGCAGAATAATGCTGAGAAACACTGATTGACATGAGCTAGAAAGGAGCGGCGGAAAAGGGAGGAGGCATCAAGCTGGCCTGTCGGACATCGCGCTTGATTATACTTGACCTGTTTTAGTTGAAGTAATTCTGCTTGCCTCGAGCAACGACCCTTCCCTAATGTGTTTTGCCATTAGATGTTGGCATCCTTTACTAGTTATTGAGTGGCGTGTGTAGGCTGGTCTCCCTGCAGTTCTCATTTAGGGCATCCTTTTGACATCAAATAATTGCCTCAGCACTTTTTTTTTAAAAGAATAGAAGTATATGATTTTTTGAGATTATTTATGCAATTCTGCAGCCCAAAAAGAGATTGCATTTGAGAGACAGCAGCGGTAATACAGACCCAGGAAGCTACTCTGAAATATTTTAGATATTTACAATGTTTTGTCAAAGAACATCCCATTTTATTCATTGCTGTGGGGCTCTGCTGGTATAAGGTAATCCTGATTCTGCTTAAGTCCATATAGCAAAACACTTAAGACAAATAACTTGATGTTATTAGTAGATAAAATGAAGAAGTTTCCTTAAGAACTGTTATTAAAGAATAAAACTAGAAGAGGTGGTTGCTCATTCACAGCTCTTCTTTCTCAGCTTAATTTTCAGCATGAGATTCAGAGTTTTGCTGGGCTGTTACTATCCACTGCCCATGCCACTTAGTTCTGCTGAAAAACAGTGCTGGAGTTTGGCCTCAAAAGTTCTCTCTAGAATTCTCCCTCTTGTTTTATTGTCTCGTGTTACAAATTCATGTGTGTTAATTTGGAAGTGGCATAGCTGTGATTGTTCATTACTCAATATAACCCTTGCCAGTTCCCCGAAAATTTAACAGCAAAAATGAGCCCCAAGAGATGGGGCACCAGTGAAGCCACTGACGATCCTCAAGCCTGACCTGGTAGGACCTGCTAAAAGGGTGAGATAGGGCCCCTGGGGATTGCCAGCAAGTCAGCAATGAATACTAATTGCATGGGAAATGATTGTAACGCTGTGACGGTTCAGCAGGGACCTGGAATGGGTTCAGAGCTGTGCTGCATTTTAGGGCTGTGTGACCCTTAATGTCTGCTTCTGGAAGAAAATGCATTGCTGCTTGCTGCTCTGTTCAGCTGCAGTGTCTGAAGATCAGAACTATAATTAATGTGGAGGAATATGAAACAGCTACTACCTGTCGTGGAGCTTGGCTTGGAAATACTTGAGTTAAACAATAAAATTCCAACTGGTTTCAGCAGGGATCAGAACTGACTGCTCTGGAGCCAGACCACATCACTTTTTTTTTTGTTCTGATAGGAAAGAAAACGAACTTGAAGTCACGTGAAATGTCTGCAATCTGCACACGATAGTCCTTTCAAAACAAGAAAAATACAGGTGTCTGATTCTAAAGAGGCATTCTCTGCTTTGCCTCTCTCTTTTCCAAGGGGAGTTTTGCAGAAAACTGGGGTTTAGAATGCTGCCATCTTCCTCCCTTCCTGGTGACAGTTATAAACATCTGCTGAGGGTGTCATTCATTGTTTCATCCTACAGCCACTCGTTAAGACTGTGAAGCATCGTGCTTTCTTGAAAATCAAACTAGCAATGCCGTGGGGAGGGCATGAACAGACAGCGTGCTCGGAGGCTCTCTGGAGTGTGGTTTCCATCCCAGGGATAACACCCAAGTGGAGAGGGGAGCTTTCCCAGGCAGTTTTGGAGAGGAGAGGGTGGCAGGTGGGGTGTGGAAGGCGTACTGCTGTGTCACCATCCTGAAATTTCTCCTCTACGTCCTGCTCTTGAAAAGACAAACAAGGCTCCAAGTCATAAAATTGCATTTCGAGTAACTCCTCCCCTGCTTTGGCTGCTTTCTCATGCAGCCACCCACGGATCTGAAGCAAAAATGTGTGGAGCAAGGCAGGTTGCAGTGCAGATTTCATCTCCCCTCTAGGCACCGGGGTGCCCGTCCTGTGCCGACATCATCTTACTCCTCCTGAACACAACGAAGCTTCAGCTAATCACAAATACAGGAGCGTTTTCCCCCATCTGTTCTCAGCAGCCCTGTACTCCAAGAAGAAGGAGGGTAAAAAAAAAAAGAAAAGGAGAAAAAAAAAAAGTCTGGGGCTGTACATGAGCGTGTCTTTGTGCCAGCGTTTGTTTGGTGGGCTGACAGAGGCGGCATTGTTCACAGGCTGTGGCCAGCTTGGCAACCAGAGGAGGTGGGGATCGGTGCCTCGCATACAGAATCAGCCAGCAGCCCAGGACAGGGCTGGAGAAACTCCTCGAGCTGCCCTAAGGACCAGAGGGAGTTTTGAGAGCACCTTGCTGAGGGCTTCTCTTGGTGGCTTCTGCGCGATGCAAGTGGGGTCTGGCACCAGGAGTCCTTGTTAAGTCAAGGTAAGGGTTGCTGCTATTTGGTTATTAACTGAAGTATGGGTGATGCGACCCAAGGGGAGAAGTTGTGAAGTCTGCTGTAGTCCCTAGGAGAATGAAGCTTCGTGGTGGCATTATGCTACAGCTGAGGGGTTTTGAAGTTTGTCTGGTTATGTAGGCTTAGTTCACGCTGCTAGTAACGAGAAAATCTGTATGTATGGGAAGAAAATCTGTATGTCAGAGGAAGAAAACAGCATTTAGTTTCATTCTGCAGCTTTCGTACTTCTTTAGCCAGAAGCTATTACATATATGCAATATTAAATGGATTTTGCTAATAGAAATATATTAACATATAGCCATTAGGCAAGTTAAATTCTTCCTATTATCAGAGGCAGTTCCTCCCCACTGAAGGTAGTCCCTGGGGTAGAAAATACCCTGTACAGTGGTGAAAAATTAACATTTTCTCCACACACCTCAGCAGAAAGGAAAATCATTGTTGCATTTATTTTTTTGGATCTCATAGTAACAAGGATTACACAGACTGTGCTAAGAACATCTTACATTGTGCAGGTATTTCTCCCTTGTGCTTACTATCTCAATGAAAATTTTAGTGGCTTTGAAATTACTATTGTTTTCTAGTTTTAAAGTAAAGATATATTTCATCTGGGTGCTTCTCTAAGTCTTTTGCTGTCCTTATTGCTGTCTGTCCCTTTTAATTCTTAACTATATTTTTGAGAGTATGTGCTGCTATTGGGGATGATAATGAACGTGGTCTTAAAAGTGCCTGCCCTGGTGCTGTGGCTGTGTGCCCAGGCCCAGCTGCTTTTGGGGTCTCAGCTGTCTCACCTGTGGTGAAGATCCCTCTACACAACTGTAGTTCTGGGGCTCTTAATGTCACAAGCAGCATTTGAAAGATACTGGGGCGTTTTTGGTTGAAATTTTTTTCCTAAAGGCAGTAGGGAGGAGAGGAGAGTATAATGTGTGCGCTGCAGGACTTTCCTGCCAGTCCAGCACTGTTCGTTGTTCAGTTTTAATCTTTAGGGAGCAACTGTTTCAAAGAATAAACACGTCGCCTTATAGGAGAAACTCTGGAAAACATCCTGTTAGTGACAGTGGCAGCTGCTGCCCATCACGCTGGACGTCCCTCTGCCAAAACTGGCAGGGATTTGCTAGCTGGCCAGCCAGCAGCAGGGAGATGCAAGCCCTGTAGCTGTGATGAGCTCAGCACAGCAAGCGAGGATGGCTGGAGGAAAGAACATTTGTCTGTGGGAACCTGTGAGGCTGCTAACAGCTTGCTCAAAACATAGAATGGTCAGAGTTGGAAGGGACCTTAAAGATCATCCGGTTCCACCCCCCCTGCCATGGGCAGGGACACCTCTCCCTAGAGCAGGTTGCTCCAAGCCCCATCCAGCCTGGCCTTAAACACTTCCAGGGATGGGGCATCAACAACTTCCCTGGGCAACCTGTTCCAGTGCCTCACCACCCTCACACCAAAGAACTTCTTCCTAATATCTCATCTAAATCTCCCCTCTTCCAATTTAAAACCGTTACCCCTCGTCCTGTCACTAGAATTCCTGACAAAGAGTCCCTCTCCAGCTCTCCTGGCCTTTGCAGTAACTTTTTAACCAGCACTTCATCATTTTTTTCAGCACAGAAGCTTTTGCTTCCTCCCTGGGAGAGCCTGTATGAAGACCTGTGTGGATAGTGTTGTGAGGTAAGAGAGCCCAGTTTTGTAAGTTCTTCTTCCTAACTATGCATTGCCATGGAGTTCTCATGTGAGAAGTTGTTTCACTGCATCTGATTTCTTCTCAGAAGGATTTATGTGTGGTGGTCCTTCATTGTTCAGTAGTGACAAATATATGAGGAAAATTGTTTACTGTGCAGATCATAATATGTCTGAAATGATGGTGAATTTCACTGTTGCGTAAAGGGTTCTATGTGTTCTGCGAGCCTTAAACTGTACTTTTGAGGAAAGCATCATGCTGTGTGTCCACTGTGCCTCTTAGTGGAGCTGGTCCCAGTGCAACATCACTGGTAGTATTTTATTCAACTTTGAAGTGTTAAATTAAAACAGGGGAGTCTGAGTGTTTTCTGGCTCCCAGAAATACTGTCACTTTGTGGCCTTCCTCCACCAGCTTTAGTGTCATCTTTCCATCCCCACTTTACTTCTCTTTTCTCCTGGATGGCAGCCCCCATCATCTCTGCACTGCTTCAGACGTGGTGTGCTCAAGGCTTTTGTCAGCAAATAGCATCATCTTTACCTCCTCTCCCAGGACCTCTTTCTGTCATGTTTTACTCCATGCACCATGTGAACAAATAGATTCTTCATTCATTGAGTGTTTATTTGAAATATGATGACTGGAAGTTGTGTAGTTCTTCTGATTTGGGGGCCTGAAAGACAGGCTTTCATCCAGTGCTAGGCAGATTACATAGCCTGCATGGATTTTAGAAAGTCCAGCAGTGTTTGAATAGTATAGCTGTGCTGCTTATTTCCTTAATCTGCTTGTTTAGAGACACTCGGAATATTCATCTTAATCATCTGTTTCTGCTGCATAGTAGATACGGGAGGAAATACCACAGAGAGCCTTATCACTGGGAAAATGCATCATTTGTATGTGCAATGTAAATATTTTAACTAACCAAATGTAAATACTGGTTTGCCTTTATGATGGGAAAAGACTGTTACAGCCAAAAATGAGCTGACATAAGAGTCATCCTGTATAGATGAGATACAAAATTGTATTCACACATTTTGGTAATCAAAACAGAACCGTTAATGAATTGCCTAGTTTGAGAGTAACTACGAACACAAATGTGCCTGACATGAGATGATCAGAAGTCACTGCTGTATTAACATTAGAAGGAAGGACTTTCAGGATTCATGGAGTTCTGAGATCCGTGGGAGGGATGACATGAGATGAGGAGAGATGCGAGACGGTAAGAACTAGAGAAAAAGGCTGGAGACCCTGGAGGAGAGTCTAAACTGTAAGTAGACTCTGAATACAAGTGCTGTGCCGTGCCGCTGGCTATTACTTGTATTCACTGTGCCAGGACAGTTAATTCAAAAGTTTCCAAGGGTTAGAAGATGGTAGAAGCAACAAAGATCCTAAATACAGCAAGAAACACCTTCATTCGCAGACACGCTATGGGTTTTTCAGTTGGTGGATTCAAAGGAAAGCGGAGTTCTTAGGGATCTCCTGGCAACTGTTCATTATCTTGGCCTACACCAGCTTCGTAAAAGCTTGAGGACTTATGGTCAAGTGGTACTTGATAGAAACTAAACATGGAATTTAACTTTTTGTGCTGAATATGGTCCTGGAAAACGTGCTCTAGCACACGATACAGAATCCTTCAAGTATTACAATTCTGTGAAGTAAGAACTCTACATGGTTTTTTGGGCATTCATCAGGTTGCTAAGTAGAATAAACACCTGGAGATTATTCCATTGGCTATTATGTTCTAGCCTATGGATTGTTAATAACAGAACAGGAAAAAACAACACAGTGGATTTGACTAGACTTCATGGATTGTAAGAAACTAGTTCCATCTTCTTTCTGTAGGCACAAGTCTATGTAAATGCCCAAGCAAGTAAGCTTTCATTATTGAAATAGCTGGGGGACTCTTAAAGTTGATTTTCACTTGTATAACCAACAATGGGTAATATATTAACATCTGCCTCACACTTGTTATTTCTTTGTTCTAACAGCTGGAAATTTACATTTACATGTAGGCCTCAGAGCTAAAAATGTCATTCCCTCAGTTAAAAAAAAAAAAAAACATACTGATTTCTGTCATTCTCCTTGTTAGGGAAGGAAAACTGGAAACACAGGGAAAAGACAAATGGGAAGGGTAGCCCCCAGATGGCAAATGCTTTCAGCTGGAGCACACTTTAATCATGTATAGTGAAGTCTAAGAGTGTAATTTTCTGCCATTACTACAGCAATTTGCTGTAGCCAAATGACCAAACCTATTAAGAGCAAAAATTATCCAAAGAAAGTAGAAGAAACCAAATACTTAAGTCATCAGTGAAGAGAAAAATACAATAGCTTTTTTTTTTCAGTACAGAGGAAATTAAGAGCCTTTTTTCATGTAGATGAGAAGTGTTTTGCATAGATGAGAATAATTTTGATGTTGTCCTTGAAGAAAAGTTATGTTGCTAGAAAATCAATCATTTGATGCAATAACTTCCTGTAACTATTCTCTCAAATATAGATAACCTGAATCTTTGCCTCCCAGGCAGATGTATGAATTTCCATGGGAAAGTATGAATGCATTCAAAAGTAAAAACTTCATTTTTTCCCTTTAGGAGCTGGAAGCTCATATACTTTTGCTAAAGTGCTGTATTGTGCATTTGGTTTGGGTTTGGTTGGGATTTTTTTCAAAAAGAAAAAAGAAGGATCTAAAATGGCTTGTTTTGACACAGGAGAAAAGATAGGAATGGATTACTTTTTAGTGCTGAATTCATAGTGTCATTTTTCTAAAAGAAAATAGCATTATTTGAAGAAGGATTTTAGATGGCTGATGAGAGAGAGGGAATTTAAGAGGAGGGAACTGCAGCTGAAAAATGTTTGGAATGACAGTGTAAACTTCAGGGAGAAAGGGAATTAGATAAAAGAATCTGTGAGAGTGGGAATAATAATGTGAAAGGGAACAGACTGTGCTGGTGAGATCTTTTGGCTTAGCTTTTTAAAGGAATTCAAAATATGATCTGCAATCTCTGCCTTTCTTTGGGAGAGGGGATGGGAGTTTTTCCTTTTATGGTAAAGGGGAGTAATAATGTCATTGCCTCAGCCTTTAAAGTATTTTAAAATCTACTTAAAACTGATAATTTATTGCAGTATTAAATTATAGACCGTGGTGGTCAAAGAGAAATTGGGAACGACCCCAAGAAGTGGGGTGAAAGCATAATTTATGCTTCCCTGAGAGGGGATGGGGCCACTACTCCAATCCCACTCATTCTTGCTCAGCTTGGTAAGGGCCTGGGTTTTAGGAAGGTTCTTTGGGTACAGTTGTAAGCGAACAGATCTCAGTGTTCAAATCTGCAGCCGGAACTTGGAAGCTTCCATCAAAGCCAGGAATAAATAGGGTGCAAATTTTGAGCCTGAAAGTGCCACCTGAGGGTGGCTTTACCAAAGCACTTGAGGATTGTGGCATCCCAAGCATCTCTGGCACTCATTGGGGTAGAGTAATCTGTGATCTTTGCCTGCTTAGTCATTTCTCTGTAACACAGTCTTCAAATTTGTATTTATGTATCACCAATTCAAGATGAACAGCAATAATTTTCAGTGTTAGATAAATCTATGACATGAATTTACACTTGCATCGTTGTAGACTGTCAGGAGCCTTAGACAATCCACCATCATCAGACTGACTTTGTTTCTTTGTTCTGCTCTTATGGCACGGCCAATTCCATTTCAGTGTATGTCAATTAAGGAAAGTATGCTCTAATAGTATTTTATATTTACACAACACCTCTCATCCCAGAGTACTTTATAAATCCTACGTATTCAACACCGCTGACCTTTCCAGACCCTTGAGATTAACTGTTTTACAAAAGCAATATAAACTGTAGGAATTTTCTTCCTCTGTAATACTGGGGGAACCCATTAATCACAGAATGAATTTTGTTCCCTAAACTACAGCTTCAGTTTGTAAAGACCTTTATTGAAAATGTTCTCAAGATAAGATGCATGATGCTAATTTTTTTGTACACCATGCCCAAAGAGCTAATCCATCTTTGCAAAACTGGGCCCCTGGAAGCATTTCAGTCTTGCCTCTACATGAACATAAAAGTTTCACTATGTCTATACCTTGGCTGTAATTTTATCTGTTAATTGTCACCTCTTCCTACAGGATCTACCCAAAATCCCCCCTCAACTGCTGAGGATCCTCCCATCTCAGTGTGAGCGGTACAGCAAAATAGATAGATAGGTAGATAGCAAAATGAAATAGGAAAGCTTTTGAATTGCTTTCAAGGGATTCAAATGTAAGTGATCTTCTGGGGTACCATGCTGAAGAAATTTAGTATGTATATATGTATTATATATATATTAGTGTCTGTCCCTACAGTACTGAAACCATAGGGAATGGCAGTGCTAGGTGAGGGAGCATGAGAGGGTCTTGGTCTGCCAGCGCATCCTTCTTGTGATGCACAGAGGTTCAGCTTATATGCAGAACTACCATGGTAGGGACAGATTCCCTCTGTTTACTTTAGGAAAAAACTCCCAAGAGAGCTGCTTTCCTTGGTTTTAAAGAAGAAAATAGATACACAGCCTGTTCTAGTACACTGCTTGCCAAATCAGCCATTCTGGAGGTTAATTCGGGCCTTATTTAATCTGTTGTTTTAGACAGGAGGGCAGCAACATTGCTATTTTAGTTGTGCAGTTCAGCAAATGGATTACAAAACCGCAGTTAACTGTGAGTGCCATGGATGGTAACTCAGTTAATAGTAGATTAAAAGAATCTTTAGGTTTTCAGTGTGTTGTTTTACCATTAATCTCCCTTTGTAGCTTGTCTGGGTTTAATGCAGTTTATTCCATTTAGAAGCATTACTGAGACAAACCCCATTAAAGCAGACCTTATTGTCCTTGTTTTGATTAGCACTCAAAGCCACTAGATAATGATTCCTTAAAAAGAAAATCTCTTGTTTCTCTCATAGTCATTAGCACTCTGATCACCACCAACCTTCCTACCACAGCGTAGATCTTTTGGGTTTTTTCTCTTTACATCCCAGAGCCGATTGTGAATGTCTTTAACATGGTCTGTGATGTTTGAACTGCAACATTTATTTCAAAAATAACAATTCTTGCTCTTTCAGTTCTCATACCTGCAACAAATTGGATATTCATGTGTAAGACTTGTGGTAAAAAACTGTCATTACTGGCTAACATTCTGTAATGCTGTTTTATTTGGGCAATTTTCTTTCATTTTATTTTGTGGTGAGACATTCTAGACGTTTAGATATGTACAAGTTCCTCCCAAGTGACAACACAAGCAGAGAAAGACGTTTGCATCACTCCTGCTAAAATAGTAACCGATGCAGGATCATTTCAGTCACGGATTGATGCAGGAAATTATGTCATTTCCTCGCATAATGTTTAAACCAGTGACATGTAATTCTAGGACAAAGCCTCTCAGCACCTCTTTCCAACGTTCATCCATGCTCAAAGGATGAGCAGCTGCTTTTACACACTGAAATCTTTTGAGGGTGAATGGCCACTTCAGGCCACTCAGTGGAAATGGGTGCGTTTTCCATCCTAGCGTAGAGAGTTGACCTCACGTGCTGTTCTCTTTGCAAGTTTTAGTTTGGTTGAGTGAGAAGAACAGTGAAAAAGCCAATGAGTTCAATGAGTTGAGCTTGGCATCTTGATGGATGGGGAGTGTCCGTCTGTAATGACGTGCTCCGGACCAAACCCTGTGGGCAATTTACATTTGTAATAACACAGCCAACTCATCTTGCTAGTGTTGCTGCATTTTACCTACTCTCTAGATGAACACTGGTGTACCTGAAAAGAGGCACTCACTCCAGCCTTCATCCTTCATTCTTGCAGACCAAAGTTGACCTGTGATTTCACTGACTTACCAGCTCCAGGTACAGTCTCATGAGGTCCTTTAAGCTTATCAACAAAGCCTCAGATCAGAATGAACGCTTGTGTTCATGAACATACTTCTACAGAGAGAGAAAAATTACCACTGTGGATTTTTTTCTCTCTTCCTCCTGAAGGGTAAAAAAAAAATGTGTGCATAAAAGAACGTAGCATATGGAGCCTGATCATGGACTTGCTTTGGCTTGTGACTCTCCCAGATTACTACCAACAGTGTGTTTCTGGCTGTGGCTGGGATCCCCCAGCCCTGCTCCAGCATTTAGGGGACAAGTGGCCAGGAGTGCCAAATGTAGAAAATGTGAATAATTTTTGTGGGGCTGTTTCTCTGTTTTTTCCACCAATATAAATAATATAAATAAACCTTCTGAGCACAGAACCCCTTTTTGTCCTTCTATAGCATTGCAACCCAAGCCACCTAATCTGTACTCCTTTGGTTTGGGGGGCTTTTGGTGAATTTTGCTCACTAGAGCATCCAGTTCTGCTCTACTCCTACTATTTGTTTTGTCTAGCCTTGCTCAGAGTAGATAACTAATGCAGTAGTTAAAATACCATCATATTAACACTCTCTACCAGGGATGGAAAACTGATTATCTCAGAAGCAGTTACACATGAACCAGGCTGAAGAATGAATTTCAGAGTGGAATAACACTGGATTTAGTGTTCAGCCAAATGCCACGCTAGCTTGACCTGGCCTGTTATTATTTTTACCTGAACAGTTGCTGCAGTTAAATTTAAAAGCCATTTCCCAGTTTCTAAACAACAGAAGTGGACTGGATCTCTGGAAGATACTATCTTAATAAAATGCGTTTAAAAATATGTAAATCCTCACTTCTGAATCCCTGATAAATGGAGAATAAATTCCCGCAGTTCTGTATTCATTTGATTTATATGCCATTATAACTGTGAGTGAGGCTTTACAAAACCACAGGGACACAGTCTTTGCCCTAAAGAGATTGTAGCTGAAATTAGACACAACATATAACCAATGGCTTCAATAGACAAAGCAGGATTACACCAAATAAAAAATACTCGTACTGTGTATGTGTATTGTATGCATTGTAAGCTTGTGATAATACAAGTATTTGGGAGGGACCTGTTTGTCACCTCTGAATGTCATGAATTAACAACAAAGCTTTGGAATAAAACCAAATCATTAGTGTTTGCTGGTTTAAACCAGAAAATCTGAGACACTAATGAATAATCATTGCTACCCTCGGGGCAATTTAATTGGAGAGTTGGATTTAATGGAGGAGATGTTCAGTGGTGTATTTGACTTTCTAGATGCTGCAGCCTTCAAGGAACTTCACTCTGGTTTTAGACCCTTGTTCTAGACTAATGACTTGCTTATCTTCTGCGTTTTATTACATGATGAAGGTAGAGCCTCTTGGAGGCTCTGACAGGACTTACACACTTTATTCACCCTTCCTTGTGGATACACAGTGGATAAAGGGTAGAAAGAGCAGAAAAGGGTGCCATCCTCATCAAAGTACTGTGTGTACTTGTATCAAATCCTCAGGCTTTATTCTGACATTGGAATAGCTAGACCTTTTGTTTCATGAGAGTTTGGATAACAAAGTGAGGTTTGGCCACTATTTCCAGAGTTCCACTGAAATAGGGCTCTCCAGAAGAGGGAACAGGGGACATACCAGCAGCTGGAGCAGCAAAGGCTGGGCAAGGATCCTCCCCACCTTCCCAGCCCCATCAGCAGGCAAGGATGGGGGGAGTTCTCCCCAGCAATTTGCTCAGATACACAAGAGAGTTAGTGTAGCTGCTCACCTACCCTACAGCTGTAGGCTAATTAGTTGGTATTTGCACAGCTCTGTGAAAACACTTTAGCAGTGCCAATTATGAATTATAATTATTTTGTGAAGACGACTGGGAGTCCACCCTTGCGTGTTGATTCAGGCCATGGGAGTAAGCCTTTCAAATAGCAGCTCTTATTTAAATGCCTCACCTATTCCTTATCTCTTGTTGTATGGGGGTTTTTTTAAGCATGATGAGAAACATTAGTTTACCCTCAGGAAAGACCAGGTCTGACTGTTTTTAATAATGAATTAAGTACTTAGTCACAGTAGGTAAATTTACAAACTAAGCAGGACACACTCAGAGATTGATCCTGTCTGTTCGGCGGATGGTTTTACACAACAGGCATCAGGGCAAGCCTGCTGAGACTTTAAAACAAATACTTCTAAGTAACATTGCCATAAGCCTGCTAATACGGTGGCAGTTGCTGTTTTAAACTCTGCAGAGGTCCTGCTTTATTTATATCCCATCTATTTACTGAAGTATAATAGATTTACTCTGGGAAGAGACTAAATCTCAGCAGATTTACACTGAAGTTTCAACTTACTTTCACAAAATAGTAACTAATGCTCAGCATCAGCTGCAGGACACTTTGTGATTTTACTCACAGCAGCACACCAGTATTAAAAAAAAAAAAGCAAAAATAGCCTACAAAAGAAGTTCATGACTTGACTTACAGTTTCTGATATTCCTGGAAACGTTCTGTTGCAGCACAAATGTTCTAAGGTCTATTCATTTTCTCCTAACTTTATAAATGTTGCTGGTCTCTTTGATAATACAAGGCCTTACAATATATTCTACTTTATGCAAATAGTCACCTATAATGCAGATTTAATATTTTAGCATGTAGATGTGTATTTTAATGTTGCATTATATATAAAAAAACCCTAAAGTTGCACATAATTCCACAGAGGGAACACGGTTCTGCTTGCAGTTATTGTATGAGAGTGATTGGGAACAGAATTTGGCCAGAAGTTCCCTGCATGCCTATCTCTTTGCAGTACCATCAGTTTTAATGTTGAAAAATTACAGGGAAATGAACACTTTGTTTAAGCGTATTGATGAGTTCATGAAGGGAGAAGAACTTTTCTTTTTTGTTTTTCCTGAATAAGGGCCTTTTGATGGTTGTTTTGCTAATCTTATGCTTACACATATATTCTGTAGCTGCACAGGGATGTTTAATGTAATGATAATATGAGCCCACACATTGATGCTCCAGTAGAGTGGTCTTAAATATTCATATGATGACAAGTTTCATGTGGTTTTATTTGCTTCCTTTCTTCTCTGCCTGGAGTCCTAAGCACCATCAGATAATTAAATGTTGTAGGGTCTGTTATAGTGAGTATTTCTGATCATCTGGACATGCATTTTTTTTTTTTTTTGTCCTGCCAGCTGGAGGGAGCTTGGTGCTCTGGCTTTGCTCTGCTTGGAGGAAAGTGTTCTTCTGATATTAGACTAAAATGTTTCATCCCTACATAAATGGTTACAGCTTTCTGAGAAGGATTTGGAGTATTCCTTGTGTAGGAAATAATTGTGGAGGAAGATGCTTATCAGTGTAACGATTAAGCATGATGTTACTGGTATGAGATTCAAGTGCAAATGAAAACTCATAAGTTTAGGCAAGTACCTACAAGGCACCTTCAGGCCCTGTTATAGTCAGTGGTGATCATGGCCCCTTTCAGTTGCCCACCCAGAAGCAGCTGGTGCCTTTTGAGATGCCCTGGGACATCATTTATAGTCTGTAATCACTATTTGGAAAGCATGGGAGTTTTCTGTGGGTCCTGTGCCATCTTTGTCAATCACATCTAGATGCCGGCTTCATCTGCCTAAAGAGAGGGCATTGACTGTGTTTTAAATGCCATAGGCCAATGCCCTTTGGCCTCCAGCTGCACAAATTTCTTGCAATTCCTGCATCAAGTTATCCATCTCTGTGGACATATCTGCATAAAAACATCCAGATCGCTTGGATATCCTCTGGCAACTCAAGTGGTCCTAGCTGCCAGTGTTTAGGCAACTAAACAGCATCCCTTGGAGCTAGCCAGATGCATCTCTTGCCAGGCTCCATTGCCTGGTAACCCCTGGAAATGTAGGAAGCTCAGACACTTCACTCACACATGGACACAGTTGGGCATCTCATGCATCTCATGATGGGTGGCTGAGAGGGAGAAAAGAGAGAGAAAACGGGAGTTGCTGCCCGTATTACTGCTCTGCTGTGGTCTGTAACTCAGCTAGTGAGATGCACGGTGGATTTCACCCATGGTCTCCTCATCCTTTAGTCTCGTTTGCAGAGCCACAGAACAGCAACGTGGGTGATCAAGCCACGTCAGAAAGTTGTGGCAGGGGAGAAATCAGTGGCACTGAGGCTTGGTCACTGGGCACTACCAGCACAGTGGAATAAACTGGGTTTCCTGAAATAGGTCAAATGAAAGCCCTTCTGAGACAGCAGTAGGTACTCTATCATAACTAGCTAGTTTTCTCCAGCTGTTTGGCCTGAGCTTTGAATTTTCTGTCATTATTTTGCCTTTTCCTTGTCTTCACTTCACCTGCATTCGCCAACAGTGCTGTCCTTGCCTATTAGCAGTTGTGTACCAGCTGCTGTGCTGTTTTCTTCCTTTGCCAGTTTCTGTGCAGATTTTGCTTGCTTTTTTGCCCCAAACCCTTTTTGTGCACATCCACATTTTATCTGTTTGCATGCACCAGGGAATGATAGGAGCCATGATCTGTTTGGGTCAGTGCGTGTCTGTGTGTAACCATTCCAAAATGAGGGATTTTCTGAGAATAAACTCTTTCTCACCAATCTGGTGGTTCTTGCCCACACAATATCTGTTAGCTCCTTTCTGCTATTTTTAGATTTGTGAAACTGGGGTAAAGAGAGTGATGAGTCTTTCTGTTGTTTTTGCTTTCTTCCTGTCGAACTTAGTCTTGCGTTTCTTCTGTTTGTTTGACTCGTGGAAATACATAGCAAAGCAAATGTGGTATAAGGCAGCTGAAAATTCAAAAAGGATTCTCTAAAAGGGGAGGGCATGGTTGTTTTTTTTCTGAAAGTAGCACATCAGTTTGGTATTGCTCCTAAGTAAACGCAGAGCTGGAAGAACTCTGCTCCTCAGGCAGTCAGCCAGCTGTTCGTTGTTGTTGAGAAAATCTTTCAACAAAAGGAAAAATGACTTACTATTTCTGCCATCAAATGATCTGTGAGTGTTTCAGCTTTCTGTAACTAATGGTTAGCCCCTTGATTTGTGAATGATTTCTCTGGAAACTGTTTTCTTCTGCAGAATCTGATGGCTTTACAATAAAATGTCTCCCTAAGCAATGGAAAAGGATAAAAAGGGTTTGTTCACCACATAGTGTTAGATTATCCTTTAAAATGAGCCATGTTCGGGAGGGTGTTACAGCAGGCCTGAGCATGACAAATTTATCAGAGAACAAAGATAAAGCAGGTGAAATCCAGGCTGCTTGGTGAAGGAAAATCAGACCCGAACAGGGTATTATCGCAGTGATGGAAATTGTAAAAGATGTTCAAATTGCTGGGGGGGCTGTTTATTTTGTAGCTGTATATATTCTTTAGCTGAGTTCTCATTGGCATGTGTATGTTTGTGTCACGTGTGTCACTCATGTTATTTATTACATTTTAGGTAAGCAGTCTTTTTTCTCAATTCATATACTCTCATTCTTTTTCTGAGAATGTTTTCCTGTGTTTCTTGTACCTGTCCTTTGTGTTTCTGACATGCTCTGCCTTTTCTTACCATTTGGGCATCCTAATATAAATAGGCCGTAACCAAAGTAACCGGTAGATGCTGATATCAGTACTGGTAATTTTACAAGGAATTTGTGTGAGTATGTTTGGTTGGTATATTGGCAAAGTAATTTGGGGGGAAGAAGTGCTAAAACAAAAATGTTGCCCAGGGAGAGAAATACTCAGCTAATGGCTGAGTCATTTCTAATTCAACAAATCCTAGTTTACAAACTACAGACCAACTGCTGTCTTCTGAGTCTTGCTTAGGTGCAAAAGGAGTGTATTTTCACTAGGGATCATGATTTATTTGTGTTGAGGAAATGTTCTGTTTATACCAAGTTCAGATTGCAAAGTGGTAGGTAGTAGGTGACATTCAGACTGGGAATTTCCCTTGAAACAACGTGAGAAAGTATTTCTTTTCTGAAATCCATTTCCCCTCACAGATAGTTTCCTACCATTAAATATCTAGTAGTCAGGAAAAAAAAGCTCCAAAACTATGGCAGGCAACTATATTTGCTAGATATGTAAATGCAATATTCCTAGATAGCTTTATGAAGGGTTTATTTTCCACAGTGTGTAAACCAAACATCTCAGTTAAGTAGAGAAGGGGAAGACCTGCTTTTCATTAGCTGTGAAGACTTTCAGAATTACATTAGTTGCAGTTCATTAGATCTTAATATCGTATTTGCTGTGTGTCATGATGAGGCAGTGAGGGGGCTGGGTGTGCAGGGGGGGAATCCAGCACATAGATCATTCCCACGAACCCATTACTAACTTCTACTGTCTCAGTCCATCGGGACCAAGCTTTATATTTCCCTCTCCACAGCAGGAGAGCAAATGGGTAAGATGCACTGTGTGACAGGACATTGGTGTGGGGGAAACAAGGGGGTTTATTTTGCCTTGCTACCCCACACTTCTCCAGCTGGCAAGTGGGGCAGCCCTGCCACCTCGGTGAGGAGGTGAAGCTGCAGGATATGCCAAACTGTCAGAAGCAAGTGGTGGTCTTCATTTGCCCCAACTCTGCTTCCAGTGGAAAAGTCAGAATTATGTGATAATGCTAGTCTTGGGGAGAAACTGAAATGAAATGGTGCAACAAGGTGAGGCCATGAAAAGACCTGCTCTTGTCTGCGCTGCCCCTACCGTGCAAAGGTTTAGTCATGTTTTCTGTTCTCGTGTGTCAGTCATGAAAGTCAACTCAAAAGGGCGTATCTGAGGACAAGAATTCAGACCATGTCTCTTCTACATCACCTTTCCCAGAAGGTCACTGCACACTAACCTCTCTCGTGCTTTTGTCCGTGATTTACAGATATTTCCTCTCCGAATTCTAGTTGTCTAAAAGTTCTCTAGTCTGTAGGAAGAGACTAGGTATGAGCAGCTTTGGAAGTCATACATAGTCTCCTCTACCTCTGATGGTACTCCTCTCTGCACAGGTAGCAGTTAGGCTTTAGTGACAATACAGAGCACACAGGCAGCCAGTTTAGATTAATTTTACATGGCTGAAGTTAATTAAGGCAGCACCTTTCCTCAAGGACCACATGGCCACGTTTCCAGCTCAAAGGAGAAAAGGAAAATCAGGTAGATGCAGCGCTAGCTGAGGACCACGGGTATCTAGGATCAGTTCTCATCTCTGCCAAAGAGCTCTTCAAAAGCCACTGTATTTGTTCTTGGATGGTTTTTGCATGAAAAGGAGTTATTTACACAGGGATTCCCTCATGTGCTGCCTTGGTCTTACCTAAGTAAAATGTAAACTCTTGAGGAGAGAGCGCACCTCCAGCAATGAAGGAAGCTCTGACATATGTGCACCAAGTATTTAAGAAAGGCTGATATTCCTAGTTAAATACAAATGGTAAAAAGTTACAAATGACTTTGTTGAATCAATTAGAGTGAATAATGAGAAATTTCAGCTTGAAATAGCTCTTTACCTTTACAAAGAACATTGCAAGGTGAATGTTGTTTTCGTAAAATTGGGCTGTCTCTAAGTTGAATGGCTGATTACTGCCTCTCTTGTGGTGGGATATTAGCTTGTTTCTCACTAATTACTTTTGCTTGCTTGAAGCTTTAATCTTAACTGTAACAAACCTTTCATATGTAACTTGTGCTCTGCCTCCAAGGACTATCACTTAGCTTCCCTGGAATGCTCCTGCCCTCCAGAATTTGATATCTATATTATTATTTGATATCTAGTGTTAGTTACACTGTACATACAGACTGGTGTACAGTCACTCAGTAATCTGGGCTTTTTTGATTTAAAAGTATTTTTGCTTAGGTTTTTCCAAATTGGAATAATTTTAGTGTGCTTCATTTGGGGGGATCTCACTCAAAATGCATTAAAATGCTGCGGTGGCCTGACAGATACAAGGCATTTTTTAAATTTCTCAGTTTAGGTAGAGTTAATCTCACTATATCTACTAAAATTTTAACAATCTAAAAGTTAAGTATCAGTGGAAGTCATTTAGCCTTCTCCTGTGATGAGAATGGAGGTGACATCTCTCAGACAGTATCCCATAAATAACATCAAGTGCATAGAAACCTTTTAGAGATGTAAATATACAGAAGTTGAACCCTATTCTAAGTAGTAGTCTTGGTTTGTTTTTTTTTTTAAAAAAAGACCCAATTCTTCAACAGCATTTCATTAGGGACAATCAGAGCATTGTGTTTTGCTGCTGCATATTTTGCAATCTTCTGTATTTTTATAAGTTCAGGGCCATTTAGAAACTGGAAATAGCTTCTGGAAAAGCACTATCTGTCTGTTGTGTTTCGTGGGCCTGACTCAAACATGAGTTTGAGAACAAGTATGATTGGCATGGATTTAATAGGTCTTTTAGGTCAGATGACAGAGGCAATCTCTGTTTGTGCCCACTTCCAGGCCAGGGGGAATTTCTCTATTTCCATTAAAATTATATGAATTTGCAAAAAGATTACTCAAAATGTTGTTGCACTGCAAAAACTGAAAGGGGTCTTGGCATGGGACTCAGGTCAGGAAGGACATGGACTTGCTGGAATGGGTCCAGAGGAGGGCCACGAAGATGATCAGAGGGCTGGAGAACCTCTCCTACAAGGACAGACCGAAAGAGTTGGGGTTATTCAACCTGGAGAAGGCTCCAGGGAGACCTCAGAGTGGTCTTCTGGTACATGAAGAGGGCCTACAGGAGAGATGGGGAGGGACTTTTTATCAGGGAGTGGAGTGTTAGGACGAGGGGGGATGGTTTTAAACTGAAAGAGGGAAGATTTAGATTAGTTATCAGGAAGAAACAAATTCTTTACTGTGAGGGTGGTGAGGCACTGGGACAGGTTGCCCAGAGAAGTTGTGCAAGTGTTCAAGAGCAACATTGGAGCATCCTGCTCTAGTGGGGGGTGTCCCTGCCCACGGTAGGGGGTGGGGGGTTGGAACTAGATGATCTTTAAGGTCCCTTCCAACCCAAATCATTCTGTCATTCTGTGATTTGATGGTAGAATTACATAAACAGCAAAGTGCAATTATAAACAGGCTGTTTAATATGAAATAGCATCTAGTTCCTGGAAACCAAAGCTATCAGGAGTAGTTGTGTCAGAGCTAGAAAACACTTCACAAAGACAGCTTTCATTTCTATATGCTCTGAAGTATGCAGTAATCATGGTCTAATTGCCTCAGTGCAGCCAGAAAGCAGTATGGGATATTGTGGGGGTGTGGGAAAGAGAATAATACGCTACAATTAAGCTGTAATCTTTGGCATGGTCACTCCTCAGATGAAGCTTTGCTGCTGTTGTATTCAAGACAGTCATTATTTGGCTGCTAAAGCCTGGGGAAAATATGTTCTGGTGTTCCTGGGAGCTGTTTCACAGAGACTTCATTATTGGTTTCTTCCTCAGCAGCTGGCCAAGTCCAGCCAGTGCTGCATCTGCAGTGCTCTGCTTTTCCCTGCTTGTGCTGGGTGTGTGTGTGTGTGTGTCAATTTGTGAATTTTAAGTCATTAGTTTAAAAACAGGACCTTATTTATAATGGATGATACCTTTGCAACAGGGTTTACACATAGAAAGACCTTGTGGCAAATAAATGTGCTAGCTACGTGACAGGTTAGATACTTAATTTTGCACATGTGTTAACCCCAGGATGCAGACTGTGTTTCACTGGGACATAATGGTGTTCACATGCAATTATGCTCACTTTCCTTTGAAAATCTAGTTTTACAGTCTGCTAAGACAACCTTGCTGGTGATATCTCTTATTTTCTAAAATTCTCCACCATTTTAATAGAAACTATTCCACTAGCTTGAAGAGAGCTCTTGAATTCACACACTTAGTTGTTCATACTCCTGTCTGCATTCTGCCCACTTTCCCAAATGTCCTTCTGAGAAAGAGCCTATGATGCAGGCTCATGTGGAATTGCTAAAATTCTAATAAAGAAAAAGCATAGAAGGAGAGGTCAGGTCAACTTTGAATATGTTGACCTTGAGGTCTGACAAAGCATGAATGAGTTGATTGGGCTATGAATGCAGATTGTGGTGTAGATCCCTGTTTACTGCTGCAAAGGCCTTTTTTATTTTTCTGCAATGCCACAGGCAGATGGTTTCAGAGCAACCTGGTTTCTTTCAGAGATTTTAAGACTTAGAATGGGTTAAAAGTGACCAGTGGTTTGGCACTGTTCAGTGTTATCTTAGATCTGTTTTTGCATTATAGACCATCCTTTGATAAGCCAGCTATGATTTTTATAAAAGTAGATACAATGGGGAATTAGATCAGAACCTCATTATTCTGCTGCTTCTTGAAGCAGAAACATTAACTTGGTTTTAACAGCCTGCAACAGCAGCACAGTCCATGGCAGTAATTCCTTCCAGCATCAGGCTTCCAGGACCAGGCCTTAATTATGTGCACATCTGCTCTCTGGCAGCAGTTCTTCACTGCTTAGAGTAAGATGTGCCTCTTCAACTGCTCTTGTTAAATGGGTGCTGCCAAGCCAAGCAGCTCTAAAACACAACTGCACCAGAAGAGCATCAGTTTGTCCTAGAAAAGGATTTGCTCTGATTTAGTGCATGGGAAATCCAAAAGTACTGCATGAGAAAGGTGATCTTCCTCTTCAGTTTTGTGTAGTTCATAGAATCGTAGAATGGTTGAAGTTGGAAGGGACCATAAAGATCATCAAGTTCCAACCCTGCTGCCATGGGCAGGGGCACCTCTCACTAGAGCAGGTTGCTCCAAGCCCCGTCCAGCCTGGCCTTGAACCCCTCCAGGGATGGGGCATCCACAACTTCTCTGGGAAACCTGTTCCAAAACTGCTCAAAACTGCTTCATCCTCAATGCGTTTTTTTTATTCCTCAGTTTGGCAATGAATTTAGATTGCTTGCGCATCCTAAACTCCTTTCCTCACTGACTCAGACTGAACTTCCTTAGCTCTGCTTTACCCCAGCAACAGCTGCAAGGAAAAATAACACAATTATTCACCATGAAAGTGCGGGTCATGCAATGAGATACCCATCTTTCTGAAACCACAAATGCAATTGGACATTTAAGTGCAATTTTGAGGAAATGGCTACAGGCAGCATTTGTCATGTAGGTTCCACTAATGGCAAATATTGATGTCTAAAAAGCAAGAGAAAGTTGCCGCTAAGAAGTAGAAATTTTATTCAATAAAGTGAAAGGATTGTTTTTCTGAACTGACAGCGGCTTTGAAATGTGAAGGCAAACAGTGGTTTGCATTTTACTTTAGGTGAAATAATTATATTTGTTTTACCCATGTGTTCCAGGCTCTATGACTTTTTGAGAGTTCAGCATCACCAAGAACTTGTGTTGAGATTTCTGTGGAAAGGGTTCAGCAAAAGAAATCATCTTACCAGATTTTCACATATGAAAAAACTCCGATCTGTTTCAGTTGACTGTTATTCTGTCTCAGGGATGTCTCTGTGCAAGGTTAAACTGTTCAAGCCTGGCAGTCTTTCAAGGGTGGTGGGATGAAAGACCCCATGTCAGCTCCATCTTTAGCAGGGGGGGATGCATTCAGCTCTGAAGCACCCTCAAGAGCCACAAATTCCTGTCCCAAAATGGAGAGTTTCACCAGAGGGCAGCACGATATCACTTTTTATTATAAAAGCAGGAGTTTTCAGCTGTCTGAGAGCTTTTTGAAATTGCCAACTTGTTGTTCCATAGTTACGACTGCAAATAAGTTTCCCTTTAAAGGTAGCCTCTGAAGCAGCTCCAAAATTCATTCTATTAGGCATACATTAACGTTTGAGCGCCCAGGCATTCACCGAGCGGCAGCAGAGGGAGTTCAGACAGGTGTATTTTCCATGTGTCTCTCTGCCAGGTTTCTGTTCAGGGCTGGTGAGGGCAGCTGGGGGTGCTTGTCCAGCTTTGAGTATTTCAGAAGCTCTCCTGTGTTACAGACACTGTCCTGAGTGAATGCTCTTCCAGCCTCATCATTTGGGAGGCGTTTAACAGTAGGAGTAAGCCCTCTGATGGCACTTTGTGAGAAAGGTTCACAGAGGGTGAAAGAAGGCTTGCTTTTTTTTTGTATTATAATTCTATTTACTTCTGGTCCTTTATGCTGAGAAGCTTCTAGGTCCTCTAGAACTTATGCCAAACTTTTGCCATTCCAGGAGCTAAGAGTCGTCACTGATCACATCTTGCCTGCTCAGCGTCCCTCACGCAGGGCTTAATCTGTCATCAGTCTGTTCCAATTTATTACTCTATTCTTCTTGCCCGTATAACTGGTGTCTCCTTCAGTTGCCTCTCCTTGTTCAAGTGCCACAGTACTTTTCTGACCCTTTCTGACCTCTTTCTCTCAACTTACAATCAAAGCCCTGGTATATGAATTCCCGCTCTTTTGCTGTAAATTAACTACGTCTTCTGCCTTTGGTCGTTCTCTTTGCTCCGTTTGGCTTCTGCCTGGTGGGATATCTCATGTCAGGCTTCAGTCTTGCACTTCAGTCCTGCCATTGACACGTAGACCTCCCTCAGCTCTCTCCTGATCTCACTCCTTTTTAAGCTCAGGCTCAACTCCATCCTCTCCTGCTCATCCTTACTCTGTATTGCAGCCTTCAAAGATGCAGCTTTTCTATGGGGCTGCTTCCCATGCATCTCTAGCTTTCCTTAGCTCAAATACTATCTTTAAGGCCAGCAGCGTTAAGAATACATATATATGTAGAATAAAAGAATAACTTCTCCTACTGCCTTAGCTTTTGGCACATTACTTAGACTTCTGACTTTTAAAACCTAGACTTTTAAGTTCTTAAAAACCACTGTGTCTACTTTTCTCATTGTTGTTTTCTTAGGTGGAAAGAAGCAAAAAAAGAAAGTTCAGTATTGTTACCCTCCAGACATACTTGTAAGAAAACAAGCATTTCACACAGAAATAAGATTGTGTCTGATCTGCTGCGGAAAAGGGTGTTGTGGTATTACTTTGAAAGCCTTACCTACCTTGTTTGTCCCTGTACTTTAAGCACCAAATCATGTGCAGGCTTGAGATGTTGAGAGAGAGGAAGGTGAACGCCTGTTGCAGGCTCTCTTTTTGGCTTATTAACTTTGCTGAAGTTATAGTTGGTTTGGAAAGCTCACTTTTCAATGAAGTTAACAAATACCACTGCAAAAGAGACTACTCTGTCCCTCAGAGTGGATTTATAAACTTTTTACTCAAAATACAAGTACAGAGATACTGTACTGTATTTTATTTGTGGGATTGAGGTTGTAGATTGGTAACAGCTTGCGTTAATATTTGACAGGGTTTGATCTATGTCACCATCAGAAATGTAGCTTCATCGTTAGAAATGTAGCTGAAAATCCCTTTGGCTGTCTGACTTGTATTTGAAACTGGTTTTTGGTAAGGCCTGGATTTGAAAATCTATCCTGCCAGATTTATAGCTGTCAGACTCATTCTCTTCAAAATTTATGTTCACTTCTCACGGTGCTTTTCTTTTTGCAGAAACAGGAGGTGCATGCAGCACAGATGCCAGCCTACTCCGAGGAGTAACCTCTTCATCCCCAAGTGACGCCAGCTCCTGCTAGTACCATGGGACCAAAAGGTGGTTTCTTAGGTAGTGGACAGGTCCACATCATCCTGTGGAGCAGTTTGGCAGCCATGACAATGCTCTTGTTCCTCACCTTCCTCATCTTCCTCTGCTCCAGCTGCAACAGGTAAGACTCAGAAGCTCAGCAGGCAGTAATGGTTCTTGAGTCAAATAGCGAGGGGATTGAGATAGCTTTACAAATCTTCGCTAGCTAGTTAGCAAGAAATACTAAGGAGTAAGATACAGAAATGAAAAAAGTATGGTACAAAACCTGTTTTCAGAGGAAATCTGAATTTGCACCGTCCTATTCATTCTAAAGTCTAAATTTGGGAGGGGTAATCTTTTGCTATGAAGGAAAAGCACTGGTGTGTTTGCAAGGTGCTTCCTTCTCAGCTGAAGGCTGGAGCACAGTCAAACACAGATCACACCACTAACATGAAACTCAGAAAATCCTGTGAGCTGAACAGGACCAACAAATTTTAGGTAAAAGGGAAAGGAAGATGATTTCTGTATGTGTCAGGTTTGCTTTGGCCGTTTCTGAAGACTAGGGAGTTGATCCTGCCGTTTAAGCTAAAGTGAGTAAGAATCAGTGATTCTAATTAATGTCTTGTACTCATACCTACCACTTACTTTCTTCTCCATAATAGGGTTTGATTTCACCAATAGAGGCACCTCTACTGACTTCATTTATTCACGTTTCAAGGCTCCTTCATGACACATAAGCTGAGCCCCACTGGTTGCACAGGGGAGTTGGGCAACTTGCCCTGAGTCTAGGACACCATTCCACCTGCTCAGACAGGTCAGGTCCTTCACCGTGAGGAGCAGCATAGCTCAGTCATCCAAGTGTATGGGAGTAAAAAATAACTATTCATAGCTCAGTATGGCAGCAAAATCTTTGGTTTGGACCCTTATGCCTGTAGGAATATGTTTGTTCATCCTTTCAGCATTGGGAGCATGGAGGAAGCTGTGCAGCCATAAAATATGCCACATTGGCATAAGGTGTCTCTATAGTGGAAGGCCCTGGTTTTTAGGAAGATTTCTCTAATGCCAACATTGCAAAAGAAAAACAAAAAACAACCAAACCAGTTAAATTATTTTTAAAATCCTTACAAATGCCATTTAGGTGCTGTGTTTTGTCTTATAACACTCCTGTCCTTGAAACATTTTTAGAAAGATTTTTTTAAAACAGAGTCAAACCACTGAGTACGTCTTTGCAGTTGCAGAGATGCTTTGTCAGAAACTTTCTGGTGATGCTTTTAACAAATTTTTGTGTTGCTAGTCTGGATGCAGTGTCTTCTAGTTGAGGTCATTCCATAGGGCAGGTTGTGCATAAATGCAATCATGTAAAGTTTTGTCCTGGCTTACTCTTCAAAAGTGGTTGAGGACACAGAAAACTGAACAAAATTTGTTCTTTCTGAAATGTCAAAGTCAGAAAAACTTCCAGAGAGTAAATTAAGTACTTGTAAACTTTAACCCTGCTCTGTTCCCTGCAGGTGTACAATGTCTATTAATGATGAGCATTTATATATGAGCATAAGCTGCAGTAATAGTTTATATGTCTTTTTCATTAAGGGAAAAGAAGGCCAAACATCAGAACGGAGATCATGAAAATCTGATGAAGGTGGTAAGTAATTACTTGTGGCAGCTTGTGTCTGTCTTGTAGTTAGTTTATACCAAGCTCCTTGCAAAATACTGCAAGTTGGCTAATAGCTCAGGAATTTGGAGGTGGCTGAGGAAGGGAAACTTTAAAAGTTGCAGAATAGGAAGAGGAGAACTTGTTGTAGACCCAGATAATCTTCTCAACACTCTTTCTGCCACCGTTGTACTGCAGATCTCCTGCCTTTCTTCCACTCCCCTTGCAGTGCAAGTGCAGGATCCCTGTTGTCAGGTGCTGTTTCACGGGTTAAAGCCATGTAATAAGGTAGCTTGGAGGACAGGGGGCTATGGGATCATGCTCCTGCCTGGAAAAGCAGGCATGTCTTCCAGTAACTCCCTCACCTTCCCAGGTACCCTTAAAAAACAGGTATGAGGCTCTAAAAGAGAAAACCAGTCTTGGCAAGGAAGATCATTCAATGTCCACAGAAGTGTCACCAAGGTTAAGTCAAACTGCACGCCGCATCAAAACATCTTCACTTAAGAAAAAAAGATGAGACATTGCCATAGGTGACTCCACCCTGAAGGGAGCAAAAGGCTTGATAAGCCAACCAGACCCACTACTCAGGGAAGTCTGCTGCCTCCCTGGAGCCCAGGTTAAAGATCTAAAAAGAAAACTTCCCTCCCTGGTAAGCCCTTGAGATTACTACCCACTACTAATTTTTAAGACAGGCAGAGATGAACTGTTAACAAGAAACCCAAGGGCAGCCAAGAGAGACTTCCAGGCCTTGGGATGATTGGTGAAGGGGTCAGAAGCACAAGTAGTGTTGTCCTCAGTCAGAGGACAACCAGGTGTTCAGGCCCAGTCAGCATGGGTTCAAGAGAGGCAGGTCCTGCTTGACAAATCTGATGTCCTGATTCTATGACTCTTCTGCCAATAATACCCATGAGTCAGAGCTCCTGGGAGTGGAATGAAATTCATCATGTATCTGTGAGAACAGTTATTCTGATCCAATGGTGATTAGATCTCCCTAATTTGTGTTGCAGCCTTCCGACAAGGAGGTGTTCAGCCACTCGATCACAAGTTCGGCTACAGAGCCCCCTCCAAGCAGTGACCAGAACGGGGCACTCAGCAACGGCGAGGGTGAGCAGGGCAGCCCTTGCTGGGGGGAACAACCAGCAGCACCATTCCCATGTTAGCAGCACACTGGTGGTCCCTCAGGACTTGGTTTTCTAGCCATCAGCTTTCCAAGCACACAGTTCCACCATTTGTCTGGATACCCTGTGTTTCCCTCTGCTCACCTCTGAAGGGCAGTTAGTGCTCTTTGCACAGGACATAATTCACACAAAATTTAGTCCATGTTTGCCTCACTGGGCAGTCAATAGCCCATCCCATGAAGATGTTGGCATTTTAGGCTGCATCTCCACTTCTCTGCCATGCTTCAGCACAGCCTTACACCCCAGTTTCCAGTCGTTCCTGCCAGCCAACACTGGGAGGGTGCTAAGATCCTCCTTCTGGGCCACTTAAGCTACACCTGGAGATTGACCAGGCCATCAGGCAAAGACTGTGGTGTCCCCTCATCTCAGCCAGCTACAGAGTTGGTATGTGATCAGAAGATGCAGTTGAACCTCAGAGCCTACACTCCTGGAGTGTGGAAATATTTCAGGTCCTTCTGCAAGGACTAGGTCTTTGGATCATAGTCCCATGCTGTGCAAGACCGTCACTTGTATTTCTGAGTTCTAGAAAATAGGCAACATAAATAGGCTTCCTTTTTTTTTCTTTAGTCTTTGCTTTGCTGAACACTTAAAATGATTCACAGTGAAGTGAAATATTGGAAAGTATTTTACTTGACTGCACCTAAAAATAAACTTGGTCTCAGCTCAGAGCCACCAGGAGCCAACTGTTGTATCCACAGCAGGCACCTCCATCATGGGCTGTGCTCCTCATCTTCTACCTCTTCATCTGACTGTGCAGTCAGAGGCTAAGCTTTTCAGTATTTACCCCTCAGAGACAAGTATCCAAAGGAGATTTTAAACTTTGATTTTTGAAGGTAATCAGTGGTCCCCTCCATGGGTTTGTTGCACTTGTAGGCGTGTGGCACATGAAGGGGCTCAATGCACAAAGCCCTGCAGGAGGGAAGCATTTCTCTTTGCTGTGAGCCACCACATGTGCTGCTGTCAAAGCTGCTACTAAAAGGCATGCTGACAGCCAGCAGACAGTGTTCAGACTGTCTGATACTACTCAGCTTACACACTGCATAACAACCCTTCTAAATAGCAGGAACCAATGTGCTTTAATTTCCTCTTTATGCATTCTTTTTGTTAATAGTTCTTTCTTTGCACTTTCTGCTAGTTTTTTGAGCAGGGGCAGGGCTATGGAAGCAGCACCATCAAGCAGTGGGTTGTTTTTTTCCTTTACCCCACCTGCCAGCATTATGCTTATCTGTGCCAACTCTCTATCTACACCAGCTCCTTCCGTGTCACTACCCATAACCACAGGAGCACAGAAACATGAGCTCTCCTTACTTCTGATTATCCCTCTCAAGGCTTGAATGGGGTGGGTGCTTTCTGGGGTCTGTGGTGGTGCTCTGCACAGCAGAGAAATCCCTGAGAGCAAGCGGCAGAATGGGAAAATATGTTTCAGCTTCTCCAGGCCAGTTCCTGATGTTCCTCAGGAAGTCTGCAGGCATCCTGAGTACTGACTGGGATACCTTGAGTCCTAGTCAGGACACAATAGGACACTTCCTCCTATTATACCTGTTCCTCCCGAGCTGAATGCAGGAGCCAAGTGACTGGAGAAGTATGTTTTTCCTTTTCTTGTCCTCCCATCTCCCATTCAGACAGGTGTTGCCATCTCAAACCTCCAGGTCCATCCTGAATTTTTCTGTCACGGTGTGGCTCCCTGCAGGTGCTGCACACCCTGAGCACAAGAGAAAGTGACATCCATGACAACCACCAAATCAAGGGTACTGAGGCAAATGTCATACATGTGCACTGTTAAGATGAGACTTAACAACTTAAATCCTGTAGATTTCAGTCCCTCATATCCTTTACATCCACTGATACGTGACCCGCTTGGGCCCTGAAAACAGTATGTTCTGCCTAACACTACTTTCTGAAGTCTAGTCTTCTCATTTGTGCATATGGCCAGCTCTTTAGTAGGTTGTCAGCCTACATTATGTGCTGTGAGACTAAGAAAAGTATGGCACAGCCTCCTAGTGAGGAGCTTCTGGTGTTCTGTGCAGTGAGGCTGACTGCAGCAGGGCAGAGGTGAGATTCAGACAAAAATTTGGCCAGCATGTTAAACAAGATGAGGGCCGGGTAAGGATGAAGCAAGAACCATTCTCTTTTTTAATTCCAAAATGACAGGGAAATGGAAAGAGGAAAAACTAACAAGGCTTTTTTTAAAGGCACTTGGTTTGAATCTTCCCCCCAGGGTTCCCCATCTGAGACTACTGAGCTGTCTGTGAGCATTGGGTGTAACCAAGTACAGTTGAAAATCCATGCACACCTACACCTGCCCGCCCACCCGTTGTTCTTACTGTGAATGATGTTGCTGTACAATGTGACTTGGGGGTGCGCAGGGTATTTAAGGTGTTGTGAGAAAGATATTTTAACAGAGTGCAGAAGTGTCTGTAGCTGAAACCCTTCTATAAACAAAAAGCATGATGATCACCAGACGTTTTGGAGCATTAGTATCATTTATCTTTTCCAATGAGACACAAAACCAAATTGCATTCTCTTTATAGTTATGCATTTGTTTTAAATACTTCCTCATCATTTTCTCTAGTACTCTCAGAGGACAGCACAACTGCCTGTATCCAGCCATATGAAGAAGTGCAGACATCTGTCTCTGACCTGCTAGATCCACAGGATAGTCTTGGAAAGCCTATAAAATGTCACCAGAGCCGGGAACTACCCAGTATTCCCCCTAACACCACTGTGGAAACCATCATCTCAGCTAGAAATGCAGAAAATGATCAAGGTCTTGGCATGGAAGGGCCTTATGAAGTCTTGAAAGACAGCTCCTCTCAGGAGAACATAGTTGAAGACTGCTTGTACGAAACTGTGAAGGAAATTAAAGATGTTGGAACAGTAGCCAGCACGGAAGAGAGCTGTAACAGCAAATCAAAGGCTTTGCTGGTGGTTTCTGAAGGTCAGAATCAGACTCCTGACTGCAGAATTGAAGCAGCAGAATATGCATCTGTTGACAGAAATAAGAAAAGTCGCCAAAGTGCTAATTCAGAAAGCCCTCTTGACAACACACCAGATGTAGAGGATGAACTTCCCCCTCCGGTACCCATGAAACTCCTTGATGAAAATGAGAACGTGCAAGAAAAAGAAGTGGAAGAAGTAGTGACAGAAGGAGCAAGTAAACCAGAGAAGGTAAATACTGCAAATAGTTGCCAGATAATGTCAGAGAACACATGGGTGAGAGAGGATTTTTATTTATTTTTTTTACTGAAACCTTAATTTCCAAACAGGAGAAGTGGATGTCCTGGCTTTAGCATCCTTTATTGGGCCACAGTGATTTAGCTGTGCAAGTGTTAAGGCATCTGCTTGAAGCCCCTCATCTCATCTCTCTGTAGGAGAAAGGGACAGAGAGAGGGGTTGTATCTGTAGGCTTTTACATTTGTCAAATTCTCTATGTCATATGTAAATAGAGTAATGAATTTCTACCTGCTGAAACCATGGCCAAAGTTATGTTTTGTCAGCAGCTTATTCTTTCTCCCAGCCCAGCGACAAGTTAGTGGTGAGCTCCTTGAAAAATTGCATGATGACATTATCAACAGGTTACTTTCCCATTTTTAGTATTTCACCAGAATTAATTTTACGTATGCTTCCAGATCATAGAATCATAAAATCACAGAATGGTTGGAGTTGGAAGTGACCTTAAAGATCATCAAGTTCCAACCCCCCTGCCATATGCAGGGACATCTCTCCTTAGAGCGCAGACTTTTCATAAACTGTTGAGTTTGCACTTTCCAGGACCATTTTAGATAATTACTTACTTATTGTAAACAAAAAACCCCCTGTGATTTTAACAGATCCATATAATTTTGGTGTCTGAGTTATCAAATAACGTTAGGTATTGATGAAAATTTCCAAAAAAACCCTTAAGATGTAATGTCACATTTTAATGTAAACATTTACCTGAAAAATCAGCCGAGCTGAGGTATTATTGCTTGTTTCTGATTGTTGTCTTATTTGAAGTATTTCAGTAATCCAGGCAGAGGGCAGAAAAATACCTTGTTAAATAACTGACTAACCCATAAAGCACAACAGAGTCAAAATGAATGAACTGGAGACTACTCATAATATGAAAACTGTTTATCTGGACTTCTACGGTGCACATTCTTACAAACAGCAAGCTTGTGAAGTAAAATATGAAGATGTGATTGTCAACAACGATCTACCAGCACTCCCCCATCCCAAATTCAGGCCATATGTGATTTCTGAGTAAAGTTTTAGAGAAACAGCTTTCTGTAACAGTGACATTTTTCCTACCAGGTGTGAAAAGGCTTGCAGAAAATCATTGTGGTTCCCCAGCAGCGATAACAAAGAGCTTTTGCTGCTCTGTAGCTCCCCAGTACGCCGTGTACACGGTGCCAGTAACTGCAAGGAGTGGGAATTGATTAAAATGGCTCAGGTTTTGAAGGATTAATCAAGGGATGACACATGCAGCCCCTGAAGTGCCAAAAAAAAAAAAGAGGAAAAAAAAAAGGTGTTTGTCTAATTAAAATTTATTCAGAGCTAAAGCCATCCTGAGTTAAAGCTTCAGATCATTCCCACATTCGCTGTTAGGTACATGCAT
Source organism: Thinocorus orbignyianus (assembly GCA_013400375.1). NCBI lineage: Eukaryota > Metazoa > Chordata > Aves > Ciconiiformes > Thinocoridae > Thinocorus > Thinocorus orbignyianus. Next base: position 149,329 of record VXBW01001073.1, on the reverse strand, counting down.
TATGCATCGAAGCATGTGCCTGTCCTGTCCTTGAGAGCTCCAGCTGCAGCAGAGTGGGAAATGGTAATTGATGGAATATATAAATGTCATTATTGTTGGCATCGTGTGGGGAGGTGGTTGCAGGGTTGTTTTTCTGTTGTGATGATGATAATTTTTCCCTCTATTTTGTTGCGTCAAACAATGCAGAGCAATTTTTCTGTTTTCTCTGATGTGGAAGCCAAACCCAAGATGTTTATGGAAATGTATGCTATACTGATAACTCTTTTAGTTGAACAGACTCCATAGGTGTCTTTGTTGCTTCCTCTCTCATGAGGCTACTTAGCTGGCTTGCTTAATATGACATTCCTACCAACTTTTCAAACCCCTGCTCCAACCCCGATGAAGAAAGAAGTTGGGCATAAGCCATGAGAGTCTCTTTCACTACAAGAATGGCTGGAGAGCAGCCCTGAAGAGAAGGACTTGGGAGTGCTCCTGGATGAGAAGCTCCCCAGGAGCTGGCAGTGCGCGCTGGCAGCCCAGAAACCAACCCCAGCCTGGGCTGCAGCAAAAGTGTGAGCAGCAGGGCCAGGGAGGGGATTCTCCCCCTCTGCTCTGTGCTCCTGAGACCCCACCTGGAGTCCTGTGTCCAGCTCTGGAGTCCTCAGCACAGAAAGGACATGGAACTGTTGGAACAGGTCCAGCGCAGGGCCACCAAGATGCTCAGAGGGCTGGAGCAGCTCTGCTGTGAGGACAGGCTGAGAGAGCTGGGGCTGTTCAGCCTGGAGAAGAGAAGGCTGCGGGGAGACCTGAGAGCAGCCTTCCAGGATCTGAAGGGAGCTCCAGGAGAGCTGGGGAGGGACTCTTGGTCAGGAAGTCTAGTGACAGGACGAGGGGGAATGGTTTTAAATTGGAAGAGGGGAGATTGAGATGAGATCTTAGGAAGAAGTTCTTTGCTGTGAGGGTGGTGAGGCACTGGGACAGGTTGCCCAGAGAAGCTGTGGCTGCCCCATCCGTGGAGGGGTTGAAGGCCAGGCTGGATGGGGCTTGGAGCAACCTGCTCTAGGGAGAGGTGTCCCTGCCCATGGCAGGGGGGGTGGAACTTGATGATCTTGAAGGTCCCTTCCAACTCTGACCATTCTATGATTCTATGAAGTAGGCTTTTAATTAGTGGAGCACAAAGAAGGGACGGGCAGGGAGGCAGCTTGTACCTGCCAACAGACAGAGAACAGCCTGTGTCCAGCCTGTTGCAGCCTCACCCTGTAGAAGAGGCTGGCCAGGATGATCTCTAGCCCATGCCAGTTCCTAAAGCACACTCATTTGGGAGAGGGCTAGGTGGACCAAAGCAGAAACTGTTCTAGTATATAACAGCATGAAAGGGGTGAAGGATAGTTTCAAGAGCCAGATGTGAGTACTCTTCCTTTGTCACCTAAAAGCATATCTGAAAATCCCATGGAAGGCCACCTAGTGTGTCACAACAGCTGATTTTAATTGTTCAAAAGCCTTTGCAGACTCTTAATTGCTTAATTAGAAGTATAAAGGCCAGGATACAGCAGAGTTTGTTTTACCACTATATTATTTTGACCCTTTTCATGTCAGGACAAGAGCAGATACATTAAAAAGCTCTACTGACATCAGGGCTGTTATCTCCAGAGATGTACTCTGGATATTGGAGATATTAACTATGTAAAATGAAACTACTAAGCAAATAACCATAAAAGATAATGCATTGATTGTAATGGGAGGGGGTTATTGTAGGTTTCACACTGTTGACTGGTAATAAGCCTTATTTCTTTTTCATTCTTCCTTTTTCATAGAGGCTTAGTTCGATGTCTTACAAGTCTCGAGAGGAAGATCCATCTCTTACAGAGGATGAGGTAGGTTTCTTGCATGAAATTCAATAACTAACCAGAGACAGAAATTTCAGGCAGAAATTAGCATAAGATCTGCATGATTAAGCAGGATCTAAGAAAGGTAAAATTTGTCTGAAGGGAAAATGAAAGCCAAAGTTTCTCTGCACAGAATTGGTACTAAAATCAGAGGTGTTCTAGCACATGGTGATATCAGGCCAATGGGTTAAAAATGGTGTCAGAAATTAACAGGAGGCCACAAATAGCTGATCATTAGGATAGCTTCTTGATTTGGCTGACTAGCTCTACTTCAGAATAATAATCAGCAGCCTTTTGAAACATGCTCCACTTTCCCTATGCAACAAAGTGTTGAGGGCTCTGGGAAATAAACGAAAAGCACAATAAAAGAGAACATAACAAACTGTTCTTGAAAATGTCTGCTACTTCAATAAATTGAGGAGACTGAAACGAAGACAGAGAAGTTAAACAGAAATAAGGTTGCTGGTGATCATCTCCAATACAGGCATGGAATTTAGAGCTGCATTTATGCAGACATAAAAGTAAAGACAAACTTGGCAGTGACCTGAGTGAGCTCATGCTTTCTGCTGGGCGAAGGGCTCCCAGTCATTAATGAATAAATTGATTCTTGAACTGGATTCACGTAACTTAACACTAGTTGGTTGGCTGAAATCAGTGCAAAGTAAGAAGTATTGCCATTTACAATTGAAGGTCTCTATCAAAAAAGAAGAAAATAAAACAAGAGCTAAACAGAATTAACAGAGCAATCTGGTTCATCTGCATTAGTCAGTGTTGCTTAACGGCAACAGACATTTTCATGCCAATCAACTATTTTAATGGGATTTATGGAAATCTAGTCGCCTTGCATCCTTGGGAAAGACTTTAAATGTAACAGAGGAGCTGTGCTGCAATTGCAATATCAAGTTCCAAAGAAGCAGTGCAGGGAATTTCAGCATCTGCCCTGTGCAAAGGGTGGTATCCCCTTGGACTGAGAGAGGGAATTACGAGTGCCTTCCTATGCTCAGCACCAGCCCTGAGCAGAGGGACATGTGTAGATGAGCTTCTCCTTTACCTCTTTAAGGGCCACATTCACGTACTTGCTCAAGCATACCACCTACTCAGGAGAGTTTTAGAGCTAGGAGGGAGACTCCAGCTCCCTCTTTGTGTTTATAGTAGCTAAGAGGTTTCAACCTGAAGTCTTAAGTTCTGATACGCTGCGACTAAGAGGCAGCTCCTCTTTGTAGGCAAAGTTTAGTCAACACAACAAGACTTTGCTTCATGTTCTCTTCACATGACTTGGTGCCTCCTTGGTCCTGCCTATAACTACTCTCCTGTTGGCACATCTCTGAAAGCAGAAAAGTAGCCACTACCATTAAAAAAAAATAGTAATTTAAAAAATCCCAAGGATCAAACAGCATCCTTTGCCTACGTTACAGCAGCTAAACCTGATCACCCTTTGACACCTGTCTCCCCGTTGAGCCCAAGCTCAACTTGCAAGAGCTCCTGCTCACAAACCCATTCCCTTTTGTCATGGGTCTAATTTGGCTGCAGGGGATTTATGTTCAAAGAATTTTTACATTTGTAAACTTCTTTCATAAAGCATTCTTATTTTTGAAAGAAAATCAATCTATAAATGCATGCCAGAAAAGAAAGGACTTGTTAGAAATCCTTTTCTCTTGTAAAAAAGGATGTGTTTTTATTAGAAGAGCCTTAAGTAACCAACGTCCTTGTGATGGAAGGGGTACAAACTGGCACACGAGCTTTACACCATGCTTAAATTCTCAGCAGGTATCTCCTTTTCCTAGATCTCAGCCATGTACTCCTCGGTGAGTAAGCCAGGACAGACTGTGAAGGCTCTGGATTCTCCTTATACCTGTATCCAAGAAATTGCATCGCAGAGGTCCCCGTCTGTTTGCAGTGGCCTCTACGCAAGCGTGAAGGACTTTGAAAACACTCTAAATCCAACCACTGTGCCTCAGCCAGCGGACAGACCAAACGGGGAGCTGGAGCCTGACTATGAAGCTATCCAGTCTGTGAGCCAAGAAGAAGACAGGACCTTGTCTGTGCCTAATACAAACCACACTGCTCTCTCAGGAGAGAGTGACTATGAGAGCATAGGGGACTTGCAGCACCACAGGGAGTTCACCAGACTTTAACTACTCCTACTACTACTTTCTCTGCTGGCATTTTCAAAGGAAAATGCCCAGCGTGGAGGAGGAAGTGCTTGTCCTTTTGAGGAGCAAAGCTAAGTAGAGAACACAAGTTGTGAAGAAACAGCATGCTTTTCAGCCAGGGTGTCATACCCGCCAGGCTGTTCTCCGGGGCAGGTGGAGGATCGTGGGAAAGGGTACGTCATGTCAGAACGATGACCAGGACAGCAGAAAGGCTCCCAAGAATATTGTTAGCTCCCAAGAATCTGGGAAGGAGTGCCACGCTTGTCATCCTGATAGGAACACATACCAAAAAGGCTGCCTTTACACAAAGATAGCTTTTTCATACTAAGAGGTTATTTTACATCATTTGCTTCAAAGGGGTTTTCAATCTTTTTTTTTTTTTCATTCAAGTTTGGGTACCAACAACATTGAGCAGATCATCATCCATGTACCTCAACTCAGACTTACTTTGCAGGGTGCTTACGCCTGTCTTTTGGGGAGCTCTGCCTACATTCACTGCATCTAAAGTAGAAACAACAGAACTTCAAAAGGGACCTACTCCAAATGTACTTGAATTAATTCTGTCAGCTTTTTTTTTTCTTTTTTTTCTTTTTAATGTCAAGGGCTGTAGAATGTGACTTGCAATATTTGAGATGTGGACTGGTATTTGTGGATTTTTTTTGTTTGATTATTTGTGAAATACCACTTCAAAATGGTGAGTGACACCCTCAGCACTCTTGCTGTGTTCCCCTCATGTGCACACACACACCTTTGCATACACACACCAGACAATTGCAAAAGGTTGTGTAAATGAGTCTACCCTTAATAGTACTGAGTCATTTTTTGAAGATTTTTGCCCCTTTTTAAAACATCAAATATTATGTCTGTCTAGTTTATTATACAGGAAAATTTATGTACTGTGTTGAGTGGGTGATATTTTTTATTTTTACAAAATGTTTTTCATCTTCAGAGCTTTTGTAGATTAACTTACAGTTTTATGTAACAGCAGGAATCCCATTCTTTCTTTGGGCTTTATTTGGTCTTCCTTTAAGATTTTTTTCCTATTTCAGACAGATGTAAATGAACAACTTGTTTGTTGGTTTGGGGTTTTTTTTGGTCTCCTTGAGCAGGGATGTGGAGCATGCCTTGCTGGTTTTAAGCTCAAAATAACAGAGTTTATGTAAAAGAACACTGCCAAGGGGCAAAAAAAGAGGCAGAAGAAGGGTTTAGTCTAGGTCCTCCTAGCTCCTCTGGTCTTCCTTGCTCCTATTAGCAAGGGTGACCAAGAACTTCTTGGGGGTCTGAAAAGCAGCTGGAAAACCTCTGGTTTTTCAGAGATACCAAGTTATCCTGAAACTATTAAAAAGCAGTACAGTGCTGGGATGAAATAAGTAGGTACTGGGTTGATTCTTTTGTTTTCTTCAAGAATAGTACAATCAACAGGACAGCAGTACAAGAACAGTCCAACAGCAGAGAACTGGCACTGCGTGACTCACATTTGTACACGTGTATATAAAGCATACACACGTAATTTGGACACAAGTATAAGTTGTATTCCAAGCTTGGGAACAGTTAAATACATCCACATACATGGTATCTGGCTTGAAGAGTAGTTTATTTTTAATTCAAAGTAAACAGCACATAAAATGAGGTCATCTTACTCCGTAGCAGCCAAAACAGGTTTAGTTTCAGCTCAGTTGGTACTGGGTTTTGGTACACCAGCTTGAGTCCTTCTTAGATCACTAGCCAGAGCTCAATGTTACTTGGTACTATAAGGAGCAAACATGGATCTGGTTACTCACATTTATTAGAAATAATTTTATAGCTGAAAGAAGCATACTGGTTACGGGCTTTGCCTGTAAGTAGTACATCTGTGAGGAGCAGTCCAACTCTGCCCACAAGGTGATTCAAACTGCACGGATCTGGAACTTGTGCAAGGGATAGTGCCCCATGCTTCATCTGGGACTTTCTTTGAGGAGAAGGAGTTCAGACCAGCCCACATTCATCTTGTTCTTGACCACACCGCCGTGCTTCCACAGCTGCAGCAAACCCTTTGCTTCCACTTCATTGTGGCACTTTTTAAAGCTGACTTCAGTCTTCCTTTCTGGAGTTCTTCCCCCAGAAAAAGTTTCTGTTTCTTTTCCCTTGAATGTGAATTCATTAGGTTCGCCTTTGAGTGTTCTCTCCTTTTACTTCACACTGTTTAATGCCAAAGATGAGATGCACCATGTTTCAGAAGATCTGTTGTGCTAAGCCTGGAGAATTTCTGGTCTTTAACTATGTGTTTGCTGTCTGATCCTTGCTCAGGGGTACAGGTTTATAAATGTAGTCCTCAGTCCGATTCTCACAATTTAGTGGCAGGCATACTGCAATTCCTGAAATTCCCAAATACATCTCAAGATGTATTTATCCCTTAAGGATTGTCTTACTCATTACCTGCATGACTACTTCTGAGAAATAGTAGCAACATGAGGTTTTTCAGGTTCATCGGATTCAATTTCAAGACCAGTTTAAAGAGAAGAGAAAATGCCTGTTAGCAAAGAATAACACTGAACTCCTGACTGTGAAATTTTAAGGTGCGAAAGAAGAAAATCAAACATCACTCTAGAAGTGCCCCCTTTAAGACCAGCAAGTCAGAGGAAGGAGGAGGGCTGCCAAGTGGCTCTTTGCAGTCTTCCAGAGCAGGATCAGGACTGTTGGTTCGGAGGAAGGAACACAAGACTCGGCTCCTTCCATCCTTTCTTGCCCCTGTTCTGACAGATGATCCTTGAGACCCCCAGACCTCTCTTTTCCACAGTGGAATGCCTCCCCTACAATCTCTGTTACATAGTCTGATACTATAGAAAAATATTCTAGAATTCAGTCCAAGGTTCTTAAGTGAGTAATTACATCTCTTGACAAAAAATCAAACTTCTGTTTAGTTCCCTCTTCCCAGAAGTAAGATCTGTTCCTTTATGGTTGTTGCCAGTGCTTCCTTGTCACTAATATGTGGGATAGATTAATCTGACTGTAAAGAAAAGGGAGTCTTTTCTGCTTGCCTCTTCATTGCTACTTTCTTCTCTTTCACCATATCCCTAAATAAAATGTCAACGTTCAAAATGAAGTATTTGTTACCTGGTGATCTTTTCTGGGGGAGCTTCACAGTCTGTTTCTTTGTCTCCACTTTTTGGCCCAACTATATAGGAAGTTCTCCCATCAAATTGCCGCAGTAAGGCCAAGACAAGATGCAACGTGTGTGTAACTGCACTAGAGAAAAGACCTTTTCTGATTTCCTTCTGCAAACCAGTGAAAATAGGAAATGCAGTCTGGATGTCTCCTCCGTATACCTGTGTCTCCTGCAGGAGTTGTTCTCACCATATCTCCAAACCAGTGCTAACCCCAAACATAAACCAGTCACCCCCTTCTGCTATGATGACTGCAGAACTGCCTTCTCAGTCACAGAGATAAATAGATTCTTTGTAGGTATCTGTACCTAATTACCATGGTTACATCAATTATAGTTATAGTGCCTTTTTTGCTAAGGAGCTAGTACTTCCAGACTTTTTTCCATACTGTGTTTGTTTAACTCAAAAGTACAAAAGGACAACCCCAACATTTGCTAAGTTGGAAGCAGCTTTACAGAGACACATTAAGTGCATTGGACTTCACATAGCCCTGCAATAGCAATAGTCTCTCACAAACATTCTCCAAAAAGCCCAGAAATGTAGCTACGATGACTAAGCTTTGCAATAAAAATTAGCAGTCTTCTTTTGAAGAACTTAAGCTTTTTAACAGTGAGCATTCAGGGAGTTGGTGGTCTTTGTCCATGTCAGCTGTGAACAATTAGTTGTTTTGGTCTTTTTTATTACTACGAATTGCAGGCTTGCTTACACGTAGTAGGATTCATGAGGTGATGGATGAGTAGATGTGGGGATTCATATTCATGAGTCACCCATAGCTGGACCATCCCCATGGTAGCAACTGGTTGAGTACCAAGCCCTCGTTTCTTGTGCCTTCAGGGAATCCATCCTGCAGGGATTCTTCTGGGCTGTGTGTGCTTCTTGGCTCTCTAAATAGCTCCTGTCTGCTGTCTTGATCACAATTCTGTACATACGGTGCTTTCAACCTTTCAATGGTGCTTTTATAAGATGCTGGATAAATGGTCTCAATATGCTTTCTGAAAGCTGTGACACAGAGAGCTCTCTCTAGCATGGTCTGCTTCCCAGAACCTAGTGTTAACTGTGTTGCTCCGACCACAAAAGGCTGACAGTGCTGGCCTGTCTCCTGTTCATCTCAACCAGAATGGAATCATCTAGCACAACAAGCCTAGGGTGTTTAAAAGCAGCCATTCAGGCCAAGCATCTTGGCTCGAAAGCAGTTAGAGACACAACCCTCACCTGTGCAGTGTGGGATTGGAGACATCCTAGAGCCCAGCTCAAAGATTAAGGACTTTCTTTCCTCTGTTCTGTTGTGCATATGCATTTGTTTGCAATACGATTGTAAGAAATCTGTTTCTGCAGCATTTTAATTTGGGCCATACTCCAATGAGAGACTTGTGCTGTTCGGCAAATTACCAGTTATTTCAGAGAAACATGAATTATTTAGGTTGGAACACGTCTGAATAAGGCTGTTCTGTGCCTCACAAGTGACTTGGTGCGTGTAATGTGCTGTGAAACAGGAGAACGCAGAAAGATACTGAGCCTGACAGATTCTCCTGTGGTGGAGTGCTGAAGACTTTTGAGAACAGGTCTGTTCCTGCAGGGAAGCATAATTGCTCTTAATATGGTTTCATACCCTGGTGCTGAAGTTGATTTGTAGTCTCTCTTTTAGGATGGTCATGCTTGAAGACATTACCAGAGCAGATCTCAGCCCCCCCAAAAAGATAAAAATTTTTAAAAAGCACTTTTCTATCTCTTGCTTGCTAGCAACTTATGTTAAGGATTATGCTAAAGATAAATGCTGTGGATGGAACATCACAGAGATAAAAACACAGGGTTACATTTCTTCAAGGATCCCCCCCCTTTGGCTGGGCTTACAAAAGTATTAAACAAGAGAAGTATTAAACAAATTAATGCCTCTGTGGTGATTTCCCAGGAGAGCATTAGGGTACCACACGCTGGACACTGCTCCTTTCCTGTGGGCAACAGAGAGATGGAAGCTTATTTGTAATACAAGATTCCCATTGATTAATTGATAACACTTACTTGTAAGTTACTTACAAGTGATTTGACCTGTGAGTAACTGACGTGTAATGCAAAGGTCAGCAAGAGTGTCTACACAATTCAGATATATTTAAGCTCAGGTGTTGTAAACAGAATCACTAGAACAATTTCATGCTCTACTTGGTCTGACCTGCTCCCAAAGCCAACCCTGGCACCCAACTTCCATAGCAAATGCATGGATTATCTTTGTCTTGCATACCCATTGGCTTGTGCCCAGTCTGTAGATAACACCAGATTTACAGTTGTGTTTTCTCCAGCTGTGACGTTTTGTTTCTAGAGCTCTTTGGTTTCAGACTGGCCGGAAGGACAGTCGCTGCAAAAATGATAATAAAGTGCCTAAAAATAAAGATGTTTCTGAACATGTAAAAGATGCTCACTGTTGCTCCACAGCATCTTGTCGACTGTACGTGGTACTCTCTTGCCATACACATTCCTGACTATTGATTTGTGATGTTCACTTGTTGTTACAAGAGCACAATCTGACAAAGTTTCTGTCTCTGCGAGTTCATTGCCTAATTTTAATTAGCATATGTTTGTTACAGACAATATAAAATGAGATTCTTTGTTTGGTTTAGAGGGCAGCTATGTTATTTATTATAGTTTATAATAATGCAACAATCTTCTTAGATGATTTACAAAGTGTGTAAGTATCAGTTGGCTTCAAAATGCTTCTTTTGAGATTTCAGAGTACCTCCTATTCACTACAAGCCAATGTTACCAACTCTTGTGATTTTAATCTTGTAATATTGGGGAAGGTTTTAAACTTTACAAGTCTTACTACTTTAAAAAAAAAGACAGCACTGATGTTTTGACTTCCTAATGCCTATGAAGAGACTCATATTTTCACTATCAGCATAGGTTGGATTTGGACTGCCCTCCTTACTTCAGGAACTGCTCCTCCACGCCACGTTCAGACATCACCATCTGAGGTTTATTTTTTTGTCCTTGATGAAAAAGAGCAACTGTCCAGAGAGCACAGAAGCTGCCTCACCTAACACTTCTGATTGGGACCTTTTTGGTGTGCCTGTGAGGTTTAGAAGCCTGGACTTAAGCCAGGTGTTTTCAGGAAATCACATCCTGCCTTGCAGACTTCTGTGGACGCCTTCGCTTTCTTTCCAGGCAAGAAGTTCTGTAGCTTTGCAAGCCCTCAACTGACATGGATAGAGGTATGAAGAGGTGAACTGGTACAGTGGTTAAATGTATTAGTATAAAAAAACACCTAAGAGCACAAGAACCTCCTTTCTCACATGTCTGAGGATACTGGAATTTGGTCTTTACCTCTGAGACTGTTTGAGAACAGTCATGGAGCCAGTTTCCTTAGGACATCCCACCAGCAGACGAGTCTTTGAAAGAGCATCTGGATCACTCTGGTGGCTCCTGAGTTTCCACACACGCCACCTTCATGATTTCCAGCAGGCCCTGTCTTGTCTCTGTGATGATGACTACTTAGGAATGGCCCTTTGCTTCACAATCCTGACCTCTTTCATTTAGGCAAGGGAGATGTGAGCCTCTCCTCCTCAGTCTGACTAGGGTTTTCCAGATGAAAGTGTGCTGAGAACCCACCTGCAAACCCAGAAAAGAGCATTTACTGCTGGGACAAGTATAGTCCTCTGCAGCAGATAGGAAGAGAAAGGTAAAAGGAACAATGGTTAAGTTTCATTTGCCATGAAACTTAAACCCATGCCACAGATTCCCTGTTCAGAAAGATTTTTACAGCAGAAGAGGTTACAGTTAAGGGACGAGTTGATGAGAATCTCACAGGAGATGGATGGAAATGTTTATACTTCTCAGTATTCCCAATACCCAGAGGCAGGGGCAAGGCCTCTCTGCCCCACCGTGATGCAGTTTGCTGGTTTTTTATGAAGCCTCCATGCCAACAGAAATGACAGTAAGAAATAAACTCTAAACACTTGGTTTTGTTCTGTCATAAACCCAAAACTGACAAATGTAGGTGCATTAATGCAAGTACCATGTGCAGATCCAGTGGTTTTTAGAAACAAACAAAAAAAATCCCCAACAAACAAACCTGGATTACTTTATTTAAAATAGAATTATTTGCGTGAGACAAGGGTGCAGGATTGGAAGCTGTGAGTTTTGAAGTTTGCTTTGGTGCTATGCATTTTTGTTTGTATTTTCAGTGAAATATATTTTGTTTCTTTTATGTTAGTGAATTGACAAGACTTCTGTAGGACAGAAAATAGTCTGGTGTATTAAAATCATGCCTCAATAGGAGTCACTTTAAGTTGAGTGTTATAGGAGCTTCTGTGTAAAATTGCTTTATATATAGAACACTGTATACTTATAGTGGATAAATACTTGTACTTACAGACACTTTATTTTATCCATTGTTTTATAATGGAAAAAATATTTATTATTGAAATCAGTTTCCAGCAGTGTTCCCTTACAGAATGTTCTAGCAACAAACCGTGTTTTCTTGCCAACCATTTGATTCTCTGGTCGCTGACACAGACCCACCGAATATCCTTAAACCAGTATGAGCTTCTGGGAAGAGAGGATTAGAGCTGGGTTTGGCTCTCTTAGTCTGGACACAGTCAAATATACTGAGGAGTTCAGACGTGGAGGCAATGAGAGCAGTTGGAAGAAATAAGAATACNGGTGTCCCTGCCCAGGGCAGGGCGGTTGGAACTGGATGATCTTTAAGGTCGCTTCCAACTCTGACCATTCTGTGATTCCATGATTCTACTCTATAAACCTGGAGGCAGTGCATGCAGACTTCCAAGGTGGCACTAGTTGTTGTTTGCTACATGATGGGCTGTTTGGCTTGCTACCTGTTTGAAATCAATACAGTTTTATTAACACCACTGCAGACCCTGAAATACTGTAGTTTTGCAGAATGTATGTTCCATAAATTGTAGCTCGACTGTAATTCTGCTCTGCTCTGTTAGAGCAGTTCGGATCCAACACTAAGTTGCATTTTATAAATTGATAAATGCCATGAAATTCCTCTCAGCATTTTTTTAGTAGCTTACATGAGTTGGTGTAACTTAAGTCAGACCATTATTCCAAGAATCTTCACCTGATGTTTCTAGCCAATTCAACTTTGGCTGCTGAAAGCACAGTCGGTAATTATGGTTATTTACTGTAAATGGAGACAAGTTTTATGTAAATATTTCAGGGGAAAAATGCTACGTAAACCTCTGAGGCAGTTATCTAAAAGAGCATAGGTCAAGGATATAAAATACAGGTTTTATTTATGTACAGTAGTATCCTAATATTTACTTGCTTACATGCAGAAAAAAATCTGAAGATTCTGTACTGTATTCTCTGAAAGCTTTTAAAAGAGGCTCTGCTATTTTCCCTGGTAAATATATTTGCAAATAACTTTTGAATATATTGGAAATCCATGTAAATGATGTCAAATGGGAAACATGTTACATTACATTGCAATGAAATTAGTTGAATTCAAAAATCCTGGCAAAATTCCTTGGATTGAAATTCAATAGCCAGACAGAATAAAACACAACAAATAAGCATTGTCTTTTGCTTTTGTTTTGAGGGTTTTTAAGCTGTCCATCATTATTATATTATATTATATTATATTATATTATATTATATTATATTATATTATATTATATTATATTATATTAATCTTAGAAAGTATTTTGCACAGTCCTTGGAGTCACTTCCTCCTGCAGGGCCTAAAGTCTACCTAATTTGCTCAAATTTCGTTTGTTCCAGGCGTTTTGTTCTGATTTCATTATCTGACAAGAACTATTAGTTCTTCTTTGTGTTGAATGGCACCTTTCCCCTCCCAAAGCCACAATCCTGTCAAGATTCAAACCGACACACAACAGCACCAATTTTAAGTTGTCTCTAGACAAAAGCAGAAACTTTTGTGAATAGAGTGGCACTATGCAGGTAAGAATATTGGATTTCAGCCTTTGAAAGTTGTGCATGTCAGCCCTGCACTGGAACCCAGAACTGGACCCAGCATTTTGGCTGCAGCCTCACTGGTGCTGAGTGGAGGGGAAGGATTACATCCCTCTACCTGCTGACAATCCTTTGTCCAATACAGCTACCATTTGCCTTCTTTGCAAGGGAAAATTCCTGGCTCATGTTCAATTTGATGTCAACCAGGATCCCTGTGTCTTTTCCCCCCAGCACGTACTGGTGCCTGGGGTTGTTCCTCTCTAGGAGCCAGGCTTCACATTTCCTCTTGGTGAAGTCCCTGAGCATCCCTTCCCTCCAGCATGTCAATCACACCACACAACTTGGTGTCACTGGCAAACTTGCTGAGGATTCATTCAATCCCACTGTCCATGTGGCCAAGAAAGACATTAAACAGTGCCAGTCCCAATGCCAACCCCTGACGAATGCCACTCATTGCCTTTAACATTCCTCCCCAGATTTAATTCCAGTTGGTCTTTGGCTTTCCTGACTGTGCCTCTGCATGATTGGGCAGGATCTCTACATTCCTCACAGGTCACCTCTCCCTGCTCCTATCCTCTATATGCTTCCTTCTCCTGTTTGAGTTTTGCTAGGAGCTCTTTGTTGATCCATGCAGGCCCCCTGGCATTTTTGCCGGACTTTGTGCTCCTTAGGATGGCTGCTCTCAACCTTAGAGGAGGTAAAGCTTGAGTATCCATGAGTTTTCTTCAACCCCTCCTCCCTCCAGGGCCTCATCCCATTGGACTCTTTCAAGCAGATCCCATAGAGCCACCTCATTAACCAAATAAGGGGATTCTTGTGGGAAAGTAGGATGGTAAGCTTATTTTAATGACTTTAATTGCTTGATCAAGTGTGGGGTTTTTTTTCTCCACAGAAACTTTTTTTTTCAGGGAATTTTAAGCATAAAACTAGCACAAAACTGTATGAAGTACATGCAGGCATTTGTAAATCTGAGATTTCCTTCCTTCCAGATTTTGCAGCCTAGGTAACACTTAAAAGTGACACGTGTGTAGGTGACACTACAAAGACAGCTCAGTGCAAAGATGAGACGACAAGGGTCCTGTTCTTTGTAATTTACAACTAAAATACTCACTGGGCAGATGACTGCAAAGAGATCTGGCCTGGTACAGTCCGCTCTGGCACACAACGTAGCATCCTCTCAGCTGCCTCAGCACAGCTCCAGCCTTGATCCTTCAGATCTTGCACCAATCCCCAGCTAACGAGCCTCCTTGGAGCCAAGCAAGCCTGTGCAGGGAGAACACTGTGGTTTGGCTGCAAACTAGGTAATTAACACACATAAGGGAGATAATTAGGTGGTTTTATTTGTTTAATTATGTGTGTGTGTGTCAAGAGGGAAGGGAAAAAAGCAAAGAATCCCAGGTAACTATGATTCATGAATCATGTAACTTCCCTTTTCAAAGATCCCATCCTGAGAAAAATTTCTGGTTGGCTGTGGCCAGTTCAGTGTGGTTCCCAGAAGAAGAGAGGTTGGCAGCACAGAACTCTACCACTAGAAGCAGGTGAGCTGGAGGTAACACCCCCACAAAGTGCTACAGCAACAGAAACTCCATTCACAAAGAGCAAATGGCCTGGGCATCATCCTGCACCTTTCAGCCACAGATATGACAAAATTAAAACTAACGTGACTATCCTGGTCGGTGCCTGAGGTCACTGTGCAAGGATGTTCTCAATAAATTAATAGGTTAATCTCAGAAATCCTCAAAATACTAATTACTCCTTTTTTTGACCCAATTTTCTATTTGCTTTCAAAAAAAAACCCACAACTTTAACGTGTATGGAGGATACTTGTGAGGATGTGGCAACCCGAAATGCTTAGCACAGAAGAAGGGTTAAGTGTCTGGGTTCCCTAAATCTAATGGAGTTAGGTGCCTTCAAAGGAGTCTCAAACAGGTAATGGACTTAGAGGCAGTCAGTGAGGAACACAGAGGACAATATGAAGGTTCTAAGACAGGCAGGTACTTCTGTTAGTCATCTCTCACAGCCACAAACCATTCCAGTTTGTTCTGATAGCTTGAAACCCGTGTTTTGGGTGAGATGATGACAAATGCATGAAAAAATTAGCCTGAAGAAATACTTAGCACATATTCTCTTCTGGAGAGGTGCAGCTATGAACTCAGTCAGAGACTAAGCAACCAGGATTGCATCCACATGGGAAATACATGTCCTTTCAGTCAAAAATGTCTTGATTTGTGTCCTCTTGGCAAATCTGCATAAATCCAATGCTTTAAAGCACCTGTCATCTCCATTACAGTATCTCAAGAAATGTAAAGTGCTTTGCATTCGGAATTGATTTAGAAAAGTACTTGAACTCATCTGAGATGAAGACCAGGCCAGCCCTCATTGATTTCAGTGAAGTCCAGCTCTTCCATTAGTGTTTCAGAACAACAGAAACTGCTGTTGCATATTGAGGGACTCATCTCCAGGGATTCATGTGCAATTTTCATACTGTAGAAGAAGACAGGTGCAACGCTGAAAGCCAGGCAAGTCAAACAGTGCCATCTGGAGTGGAGTTAATTCATGATGAAGTTAATTCCTCTGCAAAGTACATTTTCAACAGAGGAAACGGAATGAGAACGTTATCACATCACAAGGGGTTCTTGCTACTGCTACACTTCTTCTTTGCAGCCAGAGAGGACAGTCTGAGGTAGGTGAACGAACTGCTAGAATTTTCTTCAGATAGACTTTACCTACTTCTGCTTGATTTTTTATTATTTTCTTTTAAAGCACACATTCACTGATGGAGACAGCTAACCTGGCAGCTCCTGGTCTTGGCTTGAGAGATCCAGTTTTGTAGACTTCAGTCACATTAGGCTTGAGGCTAGAGCCAAAGGATGACTTAGATACCTAAAATTGCTCAAAATCTGGAAGTGAAATCCAGACTTACTGCTGTTCAGCAGCTGCTTGGTTAGCCCTAGAAATACATAATTTCACGACATGTTCCTCTGTAGGACCTCCAAGTCCTCCGAGCACTTGCTTGCACACCAACTGGACCATCCCAGCAGCAATCTAATTCAAGTAATTAGGTGCCTGATTTAATTATATAGGTGCCACTGGGATCCAGAACCTAGACAGATCCTATTCTGAGGGCACTGATCCAGCAGGCATGCTCAGGGCACACTCAATGCAACTCGATGTCATGGAGTTCAGCATAAAAACAAGCAGCCACATTCACATTCAGAGAAGGTGGGACATTTTCGGGTTAAATGCTAGGCAAGGTGATGTGCTGTGTTCCCAGGCAAAGAAGCTTTAGATCCACCTCTGCTTCCAGAAGAGCCCCCTCCAGCCACCACGTTACCTGACACGAAGGAACACTTCACCTCTCCTTTTGAAACAGGGCCACATTACTACATCCAGCTTGTGGATTTGACACCAAAGGTCTAACCAGTAACTAATGTTGGATGTTTGCCTTTCCTCACCATACTGAAAAACTGCTCTGTCTTTTCTAGACAGCTGAAAGCCCCTGGTGTGATCGGTTCCCAGTCCATCAATGGTCTCCACGGGATCCAGGAGTTCCAGTGTTCTTCTCAATGCACTCCTGAGGGTGCTATTGTCCTTGTTATGTAGGTTTTTGTGGCCCCAACACAGCTTTCCTCCTGCACTAGAAAGGTACTTTGGCTGTTTAATTCATGATTTGTAGTCCATATTGAGGTAGAAATAAAAAGCTTGTAATTAAGCTGCTTGTAATTAAGCTTCCCTAACTCATTTCTGTGCCTCATGAACAGATTCTGTAGAAAAGGGACGAGAAGAGAGGCAGCTCTCAGAGTCCATGGTCTTGGCCAGCTGTAGCTACTTACTGTTTATACAACATACATCCACAAGTAATAACAATCATTAGTTAACTACTTCTGGTCCTGCCCATTTCATTGCAAGTCATATTTGTGCTGAAAGGGATGTACCACTCACTCCACTGAATGCAAATGGAAGTATGCATCCCAGAGACAATTCTGGGCTAGCATGCCCATCCAGGGAGATTGCCAAGTCTTCTGTTCCTAATGGGAAGAAGGTGGGTACCACAGGATTTAAAAAAAAAAAAAGAAAAAAAAGCTGTATTGTTTGTGCCTGATGGGGTGGAAGAGCCCGGAGGGAGGAGAAAGGTTGGGATTAATTTCCATCTCTAAGATTGCAAAGCTGAATCTATGATTAGAATTTCAGTCTTGGGTTCTGGCAGACAGATGACAGCAAGGACCCTCCATACAGATGGCTCAAAGTTCTGGGAGGTTTTAAGTTCAAAACAGTGACTTCAGCATTCAATAGCCCTGGCAAGTGTTAAGAGGAAAGCTCTGGCACATGTTAAAGATCTCAAAAAGAGAGGGGAGGGGGACTGCTGCCAAAAGCTCTCCATTTCAAACTCAGTTTCTCTCAGAAATTCAGTTTCTTTTGCTGTTCATCAAAGCTGCTTATGCTACACCTAGAAAAAAGGGGACAAAGGACAGGGAGAGGATGAGGCTCTTTGTTTCAAACAACTGCTCCCTTCTTGCATTGCCACCCCGAGGTTTTTAGCAGTACATTCTTAAGTGAAATAATTATTGGCTATGCTTCCCAACTCGACTTTGGTTTAGGCAGTGACAAAGGCTTTTTTGGCAACTGAGCTTAATCTAGAGACTGAAAACAACGCTCAACGTTTCTTAAAAACCAACAATGTTCTTACTGTTTGTTAAGGGTGGTCAGGTTTTTTTGTCCTCTGCTTCTATTTTGAGTTCTAGCACGTCTATTGTACACAGGCTGGAGCGCTCACTCTGGTTGTTTACAACAATTTCCCTCCTGTTGCCAGGCTTTTCTTCCATGAAGCACAACGTTGTAGGCAACACACAAGACAAGCCACAGTGTAAATAAACTGAATATGTGTGAAAAGTGTTGGCTCAACACCCCTCAAAATCGTCTCTAGCCCTAAAACTGTCAGGAGAGCATGAAACACTCATAGGAAGTTAAAAGCACAGCAGGTACCTCCTTGGGTTCAGTGTTAAAGGATTGTTTTATCTGTGCAAATCTGCAACTGAAAAGATTTCTCTAATTTCAGTGCCTTTGGGATAAGCTTTGATGGCTACACACACTTCACTGTCTCTGCTGAGCTCACAACTGTTGTCGCCACCAGCATGACTGAGACCACTCATTTCAGGGCTGGAGGAGAATTTTTGTTTGAAATAGCTGGAAACTGGTTTTGTGGGGCAGCCACGTCTGGGAGCTAACAGGAAACAGAAGCACTTTGTACCATTGTGCTTTCATTTAATTTCATTTATGATTGGCAGTGGTCAACGTGGATTTACCAAAGGTAAATTATGCTTGACCAATCTGACAGCCTTCTATGATGTTATAAAGGGATGACTGGATGAGGGGAGAGCAGCAGATGTCATCAACCTTGTCTTCAGCAAGGCTTTTGACACTGTCTCCCATAACATCCTCACTAGGAAACTGAGAAAATGTGGGCTAGATGTCGGGGCAGTGAGGTGGATTGAGAACTGGCTGTGGGACAGGACTCAGAGGGTTGTAATTAATAGAGCAGGGTCAAGTTGGAGGCCTGTAACCAGTGGTGTCCCCCAGGGGTCAATACTCATTCCAGTCTTGTTCAGCATATTCATCAATGACCTGGACGAGGGGATCAAGTGTATCCTCAGTAAGTTTGCTAATAATACCAAACTGGGAGGGCTGGCTGAAACTATGGTCATAGGACAAATCCGGTATCTTGCTGAATTTTTTATTAAACTTTCCTGGGAGAGAGTTAAACAATACAAAACCTCATTGTGATGTAGGTTCTCTGGAGAAACAAGCAAAGACTGAAGCAATGGGTGTGTGTGTGTGTGTTATCGGTTCCCTCACCCTCATAGATAGCTTGATGGAGGGCTACAGCACAACACCTTCCCAGCCATGTAATTCACCAGGCACTCCTACTAGCCCAGTCCTGCACAGTAGTCCCCTCATCAGACACCACTTCTACAAGGAAAAGAAGTTTTAAGAAGCATTGTCTGAAGGTTAAAAGGGGAAAAAATTGTTTCCCAGACCCACAAAAGACCAGGGACAACGCAGGACTGTAAGAGAAGTATCTCCTTGGACTAAGAGCACACTACCAGTACACCAGTTACTGGTCACAACATACACCACAGGTGGTTCCCAAGAAATGAACAGGGGAGTTTATGTAGCTCTTGAGCTGCTCTTTTTGAGCTGCTCCCTGACTGCAGCTCTAGAGAATGATTCTGCAGGTGGCGGATAGATTCTGCATCATGAGCTCTGATGTGCTGCCAGGATTTGGACTTCAAAGCACAGCAAAGTTGGTGCATGTTAACTTAGTAATCTGCCCTGGAAAACTCTGTCTCCTTCTTTCAGAAGACCAAGATGAGACCAACGACAGTTTATGAAGTGGTTCACAATATGCATGTACAAATTACTGAATGATCACCGCCACCATCATTGTAACACTTCCCTGCAGGCACCTTTCCTTGGCCAGGACCATCCCTTGCTGGCCATTTTTCACTGCATAAAATACCTCCTGGAAGGTGCTGTAATTAACACAGCCAATCTATGTACCAAATGTTGGCTAACAGTTCTTTTATTTTTAAATGTAAGCTATTCAGAACCACTGAGGTCTAACTACACAAGAGTACTTCACCTGTTAATTATCTTCATCTTAAAACTCAGGGCAAGAAGTGCTTTAAAACCCAAGCGTTCCAGTGGTCAGGAGTCCCTAGAGAATGCTATGGACTACAAGTATAAAAGGAAGCTTCTGAAGTGGCAACATACAACGTGGCTCATGCTGATGGCCTTAATTGGAAAATGAGAAATGAAGATGACAGATGTCTCTAATGTTTCTAGATTTCACTGCATGGATTTTGTGATTGCATTACAAAAAATAAATACCCACCTATTTCTACTATAGCTCTTTCTGAGTAACTCAAAGTTGGAAGATTATTTTGTTATATTGCGGTGGAACTGAGAGAAATCTTTACAAGAAAACAACACTGAACAGACGATTTGAAGAGAAATGATCCCTGTCTAAAAAGCATGCTTGTCACAAATACTTCAGTCAGACTTAACAGCAAAATGAGGTCTGTGTGTGTTAACTGTATGTATGCTAACTGCTGAAAGTGTTAATGGAGACACTGTCATGAAAAAATAAAAGGGGCTGCTGATCTGATGTCACCTGAGGTTTTACTGTTGCCCAGTCTCTACTTCTCGTGGCCAAATGAGACATGGCCAAGTAAGGACATGTAACTGGGACCTCCCTACTTTAAAATCACCGGCCTCTTCCTGCTCAGCTGAAGAGCAATTTCTGTTAATCTTGCCTTGGGATAGAAAGTTGCATTTGTTACTGCCATGAAGAGGGAGATAATACATAGGCATTTGCAATGTATTCACCAAAAATAAAACCAAAGAGCTGAAGGAGGGTTGCAGACAAGGATTAAAAGCACAAACAAGTGAACAAATGTGTTCATGTATCTCAAAGAAGCAACATATGAGGAAAGAGACATTTTGAATTTAAATCCTTCTGGATGAATTGGAGAATCAAACAGCAATAGAAAGCAGAACTACTAAGGTATTATCCATTCAAATGCAAGAACATGCATGAAAACAACTACTAAATCCATTGTCACAAATGTCTTTGAGATTAGTGAAGAGGAGATATTTAGTGAGTCGGCATTGCTCAAAACCCACTAATCTCCATGAGCAGACTGAGATTCAAAGCAGACCAAAGAGCAACCCTTTGTTAATCATAATAAAGAATTTGCTGTATTCAAATGAAGTCACAGCAAAGGGGATGCGTGCCAGTGCAGCACCAGTGTTCCAAGAGAACGGCAAGCTAGGAAATTATAGACCCTTCATCTCAGTGTCTGCAATTTGCAAAATAAAGAGTACAACCAGGGAGTAAGTTTGCAAAATGCATGTGCAAATGGAGTATCATTCTCTGTAATCTACTTGCAGGTAACTAGCAGGGATAGATGGTGTCGGTTAACTAATCCTTTTGAAAGAACTATGCAACACTTCAGTTATTAATCTTAAATACTCTAAGTTATTAAATTTAAAACACTCAAAGTAATAATTGATGTGATAGGCTGCTCACCTAATGCTCTGTAGCAGAAGAGGTTAATTCTCCTCTAAAACCAGTGTCTGCTATTCTGTAAGACCAACTTCATGCTTTTGGTTACCTACACCTCTCCTGTCCTGGTAAATTGCCTGCCTGCGAAGAAGAGTCGTGCTCAAGAGAAAATTGCGAGGAAATAAATATTAGAAACAAAATTCTTGGTATCATCAACATCTCTGCTACCATTCACTGTCCCAGGGCTACTCTCCCATTCCTACTACTGGATGCTCCTATTTTGCTGTCCCTCCTCTGTGACTACAGCCATCTGGACTAAGTTTTCTGCTTTGAGACTGTGTTTATCTATTTATATGTTCCAAATGACTCAGACAAGGCAGTAAACACTTCATTAAACTGCAGGTCAAGTAAAACTCATTATCTTCCATCTACACCAAACTTTTGCATCGTGTTAGCACCTTTTGATCAAACACCTTTAACACTAAGAGAAGGGAAAGCCCTCCTCGGTTGGCTTCTCCCTGTGCCCCCCTCTTTCCAACAGCCCCCAGAATTCCCACCACCCTGCTGCTCTGTTCCTCCCACAGCAAAGCCTGGAGTAGCCCTTCATTCATATTAATTTGAAAAAAGAAAAAAAGGAAAGTTTATACACAAATAAGTTTCTTCTATAAACAGTGGAAAAGAACCCTTTGTATTTAGTAACACTTTCAATACCCACAAGGTTTTCTTTTTGCTTACACAAATCATAGATTAAAACACAACACATCTCTACCAAAGGAAGCCAGCAAAACAGAATAGCTCTAGCCTTTATAAACAAACCCCAGCCATTTAGAAACCAAAAACTAATTAAAAGAACTTGTTACAATCTGAAACTGAGAGTCTAGTGGACATGTAAATGTGTAACCAAAAGGATTAAGGGTGCCTTTTGCAAATACAAGCGAAAACAAACAGTGAAGAACGCTGCCTGAAAGAACCTATTTACAGCTAAAAAGTAAATAGAGGGGTTGCAAAAACTTCTGCATTTACCTTCCCAAATCCACTAGAAGAGTTATCCGTGCAAACCTGCCATAGTGGTCAAACAGAAGGACACTCCAAGAACAGGCTTCATATGTAAAGAACCATGAATTCACTGAGACTTCACCCCTGAGTGACCACCAAACACCACCAGGGACCACCCAAGACCTTCCGTGCAGCCCCCAATGGACCTAATACAGGGTGATATGAATATTATAATGAGTTCTGGGAGATGTAATGACAACGAATATTCTATATGGATATAAGTCTGTGTGAATCTTGCATTTGATGGACATGTTGGGTGGAGATCCCACATGTTGCCGGTGCTGAATAAGAGTGCCTGCTTCTTAAGACCACACTGATGTTAAGGAATGTATTCCCAATTTCGGTGACAAACTTACAAATTCAAGCTAAAACATTACACTTGAAAAAAACAATCACAAGAAAGTGTTTAAAACACTGCCAATTTAAAATGCAATTTTTCAATTTTACTACACCTTCCCTCTTAAAACAAAAGCAAAGACCTAACCACAAGGCAGAGAAATGAGACTTCATATGTGAAATTTAAGAGCTTTTGCTCTTTTCTTGGGGATTTTGTTGGAGTTTTAAGAACTAAACTTGCACAGCAATGAGTTGTGACCTGGTTTGCATTTTATAGTAAGTGTATTCTGTCTAAAACCAACAATATCCTTAACAGTACATGTTTACATTTGTATTATCTCTGTAAAACGGGTAACTGCTGGAGTACAAACTGCCTCAACCTAATCCAAGTGACAGGTTTCTAGTTAATCAAGTTTAGCTGATTGAGCCAGGCTCATGTCATTTTCCGTATTCGCTGATTTCTGACCCGTTTACTTTTATCAAGTTTCCAAACTTTTTTCCACACACAGGAAAACTGCAAAGGTTTTATTCTTGTTGTTGGCGGGGGG
>VXBW01001073.1:80676-119217 GCA_013400375.1 Thinocorus orbignyianus | reverse complement strand
GCGCTCAACAAGTCCCGGGGGGAGCGGGCGGCCGCTGCGGCCCTCGGAGGAGGAGGAAGAGGGGGGCGTGCGTGGGGAGCCGCCGGTGTCTGAGGCAGTTCGCGGAGCATAAAAGACTTCCGTGGGTAGAGTGCGCGGTCGGTGGGGTGTGCGAGTGACGGGGGGCTGCGAGGGGAAGCGGCCGTGGGATGGAGACCTGCGTGGGCGCTGTGTGGAGATCCTGAAGGCAGCACTGAGGGTGCCGGGGTTCAGTCAGACCCCACGGAAGCCCACTCGGATGGCCCTGTGGGTCCGGTGTGGTTTGGAGCGACCTGCTCTTAGGCTGAAATCCCGCGGGTTTGCGCTTAATTATTTTGTCATGAGGGGTTTTTCTATAATTATTTCGTTCTTGGGGTAATCTGGGTGGCAAGGTTAACTCTGTGTGGGGGTCTGTGGAGGATTCATCTGATGGGTGTGCACTGGTTGTGGAAAATAAATGTGTGTGGAAGTTTCAAGGGTATCCATTTGGATTGATTTATTAATACATAGCTTTTAAAATTTGGGTAGTGATTCTTAAGGAGGGTTGGCCTGGTGGTAGTGCCCCGTTACCATCGGAGTCCTCCCTGTATTCAAAGAAGAAAAAAGAAACAAACCCAAACCAAAATAACAAAAAATCTCCAAAGGAAAGCAGCAGCAGAAATTTGGGTTGCCCCCGTGTCCTGTCAGAGCAGGTTTGACGGAGCAGTGACAGGATAAATCTCACCTGCTTGGGTCACTGGACCCTGTCCACGTAGCCCTTCAGTGGGTCTCTCAAAGGCCACGAGATGTGGTGGTTGTGGTCTGATGGGTCAGGCTGTCTGTGCTGCTGAGGCCTGACGGGCTGGGACAACTCGGTTCCTACAGAAGGTTTGGACATTTGGCTGGTGGGTAGCTCCTGTAGGTAGCTCCCTTCCTCCAGAAGGTAGCCTGAGGATGGAGGGCACCAGAACAGGTTTCTGCTCTCATCATTCTCCCCATCACACCAAAACTCCAAGTGGTAGAGGAGGCTTAGAGAAAGTTCCCCTGCGTACCTAATAGGGAAAAAGTGTGAAATTCTTAAATGTATCACACCAGTCTGAAATATTAATTGGATTACAAAGGTGTAACCTGTGTATATCAGGGGTTGTCAGTGTCCTGTTCTCTGTCAGCCCTCAGCATGCTTTGGAGTAGTAGGTCTGTTAGTAGAAGTAGAGGTTGCTGGTGTTTCTGCATTGCCCTTAAAACTGTGGGTGCATATCTGAGTATCATCCTTGCATACGTTTACTTCCTTGGACAGTAAATCTGTGTGTTAGACTACTTTTAATGTATGTAATAAACTCTCAAGTCATCTTTGGTAACCAGGTGCAGGCACTAACTCTCTGAGAAGAATATTTCTAATATATCTCAGTTTTTGCTTTCACTATGTATACTTTTGTGTACTATAAATTATAACTTTTTATTTAGTTTAATATTTTAAAGAAATTATCTTTAGTTTCTGTTTATTTCTTTAGGAATTGTTAGTGTAGGAGTAGAATAATCATAGAATCATAGAGTGGTTAGAGTTGGAAGGGACCTTAAAGATCATCAAGTTCCAACCCCCCTGCCATGGGCAGGGACACCTCTCCCTAGAGCAGGTTGCTCCAAGCCCCATCCAGCCTGGCCTTGAACCCCTCCAGGGATGGGGCAGCCACAGCTTCTCTGGGCAACCTGTCCCAGTGCCTCACCACCCTCACAGCAAAGAACTTCTTCCCAATATCTCATCTAAATCTCCCCTCTGCCAATTTAAAACCATTCCCCCTCGTCCTGTCACTAGACTCCCTGACCAAGAGTCCCTCCCCAGCTCTCCTGGAGCTCCCTTCAGATCCTGGAAGGCTGCTCTCAGGTCTCCCCGGAGCCTTCTCTTCTCCAGGCTGAACAGCCCCAGCTCTCTCAGCCTGTCCTCACAGCAGAGCTGCTCCATCCCTCTGAGCATCTTGGTGTCCCTCTGCTGGACCTGTTCCAACAGTTCCATGTCCTTTCTATGTTGAGGACTCCAGAGGTCTAGCTTAATCCAGTAAATCTGCTTTTGGTCATGATGGGGGTTTTTTGGTTGATTCTGGGGTTTTTGCTTTGTTTCATGCTTGCTTTTTGGTTGTTGTAGACAACAATATAGAAACATCTGGGTGATGTATGAGATGTAGAAGACACTTCAGAATTTTTCTGGAAGAAATCAGTTGCCTGTTACTTACAGCTGTTGGTTGGCTGGGTTGGATTCTCTCTCTGCTTCTTCATTCTCTTTAAAGTTGGGTGTCAGTTCATTGCCTTCTTTTAGATCAAACTTTCAGCTTTACTATTTGAGGGGATTATATGTTTATCTTGGGCCAAAAAAAAATACTTTTTGCTTGAGTGTTACTTAATTTAGATTTCCTGCATGCCTGCAAGTATATTTTAACAGGCAATTTGCAAAATGCAAAATTTAAATAGCAGATTCACTTCGTGGTGGAGAGATCTCAAAGACACATTAGAAACTTGCATACTAACTGAAGAATACACTGAAATGTTCCCTCTCAGATTAATAATGGTATAGAGATTTTTATAAATACTAATAGTTATTATAACATCAGAACTTTCCATTATATTTGAGAAGTTGTGGCAGTCTGGTGAAGTTCCCACTGACTGGAAAAGGAGAAACATAACCCCCATCTTCAAAATGGGGAAAAAAATGGAAGACCCAAGGAACTACAGGCCAGTCAGTCTCACCTCTGTGCCTGGCAAGATCATGGAGCAGATCCTTCTGGAATCTCTGCTAAGGCATGTGGAAAATGAGGGGATTGGTGACAGCCACCATAGCTTCACCAAATCCTGCCTGACACATTTGGTGGCCTTTTAGGATATTGCCACAGCCTTGGTAGACAAGGGCAGGGCAACAGACGTTATCCACCTGGATTTATGGAAAGTGTTTGACACTCACATGCAACAGCCTGATCCCAAAATTGGAAAGTCATGGATTTGATGGATGTACTTCTTGGTGGATAGGAACTGGCTGGATGGCCGCACTCAAGGGGTTGTGATCAACCTGCCACCGCAGGAGAGGCGAGGGGAACGTGTTGCCTGGCACCCTTCCCTCTTGCGTGGCCAGGCACGTACGTCGCTGTGAGAAAACGTGATAATTGGCTTAGTTCATTTGAAACTTGCTGTTTATGAAACCAGTAATTGACAAGGCAATTAAGGCTGCCCATTCCTGGCCAGCCAGGTCCTTTTTAGCCCAGTGGATTATCCAAGTGCTCCATCATGAAGGTGCTTAGCAACATTGAAGTGGAGCAACAGGATTGCTAAATGAAAAGTGAACCTCTTTTTTGCAGCTATGATCCTCCTCCTGCTTAAGACTTTCCAAGCTACCTGCTTAATTTCTATCAGTGTGTTTCTCAGGAGCTTGTTTTGTTTAAGAAAAGGGAAACTAGAGCTGAAGGACCTCTACTGATATCTTTCCAGAGGTGCCATACCTGGAGGCTGTTGTCCAGTTGAACCTGGCTAGTTGGGTTTGCATAGTGGTGACCGTGGGGCGTTGACTTGCATGCATGACATATCCAGAGTGCAGAGCATGGAGTTACTTCTTTGAGAGCAAATTTGGAAGATGCACACATTCAATAATTAGTATTAATTTATGGTAATGGTTCCTAATTGGTGTCTGATTATCTTAGAAGTCATGTCATGTATTCTTCTGGAAGGAATTTACTATGACTGCCTATGGGATGGAGAAGGAAGCTGCCGTATTTTCACATCTCCATCCCTTTGTTCATGTGGTGGAGAGAAAAAGGCTCAAATATACCTGAATCATTTCTGTTCAGACTTGAAAATGGTGTGTGGAAAGGGCTGTGGGTTCCCAATGTTCCTTGCTGTCTCCCCCTGTGATCTTAGTAACACCACTCTGTCCAGTTTTAATAACATCTGTGCTGCTTGTGCCAGTCAGTGCAGAATTGCAGATGTCACAGGTTGGTAGTTGTTCCATTTGGGATACAACAGGTACCTGGATGGGTACAGAATTTTAAATGTGGGAATGAAAATTTCTGTCATTCATCTGGATAGATGGTATAGAATTCAGAAACACCTTAGGCTGGTGGGGCTGGGTACATGGTTTTTGTAAATTATAGTTATATTTAGCCAGACAGGCTCTGGAATACACGTGGTGGTGAAAGGGTAGAAGCTTCTTCCCAACTCCAGTTCTTGCTTCCTGACTCCAATTCTTGCTGCCTAGCACCATATTGTGAAACCAGGCAACATAAATGTTTATATTTCTGTTTTAATATCTAGGAAATATATTATATGGATAGTTTTGTATATTCAGTCAAATGGTAAAGGTAGGAACTTTGTCATAACCTGCTTGAAGATGGTTGCTACCTTATGTAGATGCATACTACATGTTGTAAAGAATGCTTAACAGTGACCTTAAAATGCATTCCCTATTGTTAGAGAGCAGCAGTTTACACATAACCCATGTCAATCTACTCACTCTGAGCTTTTGTGATGAGCAACTGCTGGTGAAGTGGGTAATTACATGCAAAACACACTCGGAAATGTAATAATACATTGAAATTCAGGGCAGATTATTTCCAAGCATCGTTTCAAGATTCTGCCTTATCTCTTTGCATTCCAGTATGAATAAAGATTTCTTGTGAGATGGAAATGCAGTGCATTCTTGCCTTCCAGTGAGAATGCTGTTTGGAGATGGCAAAAATTAGAGCCTTTTTACATAAAGACTCCGTTATGGGAACTTGAACTGGAAATACTGTACAAAGTAGTACAAATAAACCAAAACATGTGTCCTTCCGGGGATTGAATTTAACTATTTTTTTCTTGCATGATGTTATCATAGTGATAAGTTCAGTGATTCTCATTGCTGTTTGTGAACTTTATTCTTGATTTCTTGTTCAGAAAAGTGGCTTATCTCTGTCCCTAGAGCACAGCCTAGCTGTTCAGCCTAACCTGGAAAGGTTCCTGCAATTTTTGAGCTCTTGTTTTGGCTGAACTTTTAAAATATGTATCATGTTAAATATATATATTATTGTTTTCCATTAATACACTAGGGTGAAAAATCTTGATTCCTTATTTTGCTTCTCTTATTGAGCTGCATATTTGCTCTGTGGTGGATCAAAAATGTTGCTAAAACCTTGTTTAAAAAAAAAAAAAAATCCTGTGACTTTTGTTTTCTTACCAGATGGAAATTTTACTGGCAGTCCCTAACACTTAACATGCTTACAACTATTCCAGAAAACAGAGAGAGATTGTCACAAACTCAGAATGAAGAAATTGTTTCTAAAAACCAACAGAGTTATATGGCAAGTTGGCTGGTACTAAACTGTCTTGAGGCTGTTGGTGGTTTTAATTGGAGTTTTTTGGTGTTCAAGACCAGGCTTTGAGCAGCTTGATCTAGTGGGAGGTGTCCCTGCCCATGGAACTAGATGATCTCTAAGGTCCCTTTGAACCTAAACCATTCTGTGATTACTAAACCCTTTAGTTGAAGCAGCATCTAAGTCCACTGAAGTGGGGCTGCCACTGCACCATGCTGCTGCATTTGATGAGCACGAGTATTTTAAGGTGAGCAAGAGAAGACAGCATTGCTGAGAAGCAGTGGAAGGAGTAAAGCCAGGTCAGACCCCACGTGTTGGGACTGTTCCAGAGCTGAGTTCCCAGGGTAGAGGTGCCAAGTGGTGGCACATTAGAAGTTTCCCTTGCCCAATAGTGATGGGAGTGAAGTTCTGAAAGGCAGGTGAGGACAACGCCAGTCAGAAACAAAACTAGTTTTTAAAATTTTCAGATGGTTTCTAAGTCCTCTTTTCAGTGTCTGAACTTCTAAGCGATGTTGGTTGCCTGAGGCCAGGTTGCAAAGGACTTAGTTGAAAGGAAGCTGAAGGTTGTTAAGGGTGAAAATATGCAATGAATTGCGTAGAAAACAAACTATTATCAAAATGGCTTGTATGAGCCATGATTAATTAAGTATATGGGAAAAACTGTTAGCTTTTGTCAGCAGTTGATACTGGAGGCAATAAGTTAACAAGTGTGGATGTATGATGGTAGTAAAAGCCAAATCATCAGGGAACAACATGATATTGGAGTTTGAGAGCAACTAAGGAGAGAGAAAAGTGAAATATTGGAAGTAAGCTGAAATAAATTGATGTTAGTGTTAACATCTGTCTGTCTCTGAGACAAGCTGTGTCTACTCGGACTAGACTTTCCAGAAAAGCTTTGCTGAAATAGGTTATGGACTTCAAGGACCACCACAAGCCTCAAAGCAGTTAAAAGCATATAAAGAATCTTTGACAAAATAAAAAGTTCCTGATACGATACAACAGAACAGTTAACTTACCTCGAAAGATATATTGGAAATGTATCTCCAAACCGTGTTATCTCCAAACTGTGAGTGATGGTGAGGCAGAGGAGTCCTGGTAGTCAGTCAATGTGTTTGACACAAAGTGAGGAACCTGATCAGTCAAGTGTTCCCCAAATCAACAGCTCCTTGTGTAGGTGTTCAGATTTCCAACAAAAGACCCCGTACCCTGGCAGATAGGGTGAGCATCTCAAGGGGATATGGCTCCCATGGACATGAATGGATTGAAATGGAAAAACTGCCTGTGGAGCAGGAGAAAGCTGTGGGAGAGTGGCCACTGAGGGAAACTGTTAGCTTTCTCTCATGGTCACAGAATTGCCAGAGTTGGAGGGGACCTCTAGAGATCATCCAGTCCAACTTCCCTGCTAAAGCAGGGTTGCCCAGAGCACACCACTCAGGATGGCATCCAGATGGGGCTTGAAGGTCTCCAGAGAAGGGGACTCCACACCCTCCCTGGGCAGCCTGTTCCAGTGCTCTGGCACCCTCATCCTAAAGAAGTTTCTCCTCATATTCCAATGGAACTTCCTATTTTCTAGCTTGTGCCCATTGCCCCTCATCCTGTCACTGGGAACCACTGACGAGAGTTTGGCTCCATCCTCCTTCAACCCACCCTTCAGATACTTGTAAGCATGAATAAGGTCTTCCCTCAGCCTTCTCTTCTCCCAGGCTAAAGAGTCCCAGCTCTCTCAGCCTTTTGAGACTTTCACCTGCTTTTAAAGTAGAAAAAATTCTTCACCTGTAGTCGTTCTCAAGGGAAGGTTTAGGAAGAGTGTCATATTTCCAAACATCTGGTGAAAACTGAAGGAGAGGAAGAGAGTTAGTATAAACATTCAGTCTGGTCTTCTGCTGTTTCTGCTTGTTTAGCCAAAGGAGCTGAACTGCTTGGTGGCAGCTCTGGAACCTGAGCACTTTGTGTGCTCCACCTTCTGTGGTTTTGTGATTTCTCACTTCCATAGGCTTGCATGAGGATGGATATTTATTATGGCAGACTGACGGATGAAAGCCAGGCTTTTATTTAAATATACGTGAACTGGATGAAACTAATTTTGATATGTATGAATAGATTATCTGGTATCACAGTGCAGATATTCTGCTCTTATATTTTAGGCTGTATTTCCTAGAATCATAGAATATTTTGGGTTGGAAGGGACCAATAAAGGTCATCTAGTCCAACCCCCCTGCAAGGAACGGGAACATCTTCAACTCAAATCAGGTTGCTCAGAGCCCCATCCAACCTGACCTTAAATATTTCTAGGGATGGGGCATCTACCATGTCTTTTGGCAACCTGTGCCAGTGTTACACCACCTTGTAAAAAGTGTTGTCCTTATATCTAGTCTAAATCTACCCTCTTTTAGTTTAAAGCCATTATCCCTTGTCCAACAGGCCCAGCTGTTTGTACAGCTCTGGTCTAACTCTGCAACCTTTGCTGTCACTGTTTGGGTCTGCGAAGAAAACTTAATAACATGGTACAATGTGTTTGCTGAAGCTGAGTAGAATATTAGATTTTTCTAAATTGAGAGGGAAAAATATTCTTTGGGAAAATCATGGATTTATTGGGTTAAAAACAAAATAAAAATTACCCTGATGAATATCATATTCAGTCTGGCACTGGGGGATGGGGGAGGAGGGATGCTGCCTGTCTCCCATGCTCTTGGAGCTTTCTCCACTAAGGGTTGCACAGAGCAAGGAGGAAACTGCTGGGTCCTGCCTTGGACTTCGACCTTTTTTTCCCACTTTAATGCAAATTTTTTGAGTCAATTATGATGAAAATTGAAAGCAACTCAGCATCTGTTGAAATCCTCAGGCACTCAGAAGAAAAGGGCTTATTGTAAATCTGAAAGTTTTTTAAAAAAATAATCATTAAATCAGAATTAAACTTATGTTGTTTGTATGTCTTCTCCTAATTCTGTGTGATCACATGCTGGCTGTTTTGTCTTCCAGGCAGATTTTCTTGGTAACGTGTCATCTGTTTGTGTGTGAAGAAATGTGAAATGACTAATCCTTTTTACTATTTACATTCATAAAGTAACAATTCTAGTTTTGTTCTTCAAGCAACTGCTAAAAACCCTTCCACCAAAACACTAGAATGAGACAATTAAATCGTCAGTCCTAAGTGTTTAGGCATTAGTGGTGTTGTTATGTGCTTCACCAAACAAAACAAAATGAACTTGGCAAGAGTGTCTTTTCTGTGGCCTTAAAATTGCTTGCAACCATTTTTATACCTGCCAAGGTTTGAAAGCTACAGACAGGGAAATTTGTGGGGACAGACATATGTTTTTCTATATATTTATGCATAAATAAATATGCACTTATACACTGATTTATTTATTTTTGATGATGATGATGAAAAGGAGGAGGAGCAGAGGGAATACATAGGAATATCATCTTGTTGGTGCTGTTGCTGCCTAAGGGTGACACATCCTGAATTTCTGCACTGTAAAGGTCAGCAATAATTTACATGGATCTAAAAATCCAGTTTGTGAGTCCTAGAAGGCGCCTGGGTTTCTGTGGGGTGGTGCATGTGGTGTGGATGTACCTCTGATCCAGGTTGGACAATCGGCCCTTGTGTTGGGCTGTATTTCACCTACTCTGGGTTGGGTGGAAGGGTTGCTGTCCTGGTGCCTCCTCCAGGCTTGCTGCAAATTGGTGGTTGAAGCTCTTCATACTAAAAGCACAAGATACCCAGAAATAACTCCTAGTGAATGCTTCTGGTAGACTCTGTGTTCATAGGGACATGAGGAAGCCAGCAGGCAAGAAGCTGGAGGAACTTGGCTGATGTTCGTCAGGATGAAGGGCTCATGACAGCCTGGGAGATAGGTTTGTCCCCATGAAGCTGAGGAAGTCTGGCTGGCCAGGGAACAGTATTACATAGGAAAATTGAAGTCCTGAACTTGATTTTGCTTGGTGGGAAGGTGGAAATTTAGATCCTGGCTTGGTTCTGGTGGCTTCCCATGTTCTTCACTGTAACCCTGCAGTATTTCTCTAACATGCTGACATGTTGTATTCCAGAGAGGTGGTGTATTGAGATATCTATGTGCTTGGGAGGTCTTTGCATGTGGGAAGCAACAGGTCTGAAGATCTGGGAAGTGCAGGCAGTCAAAGAGGCAACCTGGTGCTTTCTGTGTGTGCCTGTGCTCCTCACCACAGTGGTGGAGCTGGCCAGGCTCCTTGTGAAGATCCTGCAACCATCGCTGGCTCTCCTTTGCCTTCAGGCAGCTGAGTTGGATCATGAGTTGTCAGAAGTCTAGTGACAGGACGAGGGGTAATGGTTTTAAATTGGAAGAGGGGAGATTGAGATGAGATATTAGGAAAAAGTTCTTTCCTGTGAGGGTGGTGAGGCACTGGAACAGGTTGCCCAGGGAGTTGTTGATGATCCCTGGAAGTGTTTAAGGCCAGGCTGGATGGGGCTTGGAGCAACCTGCTCTAGGGAGAGGTGTCCCTGCCCATGGCAGGGGGGTTGGAACTTGATGATCTTTGGGGTACCTTCCAGCTCTGACCATTCTATGATTCTATGATGATTCTATAACAAATTATTTTTATGTTAATTGAGGAACCCTTTTTCCCAAGTACAACTGTTCAAGAATCCGGTAAATGGTCGTTGAAACTCCTTTAATTTCTTGGTTGCCTTTTATCTGAATAAATGCCTTTTTTCCTGGAATTCTAGGAGGAGGGTAGCTAGGATTTCTTTTGCAGCACAGATGTTTATTATATTTTTATGTTTATTAAATGTTTATTATATGTTTATTATATGTTTATTTTTATGTTTATTATATGTTTATTAAATATATGTTGTATATACTGTGGTTTCCAAAAATCCAGTTCAAATGCCTTTTTGATTTAACATTAAGACATAACTGATTGTTTTATCAAATGGACAAGAATTGCTTATTTTCCTGGACAGACCTCAGC
The DNA here is from genome assembly GCA_013400375.1 of Thinocorus orbignyianus. Taxonomy (NCBI): domain Eukaryota; kingdom Metazoa; phylum Chordata; class Aves; order Ciconiiformes; family Thinocoridae; genus Thinocorus; species Thinocorus orbignyianus. Next base: position 108,946 of record VXBW01001073.1, on the reverse strand, counting down.
ACTGTTGAGAAATTGATGGCAGTTTTAGAATTGAAGGGCAAAGAAATGCTATTCTCTGATTCAGTGAAGTAATTAAAAGCCAGTGCCTGTGTGTATTGGGTTCCCCTCTCCCCCCTCAGCATTTTAGGAGAGAATTAGACAAAAATGTAATAATTGCTTTTAATTTTCCAGGCAGCCAGCACCAAGCGTGAAATGACCTTCCCTGCATTTCAGCAGGAGGATGTAAAAAGTGACATCAGCCAAAAACTGCCAGACCAACAGTTTCTCCTGTTCACCACAAAGGAGGAAGAATTAAAAACAGCAGAGACCAAAAAATCAAGCAGAGCTCATGAGTACGAGAAAGAAAACACTCGTTCTGTTTGTCTGCTGGAACAGAAGCGCAAGGTGGTTTCTTCAAATATCGATGTGCCTCCAGCAAGGTGAGGAATGGCAGGGTTTCTTCTTGTAATTCTCTTTCAAGGGTTGTTTTCTTCCACCCCTCTTCTCTTCTTTTTAAATGGGATGTTAAAGACAAGCTTGGTAAGTGGTGCAATGAACCAGTATTCGTGTCCAAGCATCCAAAGTCAATCACAACTCCACTGCTTGAGAGATCTAGGAAATCAAAACCACTGGGAGCAGAAACTGAGACCATTACTGATGTAGGACTTTGTATTGCTCTTGCAATGCTTTTGCTTTTCTCCTGTGCTGCAACTCAAGTGTTCCCAGAAGAGGATGTATCTTAACAGGAAGGGATTGTTGACCCGGCTTCACCCTGAGAAGAAATCTTGTAAATTAGACACGGAATCATCTCAGCCGCCAGGAATTTTTTATTTATTTATTTATTTTAATACTGCCATGTGTGCAGACATTTCATACTCCTGAAATGTGCGGTGACTTACACTGCACAATGAAGATGTAGTATCTTCTGTTATGTCCCTGTGTAGGTGCACAGCTGGGTCATAGTGTGGTCTATGGCATTAATTAATAAAAAAAAGTCATGAGGAAAGGCCAAAACAGGGAATTCAAATTTGTACAAAACGGGGATGTGGGGATTTTGCTTTTTAATCTGTTGTTCCTTGAGGATCTGTTGTGAATCATTCATCATTCATATCTGGGCTTTTAATTATAAACTAATTATAGGGAATTATTTTGAGAAAAATACTTGTTCTTTAATCTGAGATTTGGCATGTATCACGGCCAGAAATTCAAGGTTTATTTGTCTATTTTTTTTTTCCTCTTGATATTTAAGTGGAATAATAGTAGATGAAAGAGAAACTGAGAATTCCATACTGGCTAGTTATTTAAAGAGAAGGAGATCAAAAACACAGTGTGGAATGTTGAACTTTGGACAAGGAATTTACTGCTTTGAGAGAGAATGACTTCTCTAAGAAATGCTGAACTTTATAATAAAAGACACATATCCAGTGATGATAAACAGGCTCACTGACAGCAAATTGGGTATTCTGCATTGCAGGATGACAAGTGCTTTTTGCTTTGCTGTTTGTAATTTCATGTTTGCATCAGATTTTTTCTTAACCTGCCTGATAAATTCGCTTGAGCATAATATTCAGTGAAATGCTTTCTGAGATGTTATAGTGCCACTTAAAAATATGTAGTTGAACTGGATGTTGTGTTGTTTTTCAGTTTGTTTGCTTTCTAAAACTCAACGTAGGAAACAGCAGGTTCAGCCACATCAGCCAGAACAGGATTACCATTGTTGTCCTCTGGCTGTCATAGATGACACTTGTGAAAACCACAAAGTTCTTGAGCATTTTGAGAGGATTTTCCCAAAAAAGGTGGAAATGAGAATGAATAAACATCCTTAATGTCTTCTTAAGACTAATTGTGACACCAGTTGTGAGCACAAGATACTTAGGATGAAATAAGTTCATTTGCAAAGGTGTCTTCAAAAATTGTTCATTGTTCCTGTGTTTTCTTGTGAACAGATAAATTATCATAATATGTTGTTGCATGTTTTCAGACTTCTGCATTAGCAGATTTAGACAATGAAGTAGAGGTAGGGTATAAATTTGATAGTATCTCCACTGTTGCTGCAGTTTTGAGGACAAGTTCAAGTTTCACTTTTAATGGAAGGTGATTTATTGGGCCGTTTGTCCACACCAGACACAAGGAACACTGGAACCTTTGCTTGGAGATCTAAATATTTGTTGTTGTAATGAGGGGAATGCCCAGTCTTTCTTCCTCTTCAGTGCAGTTTGATCTCTTAAGTCATGCTCTCTGAGAAGTGAGAATCTGGGCATTTGATGTTCTCCTGCCTCGTTGTAAACCCCTTCCAGTCTTGCGTCTAGGACTGCGCTGGTGGAGATGCCTGTTCCCCAGAGGAGAATTCCTCCTCTGTTCACTTCCAGGCAGAACTTGTGAGTGTCCTCTCCTCTTACAAGCACATCTCTCTGTCTCTACAGCTTGCTGATTGCCTTTGCAGATTATTTGTCATGTCCAGTTATGAAAAGACATCTCGAATTAATCAGGTTATGTTTACAAAAGCATAGGAGAAATAAGGAGTTTAATGTGCTACGGAAATGAAGCTTGCTCTTTATTTTGTTTTAAAACCTTAGTGGAGCTGAGAAGGTTATCCTCTTTATTTCAGATGCCAAGGTAAAGGGTAACATTAAATTTTGCAATATCTCACTAAATCCAGGACAGTAAGTAAGTGTTTTTGAGATAGAAGTTTATCATCTTTATTAACAAGGGTATGTGAGTACCTCCGTAAGAGCTCTGAAAAAGCATCTGCAGAAGAGCTGTTAACACGGATAAGTGTACTTCACTTTGACCAAAAATTGAAACGAAGCCCATCCCATCTTGCCTGTTTTTAAGGATCTCAATGAATAAGAATTAAAATCCTTGTGAGGTTCTGTATCCAAAATAAGTAACAGTTCAGAAAGCACCAGCATAATAATTGTTGCTTCTGAAGCATTCACCAACAGGGCTTCTGTTATTGCTTATAGACTCTGAAATTTTAGAAATGTGAAGATATCTAAACTGAGTCCTTGATGTTTTGGGCGATTGTTGCTCAGGTGCACTGAATTAATGTCAGAAGTTGTGTCCTTTCTTATGTCTCAGAAAGGAGTAATTAGAAACATCCAAAAGGTTAAGAGAATTAAAGAGAGAACTGGGTGGACATCACTCCTGTACGTCTGGTGTGTGGGAGTGTTTGAATGGTACTGCTTTTGTTAACCTTTTATTAGATGGCCTCAAAATTTTGTGACATTTGTATTGTCCCCTTGCCACGTCATTCTCCTTTTCTGAATTTCTCCTGTACCCTCTCCGAAAAGAAAAAATATGAACTTTCTGATGCCTAACTTTTCTGCACTAAGTTTGTGCTCTTAAAGGACAAGCCAAAACTAAACCTCAGCTTCTTAAGCACTTCCTAAAGTGTGAAAACAGCTCTTGTGCAATAAAACCTGGTTCCTGTGCTGTTCCAGTTCACTTCTGTTAAGCAGTGACATTTGCCACAATAACAATATAGTGGATTTTGCTATCCTCTGTTTCTTCTCTATATAAAGAAAAGTTGCTCACCTACTGCAAAAATAATTTTTATTCATGTACCTATACTTTATCTCATAATTAGTTTATAATATAATGGAAGAATACGTGAAGTAATTGAAACTAAGCAAATCCTCTCTAGGAATTCTCTCCCATTACCTCTTTAAGTCCTTCTAGAATAGCTACAGAAAACTGGAGCAAAGTGAATCACAGATTTGTTTTCTGACCGTCATTGTAAAGAAACAGCAGAGCTGTATTTCCATCCCTGTATGATTTTCTTGCCTGGTCTTTCCAGGAATGTAGCTCTGGGCAGCCTTCTGATTAGAGGATGTCTTGTTAATCCCTGTTCCTGCTGGGCACGATTGATTGTGTATTGTGCATTTCAGTGGAAACCTTTGTGTATTTTCAGAGCTAAAGCTCTCCAGGAGCCTGACTCCAAGATCAAACGCAGTATCTGCTTAACTGTGAGAACCTCACTAGGAAGACTTCCCAATCTCTTCACAGAGGGAAGAATCTGGCAATCAAGTTGTGCTTTTCTGTTTATTCAGAGATTGTATTCTGTGATGCTTCTCCATCTGTTTTAAAAGGCTCCTCCACTCTCCTAGGGGGAGCTGCTTTCCTCTTGTCCCACCATGGGGAAACTTCAGAGCCATCAATTATTTGTTGTCTCTCTGGACCATTACAAGAGCCTGTTTCTGAACGACAACCTGTCAAGAGGTACCAACTTTTAAGATCAGATTAGACAAACAGTTATTAGATGGGATACATACAGCTGATCTTGCTGCAGGGCAAGGGAATACATCTGAGATCCGTGAAGGACCTTCCACCTGTATTTTTGCTGTTCCAATGCTATAAATCAGAATGTGCCAGTATCTATCATATCTTCTAAACACATCTCTGAGGCAACGGTATTTAAGCTACCAGTATAATAATTGAGCAGCTATTTGGCAGAGAAGATGATACAGGAAATCTGGCAATACACCAAAAATAAAACATGCAGCCATGCATCTTCTAAAAGAGCAGAGTTTGGGAAAGTATTCAGCATATTTTTTAAACAGAACATGCTATGAGTTTAAGGTTGTTAAAATCTGTTCAAATATTTTCCATTAAAACAACAGCAATTCTGTCAACAAGAGGAAGCCTTGAGGTAATGACAGCACATCCAGTTTCCCCATCAAAATAAACTCTAACATAAAATAAGCATTTACTCTGTGCACAGACATACACACACAGAGGTTTCAGGGAAATAAATAAATATTTAACAATCACAGAGTAGGCTTCTCTTTTATAAATCCCACAACTTTTTCTATGCACGTTGGGTCCAGCAGATGATGGTCAAACCTTGTCTTAATTGAAGTCAATTAAGGAAGATGTGTGGTAGCAGAGCCAGTTTGCTTCAGCAGAGCTACACCAGTTGCAAGAGCAGCTTGGTGTTGCCCACTCCATCCCCAGCTCCTGTCCTTTAGAGGCAGCTGCCCCTGCTGAGGGCAAATAAAACCCAAAACTTTCTGATAGCCTAAAAAGGGCCTGGTTTTGTGTGCAGGGGGGAACCAAGGTACCCTCAACCTCATAAAACATGACTTTCCTAACAGGTATCCACACTTGGAGGTTGTCTCCAAGCTTTTTCACCATCCTCTAGGTTGACTGCTCCTGTTTCTTAAGTTTTATTTTCTGTGCATCTATGATAGTTAGAAACTTTGAAAATGGTTGTTTTTCATCTAAAGAGAATTACTCACAGACTCGTTCCCATATTTCAGGGCTTCTGTAAAAACGTTGGCAGTTGCCAGTTCCATGCATTTGAAAGCAGATTCTCCAAATATCCACACCAGCTAATTACTGAAGTAGTGAATTGTTGCTTTGTTTTGCTAGACTGCTTTAGTTTAATATGTGTGCAGCTTGATTGGATTTCACCCAAGCAGTCATTAGAGCTTGATTGTGTTTAATATTGATGGTAGACTGCTCATCATGGGCTGCTGCAAAAAGGTGTGGTGCCTTCTAGGATCTGACTGTTCAGCAGAGAAATAGAGGCTTATCCACGGAGCGGGTGAAAATCATTCTGTGCATCTTTTGAAAGCAGCAGAAATACAAGTCTTTGATATCAACAGTGTTCTTCCAGGTTGTAACTCTTCATTTATGTATTTTCTGCTTGGAGAAGCTTATCAAGCACTGAAGACTAAAATCGTGTGCCATTAGTCACTAAATTGCATTAAATCTTTCTGCTGCTCTGTGCAGATGGAAAGAAGATGGAGAGAGCTTAGGTTAAAAGTTTTTTTTCCCCTAAATTACAAACCTAAAATTACTTTTTTTAAGCAGAAGCATTACTGACACATTTTGTTGGCATCTTCTGGGGCAAGGTAATAGCACAGAGATAAGAAACAATCTTGTTGTTTCATCTGAACTTTTTCTTTCTGCTTAACCTTTGTCCAAATTAATTCCAAGCATCTCATTTTGGGGGAAGAAGAGAGAGGTTCAAGCTGTTTGACACTGTAAATATGGAAGGAAAAGTATGTCTCCTCAAACTGTGGTAGAATGAAACCACAGAATTTGGATCTGGGAGCTAATTGCCAAGGACTTTGATGCTAACGTGGGAGATTTCCAAAAATTCTTCATAATACAAAGTCTGTTTATAAGATTTGAAATCTGCACTTGGATCAGAAGGGATGTTTTGGTGCATTTTCCTCTGCCAAAATCTTATTTTCTGAAACATTGAGCATATCAAGTGCAACATAGGAAGGCAATTTAAAACCATTCCCCCTCGTCCTGTCACTAGACTTCCTGACCAAGAGAACCTCCCCAGCTCTCCTGGAGCTCCCTTCAGATCCTGGAAGGCTGCTCCAAGGTCTCCCTGGAGCCTTCTCTTCTCCAGGCTGAGCAGCCCCAGCTCTCTCAGCCTGTCCTCACAGCAGAGCTGCTCCAGCCCTCTGAGCATCTTGGTGGTCCTTAGTGGACCTTCCAGCTTCTGTTCCCTCTGCCCAGGTGTATCTGTGTGTAACCATCTTTTTTTAGAGAAAAAAGCTGTCTGAAAACATAGCAGAAACTGTGGAGAGAGTGAGTGTGAGCGTGCAGCTTTGTGAGCATGATGTCAGTGTAATTTGCTCTGCTGGGGGCTGAGCTCATCGGGGAGGGCACTTGCAGAATTACAGCTGTGCCAATTCATCGCTGCCTTGATTAACATTCTCCAAGCTCCCTCCTTGGACTAAACAACAGGCACCACTTTATGAATTATTTAAAGGCCTATGAGAGCTGCTACTAAATAAAATCAAGCATCAGTTCAAAACAAAAGAGTGAGAATTCTGTTTTGCTTCCACAATGTTGTTAGAAAATGGCATGTCTGCCATTCCCAAAAGGATAACCAGGTTGCTTGGTTTTTTCTCCTGTCATTCCAGCCCCTTAACATTTTTGCACTACTAGTTTCCAACAACAGTCTGAGTTGTTCTTTTGTAGAGGGTGGGTATATAGACCTAATACATACATCTGTATATGTTTCGTGTGTAGATACAGTGCAGCATTGACAAAGCTGTCTTATTCCACTCTGTAACTGGGTTTTTCATTTCTAATAGAAATTATTATATAAAACTTGGACCATTAGAAAAAACAAGCACATTCTTAAGTGAAGCCGTGCTTAGATTCACTTTTTTAAATAATCCATGGAAGATATATGAGAACTAGATGATGTCTTTGCTCTTCATTTTTTTCAGGAATTTGGCTACATTAAATGTAAGATAGTTAGGATTTTCCTTATCAAATCTTCAAAAAAAAATTAAAATTCTGCCTGCATTGTTAGGGAAGTTGGCCTCCAGCAACAGCCAAAGATCCAGTTTGGGGGTTCTGGTGGTTGTTTGGTGATGTGGATTTCTTTCACAGAAATTGTGACCTTTTGCAAATGGGTAAGATCAGCTGCTTGGAAATCAGATAAACCATCTTGGAGCTGCCGCTGCTTTTCTGTGTCCTGCACCATGGGCTAGAGGTGATGGGAAATTTGTATGTTTACATTTGCTGAAATTCTCCTCCAAAACACGTTTAACAGATTTTTTTTTTTAAATTTAGACACTAGATTGAGATGTGGGGCGCAAATAGTGAGAGCAGAATTGTGCCCAGCTTCTCAAAAATGCTTTGGGACCTCTCTAAGAAGCAGAATGCAGGATGAATGCTTGACATTATGGTGGTTTCTCATCAAGACGTGGTGCCTTGTTTTTCAGGATTTGCCTCCTGAGATTAGGACAGTGAAAGCTCCCCTGCTTCTGAAGTCATATTTATTTGCTGCTATCTGTAATAGCTTCACACTGTTACTCATTGCTGATGAGTTCCTTGGAACAGTAGTACAGCAAGCAATACAAATACAAGGAAATCTGAAATAAAAATGTAGATAGAGGATGAGTTATGGCACCTGGTTACTCTACTATCACTGTGTCCCTCTTTCAGCTTTGGGTTTGGGGGCCTGGGGACAGAGTCTGATTGGGTTCTCCAAAGTGACCAAACAGCTGAATATTCTGCTAGGGACTAATACCCAAAGAGCTGGGTGAAGTGATTCAGAGACCAAGCTGGTTTTATCAGTAAGTTCACCAAAAACTTGCCAAATTAAAAGATCTTAATTTTCTAAAAATCACAGGGAACAATTAGAGTATGGAAGTTCTGCACTGCCCACTCCGTCCCCTGAAGGGAGAGTGTTCTCTTACTACAGGATAGAATACTATAGTAAGTATAGTAAATAAATAAGTATAGTAAGTAAATATAGAATACTACAGTATAGAATACTGTATACTACTACTACCAGTAGTAATACTACTATTACTCTATACTACAGTATAGAATACTGTAGTACATGCAGTTTTTTAATTAAAAAAATGTGCTACAGAAGATGCAGAAGGGTCTAGTGTAATTATTTTAATCTCTGTAACTTGAATAGATGAAGGAATTACGTTTTGTTGGGGTTTTTTAATTCTTGTGAAACTATTCTGGAAGCACGAGCAGCAGGTCACATCTCTTCAGCACCTATGAAAGGCTTCAACTAGGAGTCTGCTAGTGTTCCCTGACCTGCTCCCACTACGGAGCATTAGGAAAATTTGGAGTAAAGCAAGTAGACCTGCAGTTTAAGCATCTGCTTCCTCATAAGCAGCTTTATCTGCAAGAGACAAACTGCACACCATGCTGGCTTGTATACTTTCAAAATAGCAATCTTTTAATTTCACAACACGAATAGAGGCAGTGCCAAAATACACTTACTGAGAGGTGAACTCAGAATGCCTTTTGTGTTACCAGCCCAGCATGTTCCTCTGAACAAAACCTGTAACGTTGAATAAACACTGTTTAGTTTCCAGTATTTTAGAGTAGTTCATGTACAGCTGTGCTCGAGGGTGAACTGAATCTCCAGGACACCAAGCAGTTTGCATTCAGAGACAGAAGTGAAAATAAGCCTGCTACCCAGACTTAGACGTGTTGAGACAAACTCACAACTTGGGTTTGTTAAAATACAGCTTAATTACAACTGTTGGAACAGGTCCAGCGGAGGCCACCAAGATGCTCAGAGGGCTGGAGCAGCTCTGCTGTGAGGACAGGCTGAGAGAGCTGGGGCTGTTCAGCCTGGAGAAGAGAAGGCTCCGGGGAGACCTGAGAGCAGCCTTCCAGGATCTGAAGGGAGCTCCAGGAGAGCTGGAGAGGGACTCTTGGTCAGGAAGTCTAGTGACAGGATGAGGGGGAATGGTTTTAAATTGGAAGAGGGGAGATTTAGATGAGATCTTAGGAAGAAGTTCTTTGGTGTGAGGGTGGTGAGGCACTGGGACAGGTTGCCCAGGGAAGTTGTGGCTGTCCCATCCCTGGAAGTGTTTAAGGCCAGGCTGGATGGGGCTTGGAGCAACCTGCTCTAGGGAGAGGTGTCCCTGCCCATGGCAGTGGGGTTGGAACTTGATGATCTTTGGGGTACCTTCCAACTCTGACCATTCTATGATTCTATGATTAATTAATTGTTTTGGAAACTTGCCTTGAAATGCTGTTGGGGATGCTGCTGGTTCCAGGAGCAACAAAGAAGTTTTGGATGCCCCATCCCTGGAGGGGTTCGAGGCCAGGCTGGATGGGGCTTGGAGCAACCTGCTTTAGGGAGAGGTGTCCCTGCCCATGGCAGGGGGGGTGGAACTNACTGAATGATCTTGAAGGTCCCTTCCAACTCTAACCATTCTATGATTCTATGACAGTGGAGGAGGATTGGCTCTGAGTTTTCACTGCTCAGTTGGCAGCACCAGCTGACAGTGATGGTGTAGCTGATGCTTGGCAAACTCCTTTGCTCTTTTGCCTTTCCATATGTAAAATTGGGACAATTTTACTGTACTTTTGGAGGTCTCCTGGAAAGAGCTAACTGTTACAGGACAGTAGGGTATATATTCATTTTAGGAATGTAGTTATGCTTAAACGTGTCAGTCAACAGCAAGTACCTTGGTAAAAGTTGATGATCAAATACAGGAGATTTCTTATTCTGAAAAACTTTGTGAAAATGGGGTTTTTCTTTCAGATAGTGGAATATAAGTATCTTATATAAGCTGTCATTGTGGTCAGGATATTTCCTCAATACAGGGACCAGCTGACTTAGAGATCAGTTCATTGTGATCAGTTAATATGGACAGACTTTTCAGCAGGGTCTCTTGCAAAAGGATGAGGGGGTAATGGTTTTAAACTGAAAGAGGGTAGATTTAGACTAGATATAAAGACATTTTTTACAATGAAGATGGTGAAACAGTGGCACAGGTTGCCCAGAGATGCCCCATCCCTGGAAACATTCAAGGCCAGGTTGGATGGGGCTCTGAACCACCTGATTGAGTTGAAGATGCTGATCATTGCAGGGAGGTTTGGAGGAGATGACCTTTAAAGGTCCCTTCTAACCCAAACTATTCTATGATTTTATGATCTTACCCTGAAGGAGGCACCAAGTGGGAGGTAAGGTTGGCTTGACATAAGCATGCAGTGCTGTTGTGTGCCATCTGGTATTGGAGACACCAGTGTGGAGCTCTAGATGTGACCTGGGAACTGCCCAAGAGCTTGCACTGGGAGCAGCAGCTGATGACTTAGGGCATCTCAAAGATGCTTGATGCTCACCTTTAGGCAAGCCGAGTCTTAACCCTGTTGGTTTTTTGTCTCTGTGTTCTGCTAATTATTGTCACCATGTTTCTGTTAGCGTTGGTGGGAGTACAGGCACATAGTCTACTTGTATAAATATAGATGTCCTAAACTGGAGCTGAATCCCACCTGTTCTGCATGTATTTCTAACCAGTCCTTCAGCTGAAGCTCAGTGTCGTATGTCCCAAGTTTCTGCTTTAAAAATCCTTGAAAGGAGCATTTTAAGGCAGTGGTCTGTAAAACTTACTGATGCTTTAAAGACAATTTGTTTTAAAATGCAAAAAGCTTTTGTGAGATGAATGGACAGAAACCCCTACTTCCATTTGCAGGTCCTACAGAAGGAGCTCCCACCAGAGCAGGTTGCTCCAAGCCCCATCCAGCCTGGCCTTGAACACTTCCAGGGATGGGGCATCAACAGCTTCCCTGGGCAACCTGTTCCAGTGCCTCACCACCCTCACACCAAAGAACTTCTTCCTAAGATCTCATCTAAATCTCCCCTCTTCCAATTTAAAACCATTCCCCCTCGTCCTGTCACTAGACTTCCTGACCAAGAGTCCCTCTCCAGCTCTCCTGGAGCTCCCTTCAGATCCTGGAAGGCTGCTCTCAGGTCTCCCTGGAGCCTTCTCTTCTCCAGGCTGAACATGTCTATGTTCAGGCTATGTCATGTTCTAAGGGATGGCTTGAAGATGCGTGATTTCCATCTCCTAAAGTAGTAAAAATCACAGCTTTCATGGAAGAATTTCAATATGCTGGTATTTTGTCTTAGTTGTGACATGTTAATGCATGTACATTTATTAAGGAGGTACCATATAAAAGGTCAAGATCTCATAAGCTGGTTTTTGGGTGGAAGCCAGCTAACATAGCGTACTAGCATTTTTGTGCCTGACTGATGCTGTTCTTTATCAATCCTACTTCATTTTTGTTTGTTTTGTTTTGTTTTTTACTGGGTCCCTCTGGGGGGGTAGCAGTGAGGAGCAGGTAAGCTCATGCCTCTGTCAAACCAAAGAAAAACGTAAACCTTTTAATAAATCTGAATGTTCCAGGCATGTGGGCTTCAGGTGGTTGTTTAAGTAGGATAAGGAGAGGCAAGAACAGGAGAGGGACGTGGCTCTGGAGAAGAACATGGTCTATGACCATCAACTCCTGTAGCCAACCTCCACTTGAAGTAATTGGAAATATCCTTCCTTTTCCACTCTCTGTGGGCTGGTCTCCTGGTGCTGGAGCTCTGTCCCTGCCAGCTCTCACTTTCTTGATGGGAGTCGAGCCCTGGAGAAGAAGCTGGTCTGGTCTCAGGCTCTGCCTGGTCTGCACTCAGGCTCTTTTGGAGCACCTCTGAAGCACAGGAGGACACTTTCCATAGGGTGTACCTTTCCATAGTCGCTTTGAGCATCACTGTGCTCGAGTTGGAGGTCACAAGTCAGGGAATTAATTGAAAGCTTTGGTCTTGTGGGCAGGGAAAATAAATATTTCTTTGGTTATTTTTTTTTCCCCTTTGCTTAAAATGAAGTTAAGTTTTTCTTTTAAATAAGGACAGTTTTGTCTAAAACACCTGCTACCACTACCAGTTTCTCTGCTAAAAAAATGTTCTCCAGGACACTGAAAATATAGTTGGGTAAAGTACTGCCCTAAGATGCAGTCTTTCCAAGAGGAGGAGTTGCAGGCTTTTTTGTGTGAGCCAGGCAAATAATAAAGGATAAACCAAAGACTTCAAAACTAGAATAAAATGTGTGGGTTTTAAGGATTTTTGAGAGTTTTTATTAAAAAAAAAATTCCAACCAGAGATAATAGTGTGGCTGATACATAGAAGAAACAACAGAGGTGTGGTATAGATATGTCCAAATGGGAATAACACTTATGCTTGAAGGTGATGGTGGCCAGGAGAGGACCTGTGCATCTTTCCCAAAGGGAGGTCACCAGAAAGTTGCTGGTAGGCAGCAGCTGCACCAGAAGTTTAAGCTGGATTCAGTCCCATAAGGAAACACAAGCCCTAGGAGGAGTCAACATGACAGTAGGAGATCAGCTCTTGTGTCATCTTCTGACCTGGCTGTGGTACAAGCAAGCAGTGTGGGACACTTCCATAGCCTTGGACTCATCTTGGACCCTCTGTTGCTCATCTTTTGGAGCTTAACTCCATCCTTTCATTGCACAGAGCTCTGGTAGAAGAGGATGTTATAGATTCTTAACACCATTAAATTAATTTTTAGAATGGTAAATTGATTAGCAGAACAAGGAGAAGTATTGATTAAGAGTGAAGGTAATAACTAAGTTGAATTTGATCTTGGAAGGGCTATTTTAAATACCATTCTAGCCAGGTTAGAGTATTGCAGAGATCCCTGCCGAGGAAGCAAGCAGGCATGAAGCTGGCAGACATGGGGCGGTGGTAGAAGATCTGTCCCCAACAGCCTCTAACTTCTGCTGCTAATTTCTCAGCTGGTTTACTAAAATTCAGCTATTGGCTTGTGTTTGGATTTACAAAGGCTTGGAAATAAAGGATCCAAAACTGGGCTGACAGAAGTATATCTGCACAAGAAGTTGTGAGGCTGGGATGTGGGATTAGAGGAAAGAAGAAACCTTCATAGCTGTATATTAGTTGATTTTACAACTGATTTGGATTTCACTGCTCCTAAGTACAAGCAGCAGCAGGGATTATAACTTCACTCTGCAGAAAATCACCTTAGCAATGGAGGAATAAGTGGTTGGGGAACAAGAGATGTGTCATGGAGAAGTTGTTCTCCCCTCTGAGTATAAATACTCTTCAACAGCTGTCTGCAGGTTCAGCTTTCCAGAGGAAAAAGCTGGAAAAGACAAGGGCAGTCTTAAGACTTCTTCATCTCGCATGTGATACTGACTAAATGCAGATGGCTTAAGTGATTCCTGTCTTGAGATGGATGTTTTGACTCTCCCTCAAAGGCTGCTGTTCCTGCAGTGGTGCTGGCTGAGTGAAATATGTGTGTTTACATTTAGGAGCCAAACTGTAAAAATGCATTTGGGAGCAGAGTCCCATAAGCTAGCACTTGTAGCTGCTAAAATTCCTGTGGCTGGGAAGTACCAGCAGAGTGTTCCTTGTCTGCTGGCTGCAGCTGAGGAGCAGTAAGTAGTAAAAACGACTGTGATTCAAAATGGGCAGGGAACAAGGCCAAGGTTTTATTTATTTTTCCATATTGAAAACTGTTAAATTGGATCAAGTAGAAAAAAATAATCCAGTAATCCAAGAGTGTGATTTAGCATGGTTAAAAAACGGAGAGAGGGAGTCATGACTGCTCCTGTCCTTTGCCTACACGTGAAAACTTTGATCTTAGGCATGTGAAGACAATTTTGGAACATTATTTGGAGCAAAGGCTGTTTTTTCAGAGTCATTGTTGGGGAGGGGAGTAGAGGAGGGGAGGAAGCATCAACACAGAAGAGCTAGAGTTTGGCTTTATAGACTCTTTGGAGCAACTTTGCAATTAGCTCTGGGTCTAGACTCTGGTGTCTTGACACCAGGTTGGCCAACGGTTGCCAGAACTGCTGTTGTCAGTTTGTCCTCACATCTTGTAGAAGTGGAAATGTTAGTGGTTCATCCACAGCTGGATGAAGGAGTGGGGACAGTCAGCAGAGTCCTGCAGGAGTGGGCTACAGAGCAGCTGAATGCTTCTGGAGAGTGGATTTTCACACTGGATTTGTTAGGTGATTGGAAAATCACCTGGCAAGGTTGGTCTCCAGAAAATGGAGCATCTCCACATCCTGTGGCAGGGGGGTTGGAACTTGACCCACCAGACCAGGGTGCTCCAAGCCCCATCCAGCCTGGCCTTAAACACTTGAACACTACTGGCTTAGGGTTTGGACTGTTATTTAAAAAAATTAAAACACTAGCAAAAGTTGAGTGAAAACAAAAAGCTGATGTATTTCCTTCCTTCCGTTCACTGTGTTTCAGAAAATCTTCAGAAGAAGACATGGATAAAGTGACAGCAGCCATGGTACTCACCAGTTTATCCACCAGCCCTTTGGTCCGCAGCCCTCCTGTCCGACCCAACGGTAAGCCTTCGGAGCAGCACCCGGGCAGGGGCTGCAGGGAGGGATGCCAGGGATGGGTGCAGGGGGCTTGTTTCCAGGTGATGTGGCTGTGGTGGAGGACAAAGGGTGGGTGGCTGTCTTCTGGAAGTGGTCCATGCGTGCTTGGGACCATACTCTCAACTTCCTCTCTGTTGAGGACTCCAGAGCTGGACACAGGACTCCAGGTGGGGTCTCAGGAGCACAGAGCAGAGGGGGAGAATCCCCTCCCTGGCCCTGCTGCTCACGCTGCTTTTGCTGCAGCCCAGGCTGGGGTTGGTTTCTGGGCTGCCACCACACACTGTGGAGCTTCTCATCCATGAACACTCCCAAGTCCTTCTCCTCAGGGCTGCTCTCCAGCCATTCTCTGCCCAGCCTGTATTTGTGCCTGGGATTGCCACGTCCCAGGTGTAGGACCCTGCACTTGGCTTGGTTGAACTTCATGCCATTTGCATTAGCCCACTTCTCCAGCCTGTCCAGGTCCCTCTGGATTTCATTCCTTCCCTCCACCGTGTCAACCGCGCCACCCAGCTTGGTGTCATCGGCAAACTTGCTGAGGGTGCACTCTATCCCACTGTCCATGTCTCCAACAAAGCTGTTCAATAGTACTGGTCCCAGTACTGACCCTTGAGGGACACCACTCATCACCAGCCGCCACTTGGACATTGAGCTGTTGACCACAACCCTTTGAGTGCAGCCATCCAGCCAGTATAAAAATAAAAAGTAATCTAAAAAGTTGGTGGTAATAATGAGATTGCTGATGAAATGTATAATTGTGAAAGTTTGACTGGAGTTACAGGAAGTTTTTAAGAGTTATATTTTAAGGAATAATTGAAATTCGGACACCCTTGTTAGAATGTCTCAGCACTGTTTGTATGACTGGCCTCTCTTACTTATAACTGTTAAATCAATACTGAATTCCCTTCTCCTGTAAATTATTGGCACACTTTGAGGAACACTAACTCATTGCAAATTAATAAGGAGGTAGTCTTCACAGTTCTTCATGGAAGCAGGACCAACCCACTGAAGGATGTTGTACTTAAAAGGAATCTGTACCATGAGAAATTTCAAGATTTTTGAAGAAATAGTGTGAGTTTTTTCATTCCTTTCCAGAAAAAGAAATAATTTATCCAGTTAGCTGGAATTCGAGCCATGAACACACGTAACTCCTGCCTGTGTGCTTTCACACACTTAGCAAATATTTATAACTGCTTTGAGGAGCCCTAGGAAACCTCTGGTGGTGACATCCCCATTGGCTCCATCCTCATGGCTGGAGGTTGCCAGCCCCAGGGAAAGCCAATGGAAGGGGAAAAACATACCTACCCTCCAGCTGCTCCAGATCACAGCTGAAACCATGGATGAAGGTGGATCTGTGCTGGGATTTGGAATGGCTGAGGTGTGCCTGTGTTCCACGTTGCATCCCGATGGGGAGCTGCTGTCGTGTGGGGCATGGCAGTGGCTGCCACCTCAAAGAGTTTGGGCAGGTGACAGTTGTCAGGATCAGCAGTGCCCATCAGCCGGCAGCTGGTGGTTGGAAAGATCTTCCAAACAAGCTCTTTTAAACTGCTGGTAGGTAAATGGTAGCTGTTAACTGCCTTTGGTGTTTCTTCATGCAGCCTGAGTGCTCTTTGATATTTCTTCACATAGCTTGTCTGCTCATTTCCCAAAATCTGGGAAAACAGGCCTGGAAAAGTAATTCATGTATTTTCAGTAGTCACAGGCAAGATTTTGAAGCTGTTATTGAGGGAAAATATACCCAACATCTTAGTTTTTCCTGAGAGATTTACTAAAGACTTCAATAAAAGTGTAAAGATTTGAAAATGTAAATCTCAATTGCAGTTGCAAGGCTGGGCTCTGATCTCGTTAATACAAGCTACAAATGTACTGATGATTAATTCTTTCTACATCCTTTTCCCAAAAAAAAAGGCAGTAGCAGTGTAATTAAAAGAACATTTGTTTAAACACATGGAATTTTGCCTTTAGGTAAAAAATATCTGAACATTAGTGTTTGTATTAAACCTTCTTTGCCTTGAGGGTGGCAGAGCACTGGAACAGGCTGCCCAGAGAGAAGTATCTCCTTCTCTGGAGATATTAGAAACCCAGCTGGATGTGTCCCTGTCCAGCCTGCTCGAGGTGAACCTCCTTTGCCAGGGAGTTTAGACTAGATGATGTCCAAAGGTCCCTGCCAACCCCTTCTGTTCCATGATTAAAGTTTGATCTGTGCTGGAATTACTGGCAATGATCCCCCGTGTAAACTGGACCAGAGTTTGGCCCTTGTTTTCCTGCAGCTGAGTAATATTGGATCTGGTTCTTTTTCATGCGACTCCAGTAATATGAAAAGAGCCCCCAAAATAAGAGTAAGTTGCATTTATTTATATTTTAAATTTCTTTACATTGACAAATCTGTTAGTATTGATGAGAACCAGTGTTTGGTTTTATCCCGTTGCCAGCCACATTCAGTCTTTTCCATACTATAAAAATGTTCTTGATTTACATCTCTTTCTCAGTAAGGTAAGGAGAAGCTAAATTAAACCCTGAGAATGACAATATATTGAATGTGTCCAACAATAGTAATTGAAAGAGTGCTCTTTCCTTTGTTTTCCTGAAGAAATGGAGGGTTGATGCCAGATGCACTTCTTTGGCGTGAGACTCAAGTGCAAATACTTAAAAGGAACAAACCCCACCTCCACTGCAGTCACAGGAAGGCTGTAATCATGAACCAAAACATGACATTTTCATATGTTAACTTACTAGCTACCAGAAATGTTTATGTCCTTTTCCAAAGAGGAATTTGTCTGGAGGAGGGAGAGTTGATCCCATTTATACTCTGTGTCCCTGATCAGTCAGTGCAGGGACTTGGCTGCTGCCCAGGCAAGGGGGTATTATGCGTGATGGAGCACCTCATTCTGTTTTGGGAGCAGCTGATTTGAATGATGAAAGATTTTGTCCAAAACCAACTGAACTGGGAGGAAGAAAAAAATTTCATTCGTTTTGGGTTAAACTTTTAGTAGCAGGTGGTAGGTGTTGTTTTCTTGCTGATGTCATTAGTTAAATTTATCTGTAGGAAACTGAGAAGGAGCGAAGGAGTGACTCCTGCAGAGCTCTTACAGGCAGGCACTGGCTTGAAAAGACTCCTGTCTCACACTTAAATAACATTTCAGGAACAGATAAGATGTTGTTTGCTTGCCAACTCCAAAGTTGGGTATTACACAACACTTGGAGCACCTACAGTGTGTTGGAAAAAGCCTCCAAAGCCTTTCTTTGGAGGGAAGTTTCTCCAAAGGGAGAAACTGTACCTGAACCATCCCAGCACATGGGCCCAAACCCTGTGAGAACCTGGAGCTTCAGGCAGAGCCGCCCATGGTGGCACTGCTGGACTTGCTTGGGCCATACTTGTGCTGAGCTGGTGGCCTGTGTCCTTCCAGAAGCCCTTAAGGGGCTGGGAAGAGTGACACACCAATGCCTGAGGACCTCAGCACGTGAAGCCATGCCTTGGATGGTGACAGCCACCACGTTGTAGAGTTAACTGTTAGGCTGAGCCTCTGCTTCCCACCTAATGACTGCTCCAGTGAGGAGGGAGTTTCTTCAGTGAGTAGGTGTGGAGGTGATCCAACGTCTCCCACTTCCAAATCAGCTGCTTAACAATACACTTGTGTGAAGAAAAAGGGATATCCTTCCAAGGATACGTACCGCTCCAATTAGAGATCCCCATCAGGCAGAGGTGTGTATCTCCTCTCCAGGCAGAGGAGATAATGAGAAGACAGAGTTTAATTATGCTCTTCTTTGGTGTTTTAGTGCTGGAATGATGACCGTGTTTTTGTGGATCTAGTTAGTGTCCTGGGGCTCAGAGCATGTGTTTCCTTCCCAGTGGATCTTGTGTTTGCCGAGCAGTGGCTTGGAGCTTGCTCTGATGCCCCACCAGAGTCCTGTGTTCCTGTTTAAAGCTGAGGATATACATCTAGTGCTTTCTCTTTCCTTAATTGAACATACGGTTAATTACCACCACGACATCTAAGCCTGAGATAAAAGAACTACTTAGCCCTAGCACATGATACTGTGGTAATGATGGCTGTTGTTGTTCTTGACAGAATCTCTAAATGGATCTTGGAAAGAAGGAGGATTTGTGCCTTCTAGTACCAGCAGCAGTGGATATTGGAGCTGGAACGCTCCCAGTGACCAGTCCAACCCATCCACTCCATCTCCACCTCTGTCAGCTGATAGCTTCAAAGCTTTTCGGACACCTTCCCAGGCAGATGATGGTATTGATGAAGCTGAAACAAGCAACCTTCTCTTTGATGAACCCATTCCTAGGAAGAGAAAGGTTAGCCTCTTGTTAAATTCCATACCCACAGGCAGATAGGATGTTGGATGTTGGTAGACAACATATTTTGCTGGGAGAAAGGAAGAGGTCACCTAAACAGCTCTGTGTGTGTGTGTCCCTCTCCATCCAGTTGGCATCCAGTTGACACAGGAGCTTGGCCTAGTCACTTTGTCCTGTTCTACCTGGTCACCTCCTGCCCACACATGCTGCCATCAGCACCACATGTTTGCTGGCAGATGGTGAGGTTCTGCAGAGCTTCCTGCTCAGAAAACACTGGAGTGATTTCCAGAAGGTGTTGCCTCTGACCATTCCAAGGGATTTCTATCCCTCTTTGGCAAATCCTTTGTGTGCAGGATGCAACAGGCAGCCTTTAGCATGTCATCACAAAAACTGGATGTGGCCTTAATACTTCTTGTTCCCTGGAAGTGCTGTTTGTCTGACAGCATGTCAGATACCTTAATGCTGTGAAGCATTTTCTGTGCAAACATATGGAGTGAAAGAAAGAGAGAGAGAAAGAGATCAAACTGCTCTTGGTGCAGTATTAGCAGTGGCCAAATTTACCCTGGGTAGGAGTGCAAAAGCAGAATGAGTAAAACACAGGGGGGAAAAAAACCCCACCAAAATAACAAAATCCAAAACTAAGCCCAGAAAAGCACAGTTATGCTAGCAAGCAAGCTCCTTTCAAAGAAAAAGATAACAAAGAGCTGGCACTAGCCCAGCTTTCCTTCCCTCCCAGTGCAACGGGACAGATTTTACACAGCAAGATGAAAAGGGGCTTTTGTAAGGAGGAAAAACCAGAGGATTTATTCTCCTCAGTGACTTTGTTTCTGGCTCAGTCTGAGAGAGTTAATTGCTTCATCACAAGCTGGAAGGAGTTTTAATGACTGTTGAAACCTGTTGAGATTTATCCTTTTGCTCCAGAAGTTGCTTATTTGCTAACACGCACTGCCCTGCCCTTGTCTGAGAGAGAGGGGAGTAAAATGTTTGTACTTCTTGCTGAAAAGGAAAAAAAGTATCTTGGAGGACACCTTATTTATAATAAAGTAGAAGTTAGTGCTGGGTGTTAAACAGAGAGAGGTGATTTGAGGGGTGTGGGACAGGAGGAGCAGGGATGCAGAGGTGTGCTGGTTTGCCTTTGACTCCTCAGCTCAAGTCCAGCTCGTTAGTGTTGCTCTTAGTGCTCAGCTGTGATGAGCCAGATGGGTTTGCAGCTGCCAGCTCATTGTTTTCCAAGTTGTCTTTGTATATTTCTATTGATATACCCACCACAGACCCACTGTGCTGTCTGTTCTGCTTGGGGGGGATTTTGATCTGTGTGGCAAAGGTTTAATTTAGATAAATAATAACATTACCTGCCAAACTTTGTTCTGCAAATTAACTGCACTACTTGCAGGGTTTTTATTCTGAGCCCAACATAATAATTTATATGAGTACAGCTCTGCACCTTTAGAAGCTGAAATAAAGGTGTTCAGCTTATTTCTTTCAGGTTCAGGTGTTAAACCTGGAAATAGACTGATTGGCAGCCTTGCTTTTCCTCATGAATGTTTCTTCCATTTCATGTTTGGAAAATGTCCTGTTAACAACCACTTCCCATTAAGAAAGTCATTTGCTTAAAAGTTTCCACTAATGTAGTTGCTCCTCACCAAGCCATTTGTGTTCCATTATTTTCTTAAATAAAAGATTAAGCCTGATTAGGCAATTTTTGGACTAATCAGAAGTGGAAGCATGGTTTACGGTCTGTATTTCTACCGAGTGAGATTTCATTTGGTTGCATTAAAATGCAGGGGTGTTTGCGGGCTCCTAGCGTGGACAATAGAGCCAAAACCACAGTGGAGCCAGGAGATGGCTTTAACTCAAACTGGAGATCAATGCTGAACTGTCCTGTGTCCATAAAGGTGCATGCAGTGTTCATGATGCCGTGCCAGAATTCCTAAGATGGAAATTATAAGCAAGGTCTTCATCCTGTGGCCGTGGCTGGTTAGGGGATTTTGAGCAACGGTGCTGTTTAGTGCTGTATTGTAAAAGTAAGAAATGTCTCTACCAGAGCTGCTGGATATAGATTATATTTAATTTTAGGAAAAAAGAGTTACGTTTCTATTGGAATCAGAGCTATATTCTCAGATCAAAAATTTACAGAGGGAATTTGTGTGTGGTGTACTCCAAAGTAGATGATTTTCATACAGACTGTATAATCAGCTACCTCCAAGCTTAAAGCCCTTAGCATCCATACTTTTGGACAAAATAACTGACAAATAACTATTAGAACGTGCTGCTACAATCAACTTGAATCTTAGAAAGTTCATAGGTTGAGATTTTTTAAAATTATATTCTAATCATCATCTGTCTAGCAAGGGTATGCAGTTCCAAAAGGTCCACACTGAAGGAAGCACCAAGTCAGATGATGTTCAAGACACAGGGAAGCCCAGTTGTCTCCAGAGTCTTCACAGTATTGAAGACTGGGCTGGTTGTAGCCTTGCTGGCTGTGCTCTCAATCAATGATAACTCAGTTTAGAGCAATGAATATAACAAGAATATTAAAATGAGGTTCTACACAGACTCTTCCAAAAACATTGAACGCAGCCAGATGGCTCCTCATTCCCTTTGCCAAGGAAGGGTCACGGCAGCTTCTGAGTGAAATAAAAGCAGCTCACGGGTGAAGATTGTCGTTGCAGGAGCTGTGGTTTTCCAGCACAGTGTTTTTTATGTGTTGCAAAATTCATGAGCAGAAATATTCCCAAGAGCTTGCTTTAGGAAGGTCTTAATTGAGGAGGATGCCTTGCAGTAAGTGAGAAGTCCTCATCAGTTGTTCTTTGAAAGACTCCAAAGGAACGTAGGAAGTTTTTATATCCTCTACCTCCTTTAGAGAGGAGGCAGAATCTGTAACTTGCAAATGAAAAAGCCATGCCAAAGAGGGAAGAGAAGTAGAGCTTTGTCACAGGCTGCTCCTGCTGCTTTTCACTGGGATTCTCTTCAGTCCAGGAGGATGACACTGATGACAGAGACTATTCATCATTACAAAGTTGGAGTTAGAGGCTCTTGAACCTTCACAGGTGTTCGGGGTGGTTTGGTTTTCTTGCTGTCTTCACTACAACTAGTGTTGCTTTACTCCTCATTTCCAGAACTCCATGAAGGTGATGTTCAAATGCCTGTGGAAAAACTGCGGGAAGGTTCTGAGCACGGCTGCAGGGATCCAGAAACACATACGGACCATTCATCTTGGGTAAGAGAGCAGGCTTTTCAGGAGTCTGAAGGATTTGCAGTAGAAGAGGGGAACAGTCACACTTGGTGGGGAGATGAGCTGAATTGTCCTTGGCTTTTCTGTCTCAGATCTCTCAGTTTCCAAGGAAATTACGGCATAGTGCTTCAAGAACTTAGTCCAACAGTGTGGCACCTTGTTTCCTGAACTTTTGTGAACTTCTCTAGGAAGTCAGATACAACTCTAGGTCACACTGCATGTCCCTTAATGGCTGCATGAATGCTTTCCTGCTTTGTTTCACATCAGATCAGGTGCTTGTGCTAGTTCTGAGTCAAATTAATTCTGAAAAAAAAGCCCCTAGAAGCTGAGTTGCAATTCCAAGTGTATGTTACTTGGACTAGAAGCAAAAGCAAATGAGTCTTGGGTGGCACAAGCTTGTTTTAGAGCATTTTAGTTTGCAGCTGAAGTGTCCTGCACTGCGTGACCCCGCTGTCTCATGTATGGTTACAGTGGGAATTCACAGTCTTCACCTGTTAGATATGGGGAAACACCTCTCTGCTGTGGAAATCTGGATTAGTCTGTGCCTAAAAACTAAATTGCCCATGAGGAAATAGTCTGGTGTGGAGGTCAGGACAGTCTTGCAAAGGTTGTGGTTGTTGCTGTTGGTCTTAGGCTCTGAAAAGTGAGGCTATCAGAAACAGAGGAGATGTCTCTGAATGCAGTTATGAGTGTTGTATTTTGTGCTGTAACATTGTGGGGACATCCTTTTCATGGCACAGGAGAGGGAAAAGTAAACAGCAGAACTTCCCTGGAATTCAGGGCTTGTAACTTTACAGAGAGAGGGGTTTTGATGAGTGGCAGCAGCCCAGCCAGGTGATCCTTCTGGTAGAGCCCTGCAGATCCACTGAGCCCATGCTCTCAATGAGTTTTGTTGAGTAAGGTGGCAAGAGGATCCCAGGCAGCAGTAGATGGGCAAGCAGGCTGAGGAACTGGCCAGGGGCTGGTTTTGGGGTGCATGCCTGGAAACAGAGAAGGCCCAGTGTTCAGCCCTGGTGTGGAGATGCAGGCAGGACAATCCTGATTTCCCATATGGAGGAGAAAATATGCCTGTGTGAGCTGTCAGTTAATTCCATGCACTAAGAGTGCTAAACCAGTGGTTTATTTGGGACTTCAGAATAACATGTACTGGGAACTACCTGTTTGACTGGGGTGCTTTGCTCCTACCACTTGTGCTCCAACACACAGCAGGTAGTGGCAGGAGACACAGAGGCAATTAAGCTTGTTTCATCTCCTCCTTCACCAAGTCTGCTTCTGGAGAGCAGGACCAGAAAGTCCTGCCCACAATATATCCTTTCATTACTTGTGTCTGAGCAAGTTGTGTGATGAGACTGTTTTCCAGCAGCTTCTTCTGTTAGGTCAAGGAAAGTTCTGGTCAACCACAGCCATAACTATTATTTGGTTTAATTAAGTAACCCGTGATAAGATTAGGGATTGTTTGCCATAACATTAGTGGGGTGTATCCTGCCTGTGTTTGCTGCCTGCACCCATCCTGCTGTGACTGCTCTGTCATTCCTGAAGTCAAAGTGCACTGAGATTCATGTTAACTTCAGTAGTGTGGAACAAAAAGCTGATGTTTAAGCTGAAGCAGAGAAGTTAAAAATTTACTCCAAGGTCAAAGAATTAGTCAGAATAGCACAGGAAATAAAATAATCATATTCCTCCTCCTTTTCCCTCCAGACTAGATGGTTTTCTTTTCCTCTCTCCCTTCCCCTGCAGCCAGAATGCTGGTAGCGTGGAAACTGGGAATATTAATTAATCAGCAGTGTTAATATGTTTGCTCCTGCAACTAGAACTTGAATTTTTCCATAGGATTCTTGCTTTCATTTAATCAGTCCTTCATTCTTTGTCTTGATGCAGACGTGTAGGAGAGTCTGACTACAGTGATGGAGAGGAGGATTTTTACTACACAGAAATCAGGCTCAACACGGACTCGGTAGCCGATGGCCTAAGCAGCCTTTCCCCAGTCTCTCCATCCTTAGCATCTCCTCCTTCCTTTCCCACCCAAGATGCAATCCGTCCTGAAACTTCCTGTGCCAAAACTGAGACTAAATTGGTGACACCTCTGAGCTGCTCAGCTCCTACCAACCTCTACCTCGTACACACGGACCACGCTTACCAGGTAACACCAGCGACAGTGAACTCCACTGACTGCTCTCATGCCATTGATGTATAAAGCAATGTCACATCACAATGTCTGGGTTTTTCAAAGCCAAGTCTAGTTTTAATGGGTTGCAAAGTTTTCAGGGCAGCCCAAGGGGTTCATCTCATTTAGATTTAGTTGTCTGCTTCAGAGCTAGTCTGTTTGCTCCCACCACAGACGGTGAGTTTTGGGGCACCACACATTTGTTTATTTAGCCACACATAGGTGCATACTTCAGGTTGAGAAGAGTTGCTCTGGGCATCCTGCTGCCTCCAGCAGTTAATTCTCCTCTGACCACGTGGAGGGCACAAGCTGTGGTCTCCTGTATTCGAAAACTTCTCATTCTGTCAGCCCAACCCCTACCAGAGTCTTCATTTCAGCTCTGCCTGTACTGGATGTGTCTGTAGGCAAGTTCCCAGGGGATACCAGAAACAGTTCATTTCCTTTATTTGTACAGTGTACCCCACACATGCAAACCTGCCAGTACAGCAGGAAGATGAAAAGATGTGTAGTATCCTCCTCCTCTTAGAGGTAATGCTTTGCAAATGGCAAAAATCCAATCAGATCAAAAACCTGTGGTTCCAAAACCTTCCAGCTGAGTTCAGACAGAAGCATTCATTGCAGAAGTGCACTAGAATTTGACATGTTACAGTCTGGATGCCAGATGAGAAGGACCAGTAGAGTCTTTGAAGTGGTGTGGTCCATGACCTGTGTGCACCTGAGAACTGAACTCTGTTAAATTTATCAGAAGAAATAACTTTGGTGTCCAGCGTTGTGCAGATGGAACCTTCTTGTTGTACATCTAGAGCAGACCCACTAGGGCAGAGGGAACCACACAGAATTCACAGGCTTGTTCTAGACTCTCCTGCACGGCAGAAGGCATGGGTGGAAGTTTGGTGCAGCAGGTCGGAGCTGCATTGGAGAGCACATCAAACCAGCGAGGAGAAAGACTTTTCTTAGTTTAGCTTAAGCCCTGTCTCTCACAGGGTGAGGTACCAAGTCTAAGCTGCTGAGAAGAGCCTCACTTCATTTGGGATTTGCAGTTGTTACAGTTTTCCCTGCAATTTGGAGACTCACCTGACCCTTTTTTATAAGCAGCCTTTGAGTACAGCAGTTGCCTGAGGAAGAACTGGTTCAAATGTTTAAGCCACTGGAATTGAGTTTGAATTGATGTATTCCACGATGCAAGACTCCAAGCATCTGAGCACTTTTCATGCAGTAGTTTCAGTCACCAGCAAGGAACGACACAGTCCAAACTACTCAAGGCATTCCTGTTGGAAGCAGGAGATGGAGTCCCTGCTGCAGCTCACGTTCAGGTTTTCCTTGCAAAGGAGCCAGCTGCTGCAGGGCAGCGGCATCCTCTGCTGGAGTCTCCCTCTACCCCAGCAAGAAGAGCACTTTCTGGGAGGCAAAGTGGAGTTTCAGCTCTCACCAACCAGATGAGGAACTGAGCCCAGCTTCCACTGTTGGCATTTAAGCATTCTTGTGACTAATCTGTTGTGTAAAAGGGAATAGAAGGGATGTGTGATGTGTGATGACAGCAGCTTTCCACCATATTTCCTGCAGTTTCCTTGCTGGAGTTACCCACATAAAGAATTTCAAAACTTTTTTTACTTAAAAGTATTATCTGTATCAAAACTGAGATAAGTACTGAACAGGAATCTCAGAATCACAGAATGGTTGGAAGGGACCTTGAAGATCATTGAGTTCCAACACCCCTGCCATGGCAGGGACACCTTCCCCTAGAGTAGGTTGCTCCAAGCCCCATCCAGCCTGGCCTTAGACACTTCCAGGGATGGGGCAGCCACAGCTTCTCTGGGCAACCTGTTCCAGTGCCTCACCACCCTCACAGTAAGGAATGTCTTCTTAATATCTCATCTAAATGATGTGCTGACTCCAGCTTTGAGCTTGCTGCCCACCCAACTGCCTCCAGATCTTCCTGGCAGGAGTGTCGTGGTCATTCCCTCCTCCCTGTTTGAACAGGGTTCTGATGAAGCAGTTCTGATACCATCTGTAGTTGCCAGTTTTTTCTTGATGCCTTTCAGTGAGGCCTTTATATTTTATGGACTTTTGCTCCTCTTGCCTGTGGAGATTCTCTTGGAGCTGTCAGCAGGCTCAGCAGCTCTCAGGGTGTCGCTGCTGCAGACAGAGGCATCCAGCAGCATCAGTTTCTTTTTCTTGGAGAGGCTCCAGGGGATTGCTTCAGCACTTGTTTATCCTGAAGATTATCTTTAGTGGGGGACTATCAGGTTGTAGTTTGTCATCGCTGCTCCCTGCCTGGCAGCTCAGGGAAGTGCTCTGTTCCCTGAAATACAAACACTACTTAAGTGCATTGCCTTAATTGTCAGGTGAAAGCAGCTGAAAGGCAGAAGTAAAAAGTCATTTTTAATAGCAAGGTCTTTTACAGTTTAAACCAAGGAGCCTTTTTCTTGTGGTGAAATTTGAGAGTCAAAGGAAACCTGTTCATGGTGGCTGCTTGGGCTCCAGCTAGGCTGGGTAACTGCACAGGTATGACTTTCCTGACTCTGTAAATTAAGTGGGATTCATAAACTTGTCGGGGAGAGTTTCTGAGGGCTCAAATCTCGGTGAGAAAACCAGAGGGAAAGCACAAGGTGAAAAATCCTCAGCAGTCTGAGCTCAGATTCCCAGGTATTGCACCCCGGGGCAGCGCTGGGTGTTACAGTCCAGATGGGAAGAAGCTCAAGGGGCCCAGGGGTCCTTCAGATATTTGCTTTAGCTTAATCTTCCAAGAGCTCCATTTCTGAATCCCAAGGATGGTTTTCAGCTCCTTGATTTTAATAGAAAAGACTCTTAATTGCAATTATTGTTAACATCTATCTGATAACTGAGAAGTGGCCAACTCTTACTGCTGATCAGTAGCCTTATTGACCAGCAACACTCACCAGCCAGTCTGCAAACCAACTTCCATCAAATTAAACACTGCCTTGTTTGTAACTGTGGAATAGGTCATCATTCCTAATATTTTTTGCTACTAGCTGGCATTATTTTAAAGGTTATTTATATATAATGTTTGGTTTTGGGGGGGGGTTATGTCAGATCTTGCTTTGAAGGCTTTTGCATGGATCTTTTTCTAAACAAAGTTTAAGAACAGTGATATGTAAATGTGCCTCTTCCTTAACTGGTTTATGCATGATTATCCCCCTCATGAGGGTAAGATGCTTGTACCCCTTTTCACCTTGGAAAGTCTTATGGATTTACAGTTCCAAGGAGTGAAAGATCCCCTGAAATGCTTTGGTTCTTCTTACTGGAATGATATTTTCTTTTCACACAGGCCACTCCTCCGGTGAACATTCCAGGGTCAGCAAAATTCACTCCCAACGGCAGTAGCTTTAGCATCTCCTGGCAGTCCCCTCCAGTTACCTTCACTGGCATTCCAGTAAGTGAAAAACATTTAAAAAATCAATGTTTTTAGGAATTTTTTTGGTTTTTTTTCACAGTGTATCACAATAAAAGTAAATCTGACGTAACAGGTACTGAACAGAAACAAATTAAGTCTATGCCTCAGTTTGCCAGGATGGATGATTTTAACACTTTTGCCAGTCTTTTTAATTTAATTCACTACAGTTACTTTTTTTTTTTCTGCATGAGTGTCTACAAGCAAATAACTGGATTTATAATACATAGTTTTTAAACAAAAAGTACATTTTGGTAGGTGCAGAGCCTGGCACTGTGTCCTCCTCCTTGTGCCATGAAGAGATTTCTTACAAAACTAGATCGAAAATTAACAAAGTCATGGTTAGACTGGGCTCAAGCAGTGGGGCTGTTACCTGGATGAGCTCTGAAGATGAAATATATTTCCAAAGCAACAGAAAGCAGCAGTAAGATGAAATGCAAAACCTGATTCTAGTCAGCTGCATGTATTTAAGTTGCCATCGATATCACAAAATCCTGTGCTTGGATACAGAAAATAGAATCA